>JALMGJ010000002.1:147106480-147458980 GCA_023362775.1 Charina bottae | reverse complement strand
CCCGACCCCGACCCTGACTCCGACCCGGACCCATACCCCGACCCCGACCTTGACCCCGACCCCGACCCCGACCCCGTCCCCGACCCCGACCCCGACCCGAAAGTGAACCTCACCCCGACCCCAACCCCAACCCCAACCCCAACCCCAACCCCAACCCCAACCCCAACCCCAACCCCAACCCCAACCCCAACCCCAACCCCAACCCCAACCCCATCCCCATCCCCGACCCCGACCCCGACCCCGACTGCAACACAAACCATAACCCAGACAATGACCACAATGCCAACTCCAACCCTAACCCTAACCCTAACCCTAACCCTAACCCTAACCCTAACCCTAACCCTAACCCTAACCCTAACCCTAACCCTAACCCTAACCCTAACCCTAACCCTAACCCTAACCCTAACCCTAACCCTATCCCTAACCCTAACCCTAACCCTAACCCTAACCCTAACCCTAACCCTAACCCTAACCCTAACCCTGAACCTAACCCTTACCCTAACCCTAACCCTGGATTTCAAATGCCAACACTAATTTTCTATGCAATTTCCTGAAGGCGAAAATTATGTCAGAGAGATATCCTGTCTGGCTTCCTTTCCTCTAAGAGTCCCTGCAAATCTGACGGAAACATCGGAGTTTGGCCCTGACTTCAAGAAAGCCTAACCCTAACCCTAACCGAAACTCTAGGTAGGATTTCAAATGCCAATACTAATTTACCATGCATTTTCCGGAATGCCAAAATTAAGTCAGAGAGGTATTCCTTCTGGTTTCCATTTACCTAAGAGCCCCTGCGAATCTGACGGTGACATCGATTTTTGGCACTCATTTCAAGGAAGCCGAAACCTAACCCTAACCCTAGCTAGGATTCCAAATGCCAACACTAATTTTATATGTAATTTCCTGAAGGCCAAAATTAAGTCAGAGAGGAACCCTGTCTGGCTTCCTTTCCTCTACGAGCCCCTGCGAATCTGAGGGTAACATCAGTTTTTGCCCATGACTTCAAGGAAGCCTAAACATAACCCTAGCTAGGATTTCAAAAGCCAATACTAATTTTCCATGTATTTTCCTGAAGGCCAAAATTAAGTCAGAGAGATACCCTGTCTGGCTTCCTTTCAACAAAGAGCCCCTGCGAATCTGAGGGTAACATCGGATTTTGGCACTGACTTCAAGGAAGCCTAACCCTAACCCTAACCCTAACCCAGATTTAAAATGCCAATTCTACATTACCATGCATTTTCCTGGAGGCCAAAATTAAGTCAGAGAGAAATACCCTGTCTGGCTTCCTTTCCTCTAAGAACCCCTGCGAATCTGAGGGTAACATCAGTTTTTGCCCATGACTTCAAGGAAGCCTAAACATAACCCTAGCTAGGATTTCAAAAGCCAATACTAATTTTCCATGTATTTTCCTGAAGGCCAAAATTAAGTCAGAGAGATACCCTGTCTGGCTTCCTTTCAACAAAGAGCCCCTGCGAATCTGAGGGTAACATCGGATTTTGGCCCTGATTTCAAGAAAGCCAAACCCTAACCCTAACCCAAAATTTAGCTAGGATTTCAAATGCCAATATTAATTTACCATGCATTTTCTGGAATGCCAAAATTAAGTCAGAGAGATATTCTTTCTGGTTTCCTTTCACCTAAGACCCCTGCGAATCTTACGGTAATCCCGGATTTTGAAACTGACTTTAAGGAAACCTGACCCTGACCCTGACCCTGACCCTGACCCTGACCCTGACCCTGACCCTGACCCTGACCCTGACCCTGACCCTGACCCGACCCCGGTCCCAACCCGGGCCTAGACCTGGCCCCGGCACCGGCAGCCTCCCCGGCCCCGGCCCCGGCCCCGGCCCTGACCCTTCCCCGACCCCGACCCCGACCCTGACTCCGACCCGGACCCATACCCCGACCCCGACCTTGACCCCGACCCCGACCCCGACCCCGTCCCCGACCCCGACCCCGACCCGAAAGTGAACCTCACCCCGACCCCAACCCCAACCCCAACCCCAACCCCAACCCCAACCCCAACCCCAACCCCAACCCCAACCCCAACCCCAACCCCAACCCCAACCCCAACCCCAACCCCAACCCCAACCCCAACCCCATCCCCATCCCCGACCCCAACCCCATCCCCATCCCCATCCCCGACCCCGACTCCGACCCCGACTGCAACACAAACCGTAACCCAGACAATGACCACAATGCCAACTCCAACCCTAACCCTAACCCTAACCCTAACCCTAACCCTAACCCTAACCCTAACCCTAACCCTAACCCTAACCCTAACCCTAACCCTAACCCTAACCCTAACCCTAACCCTAACCCTAACCCTAACCCTAACCCTAACCCTAACCCTAACCCTATCCCTAACCCTAACCCTAACCCTAACCCTAACCCTAACCCTAACCCTAACCCTAACCCTAACCCTAACCCTAACCCTGAACCTAACCCTTACCCTAACCCTAACCCTGGATTTCAAATGCCAACACTAATTTTCTATGCAATTTCCTGAAGGCGAAAATTATGTCAGAGAGATATCCTGTCTGGCTTCCTTTCCTCTAAGAGTCCCTGCAAATCTGACGGAAACATCGGAGTTTGGCCCTGACTTCAAGAAAGCCTAACCCTAACCCTAACCGAAACTCTAGGTAGGATTTCAAATGCCAATACTAATTTACCATGCATTTTCCGGAATGCCAAAATTAAGTCAGAGAGGTATTCCTTCTGGTTTCCATTTACCTAAGAGCCCCTGCGAATCTGACGGTGACATCGATTTTTGGCACTCATTTCAAGGAAGCCGAACCCTAACCCTAACCCTAGCTAGGATTCCAAATGCCAACACTAATTTTATATGTAATTTCCTGAAGGCCAAAATTAAGTCAGAGAGGAACCCTCTCTGGCTTCCTTTCCTCTACGAGCCCCTGCGAATCTGAGGGTAACATCAGTTTTTGCCCATGACTTCAAGGAAGCCTAAACATAACCCTAGCTAGGATTTCAAAAGCCAATACTAATTTTCCATGTATTTTCCTGAAGGCCAAAATTAAGTCAGAGAGATACCCTGTCTGGCTTCCTTTCAACAAAGAGCCCCTGCGAATCTGAGGGTAACATCGGATTTTGGCACTGACTTCAAGGAAGCCTAACCCTAACCCTAACCCTAACCCAGATTTAAAATGCCAATTCTACATTACCATGCATTTTCCTGGAGGCCAAAATTAAGTCAGAGAGAAATACCCTGTCTGGCTTCCTTTCCTCTAAGAACCCCTGCGAATCTGAGGGTAACATCGGTTTTTGCCCATGACTTCAAGGAAGCCTAAACATAACCCTAGCTAGGATTTCAAAAGCCAATACTAATTTTCCATGTATTTTCCTGAAGGCCAAAATTAAGTCAGAGAGATACCCTGTCTGGCTTACTTTCCTCTAAGAGCCCATGCGAATCTGAGGGTAACATCAGATTTTGGCCCTGATTTCAAGGAAGACAAACCCTAAGCAGAAGTTTAGCTAGGATTCCAAATAGCAATACAAATTTTCCATGCATTTTGCTGAAGGCCAAATTAAAGTCAGAGAGGAACACTGTCTGGCTTCCTTTCAACAAAGAGCCCCTGCGAATCTGAGGGTAACATCGGATTTTGGCCCTGATTTCAAGAAAGCCAAACCCTAACCCTAACCCAAAATTTAGCTAGGATTTCAAATGCCAATATTAATTTAACATGCATTTTCTGGAATGCCAAAATTAAGTCAGAGAGATATTCTTTCTGGTTTCCTTTCACCTAAGACCCCTGCGAATCTTACGGTAACCCCGGATTTTGAAACTGACTTTAAGGAAACCTGACCCTGACCCTGACCCTGACCCTGACCCTGACCCTGACCCTGACCCTGACCCTGACCCTGACCCTGACCCTGACCCTGACCCTGACCCTGACCTTGACCCGACCCCGGTCCCAACCCGGGCCTAGACCTGGCCCCGGCACCGGCACCGGCCCCCTCCCCGGCCCCGGCCCCGGCCCCGGCCCCGACCCTTCCCCGACCCCGACCCCGACCCTGACTCCGACCCGGACCCATACCCCGACCCCGACCCCGACCCCGACCCCGACCCCGACCCCGACCCCGACCCCGACCCCGACCCGAAAGTGAACCTCACCCCGACCCCAACCCCAACCCCAACCCCAACCTCAACCCCAACCCCAACCCCAACCCCAACCCCAACCCCAACCCCAACCCCATCCCCATCCCCGACCCCGACTCCGACCCCGACTGCAACACAAACCGTAACCCAGACAATGACCACAATGCCAACTCCAACCCTAACCCTAACCCTAACCCTAACCCTAACCCTAACCCTAACCCTAACCCTAACCCTAACCCTAACCCTAACCCTAACCCTAACCCTAACCCTAACCCTAACCCTAACCCTAACCCTAACCCTAACCCTAACCCTAACCCTAACCCTAACCCTAACCCTAACCCTAACCCTAACCCTAACCCTAACCCTAACCCTAACCCTAACCCTGAACCTAACCCTTACCCTAACCCTAACCCTGGATTTCAAATGCCAACACTAATTTTCTATGCAATTTCCTGAAGGCGAAAATTATGTCAGAGAGATATCCTGTCTGGCTTCCTTTCCTCTAAGAGTCCCTGCAAATCTGACGGAAACATCGGAGTTTGGCCCTGACTTCAAGAAAGCCTAACCCTAACCCTAACCGAAACTCTAGGTAGGATTTCAAATGCCAATACTAATTTACCATGCATTTTCCGGAATGCCAAAATTAAGTCAGAGAGGTATTCCTTCTGGTTTCCATTTACCTAAGAGCCCCTGCGAATCTGACGGTGACATCGATTTTTGGCACTCATTTCAAGGAAGCCGAAACCTAACCCTAACCCTAGCTAGGATTCCAAATGCCAACACTAATTTTATATGTAATTTCCTGAAGGCCAAAATTAAGTCAGAGAGGAACCCTGTCTGGCTTCCTTTCCTCTACGAGCCCCTGCGAATCTGAGGGTAACATCAGTTTTTGCCCATGACTTCAAGGAAGCCTAAACATAACCCTAGCTAGGATTTCAAAAGCCAATACTAATTTTCCATGTATTTTCCTGAAGGCCAAAATTAAGTCAGAGAGATACCCTGTCTGGCTTCCTTTCAACAAAGAGCCCCTGCGAATCTGAGGGTAACATCGGATTTTGGCACTGACTTCAAGGAAGCCTAACCCTAACCCTAACCCTAACCCAGATTTAAAATGCCAATTCTACATTACCATGCATTTTCCTGGAGGCCAAAATTAAGTCAGAGAGAAATACCCTGTCTGGCTTCCTTTCCTCTAAGAACCCCTGCGAATCTGAGGGTAACATCAGTTTTTGCCCATGACTTCAAGGAAGCCTAAACATAACCCTAGCTAGGATTTCAAAAGCCAATACTAATTTTCCATGTATTTTCCTGAAGGCCAAAATTAAGTCAGAGAGATACCCTGTCTGGCTTCCTTTCAACAAAGAGCCCCTGCGAATCTGAGGGTAACATCGGATTTTGGCCCTGATTTCAAGAAAGCCAAACCCTAACCCTAACCCAAAATTTAGCTAGGATTTCAAATGCCAATATTAATTTACCATGCATTTTCTGGAATGCCAAAATTAAGTCAGAGAGATATTCTTTCTGGTTTCCTTTCACCTAAGACCCCTGCGAATCTTACGGTAATCCCGGATTTTGAAACTGACTTTAAGGAAACCTGACCCTGACCCTGACCCTGACCCTGACCCTGACCCTGACCCTGACCCTGACCCTGACCCTGACCCTGACCCTGACCCGACCCCGGTCCCAACCCGGGCCTGGACCAGGCCCCGGACCCGGACCCGGCCCCGACCCTTCCCCGACCACGACCCCGACCCCGACCCCGACCCCGACCCCGACCCCACCGTGAACCTGACCCCGACCCCAACCCCAACCCCAACCTCAACCCCAACCCCAACCACAACCCCAACCCCAACCCCAACCCCAACCCCAACCCCAACCCCAACCCTAACCCCATCCCCATCCCCATCCCCATCCCCGACCCCGACCCCGACCCCGACCCCGACACAGACACCAACTACGACCCTGACTCCGATCCCGACTGCAACACAAACCGTAACCCAGACAATGACCACAATGCCATCCCGAACCCTAACCCTAACCCTAACCCTAACCCTAACCCTAACCCTAACCCTAACCCTAACCCTAACCCTAACCCTAACCCTAACCCTAACCCTAACCCTAACCCTGACCCTGACCCTGACCCTGACCCTGACCCTGACCCTAACCCTGGATTTCAAATGCCAACACTAATTTTCTATGCAATTTCCTGAAGGCCAAAATTAAGTCAGAGAGATACCCTGTCTGGCTTACTTTCCTCTAAGAGCCCATGCGAATCTGTGGGTAACATAAGATTTTGGCCCTGATTTCAAGGAAGCCAAACCCTAAGCAGAAGTTTAGCTAGGATTTCAAATAGCAATACAAATTTTCCATGCATTTTGCTGAAGGCCAAATTAAAGTCAGAGAGGAACACTGTCTGGCTTCCTTTCAACAAAGAGCCCCTGCGAATCTGAGGGTAACATCGGATTTTGGCCCTGATTTCAAGAAAGCCAAACCCTAACCCTAACCCAAAATTTAGCTAGTATTTCAAATGCCAATATTAATTTACCATGCATTTTCTGGAATGCCAAAATTAAGTCAGAGAGATATTCTTTCTTGTTTCCTTTAACCTTAGACCCCTGCGAATCTTACGGTAATCCCGGATTTTGAAACTGACTTTAAGGAAACCTGACCATGACCCTGACCCTGACCCTGACCCTGACCCTGACCCTGACCCTGACCCTGACCCTGACCCTGACCCTGACCCTGACCCTGACCGTGACCCTGACCCTGACCCTAACCCTAACCCTAACCCTAACCCTAACCCTAACCCTAACCCTAACCCTAACCCTAACCCTAACCCTAACCCTAACCCTAACCCTAACCCTAACCCTAACCCTAACCCTAACCCTAACCCTGAACCTAACCCTTACCCTAACCCTAACCCTGGATTTCAAATGCCAACACTAATTTTCTATGCAATTTCCTGAAGGCGAAAATTATGTCAGAGAGATATCCTGTCTGGCTTCCTTTCCTCTAAGAGTCCCTGCAAATCTGACGGAAACATCGGAGTTTGGCCCTGACTTCAAGAAAGCCTAACCCTAACCCTAACCGAAACTCTAGGTAGGATTTCAAATGCCAATACTAATTTACCATGCATTTTCCGGAATGCCAAAATTAAGTCAGAGAGGTATTCCTTCTGGTTTCCATTTACCTAAGAGCCCCTGCGAATCTGACGGTGACATCGATTTTTGGCACTCATTTCAAGGAAGCCGAACCCTAACCCTAACCCTAGCTAGGATTCCAAATGCCAACACTAATTTTATATGTAATTTCCTGAAGGCCAAAATTAAGTCAGAGAGGAACCCTGTCTGGCTTACTTTCCTCTAAGAGCCCCTGTGAATCTGACAATAACATCGGATTTTGGCACAGACTTCAAGGAAGCCTAACCCTAACCCTAACCCTAACCCAGATTTAAAATGCCAATTCTACATTACCATGCATTTTCCTGGAGGCCAAAATTAAGTCAGAGAGAAATACCCTGTCTGGCTTCCTTTCCTCTAAGAACCCCTGCGAATCTGAGGGTAACATCGGTTTTTGCCCATGACTTCAAGGAAGCCTAAACATAACCCTAGCTAGGATTTCAAAAGCCAATACTAATTTTCCATGTATTTTCCTGAAGGCCAAATTAAAGTCAGAGAGGAACACTGTCTGGCTTCCTTTCAACAAAGAGCCCCTGCGAATCTGAGGGTAACATCGGATTTTGGCCCTGATTTCAAGAAAGCCAAACCCTAACCCTAACCCAAAATTTAGCTAGTATTTCAAATGCCAATATTAATTTACCATGCATTTTCTGGAATGCCAAAATTAAGTCAGAGAGATATTCTTTCTTGTTTCCTTTAACCTTAGACCCCTGCGAATCTTACGGTAATCCCGGATTTTGAAACTGACTTTAAGGAAACCTGACCATGACCCTGACCCTGACCCTGACCCTGACCCTGACCCTGACCCTGACCCTGACCCTGACCCTGACCCTGACCCTGACCGTGACCCTGACCCTGACCCTGACCCTAACCCTAACCCTAACCCTAACCCTAACCCTAACCCTAACCCTAACCCTAACCCTAACCCTAACCCTAACCCTAACCCTAACCCTAACCCTAACCCTAACCCTAACCCTAACCCTGAACCTAACCCTTACCCTAACCCTAACCCTGGATTTCAAATGCCAACACTAATTTTCTATGCAATTTCCTGAAGGCGAAAATTATGTCAGAGAGATATCCTGTCTGGCTTCCTTTCCTCTAAGAGTCCCTGCAAATCTGACGGAAACATCGGAGTTTGGCCCTGACTTCAAGAAAGCCTAACCCTAACCCTAACCGAAACTCTAGGTAGGATTTCAAATGCCAATACTAATTTACCATGCATTTTCCGGAATGCCAAAATTAAGTCAGAGAGGTATTCCTTCTGGTTTCCATTTACCTAAGAGCCCCTGCGAATCTGACGGTGACATCGATTTTTGGCACTCATTTCAAGGAAGCCGAACCCTAACCCTAACCCTAGCTAGGATTCCAAATGCCAACACTAATTTTATATGTAATTTCCTGAAGGCCAAAATTAAGTCAGAGAGGAACCCTGTCTGGCTTACTTTCCTCTAAGAGCCCCTGTGAATCTGACAATAACATCGGATTTTGGCACAGACTTCAAGGAAGCCTAACCCTAACCCTAACCCTAACCCAGATTTAAAATGCCAATTCTACATTACCATGCATTTTCCTGGAGGCCAAAATTAAGTCAGAGAGAAATACCCTGTCTGGCTTCCTTTCCTCTAAGAACCCCTGCGAATCTGAGGGTAACATCGGTTTTTGCCCATGACTTCAAGGAAGCCTAAACATAACCCTAGCTAGGATTTCAAAAGCCAATACTAATTTTCCATGTATTTTCCTGAAGGCCAAATTAAAGTCAGAGAGGAACACTGTCTGGCTTCCTTTCAACAAAGAGCCCCTGCGAATCTGAGGGTAACATCGGATTTTGGCCCTGATTTCAAGAAAGCCAAACCCTAACCCTAACCCAAAATTTAGCTAGGATTTCAAATGCCAATATTAATTTACCATGCATTTTCTGGAATGCCAAAATTAAGTCAGAGAGATATTCTTTCTGGTTTCCTTTCACCTAAGACCCCTGCGAATCTTACGGTAACCCCGGATTTTGAAACTGACTTTAAGGAAACCTGACCATGACCCTGACCCTGACCCTGACCCTGACCCTGACCCTGACCCTGACCCTGACCCTGACCCTGACCCTGACCCTGACCTTGACCCTTCCCCGGTCCCAACCCGGGCCTGGACCTGGCCCCGGACCCGACCCTTCCCCGACCCTGACCCTGACCCTGACCCTGACCCCGACCCCGACCCTGACCCCGACCCCGACCCCGACCCCGACCCCGACCCCGACCCCGACCCCGACCCCGACCCCGACCGTGAACCTGACCCCGACCCCAACCCCAACCCCAACCCCAACCCCAACCTCAACCCCAACCCCAACCCCAACCCCAACCCCAACCCAAACCCCAACCCCAACCCCAACCCCAGCCCCAGCCCCAACCCCAACCCCAACCCCAACCCTAACCCCATCCCCATGCCCATGCCCATCCCCATCCCCATCCCCATCCCCATCCCCATCCCCATCCCCATCCCCGACCCCGACCTCGACCCCGACACTAACACCAACTACAACCCTGACTCCGACTCCGACCCCGACTGCAACACAAACCGTAACCCAGACAACGACCACAATGCCAATGCCAACCCTAACCCTAACCCTAACCCTAACCCTAACCCTAACCCTAACCCTAACCCTAACCCTAACCCTAACCCTAACCCTAACCCTAACCCTAACCCTAACCCTAACCCTAACCCTAACCCTAACCCTAACCCTAACCCTAACCCTAACCCTAACCCTGAACTTAACTCTAACCCTGGATTTCAAATGCCAACACTAATTTTCTATGCAATTTCCTGAAGGCCAAAATTAAGTCAGAGAGGAACCCTGTCTGGCTTCCTTTCCTCTACGAGCCCCTGTGAATCTGAAAATAACATCGGATTTTGGCACTGACTTCAAGGAAGCCTAACCCTAACCCTAACCCTAACCCAGATTTAAAATGCCAATTCTACATTACCATGCATTTTCCTGGAGGCCAAAATTAAGTCAGAGAGAAATACCCTGTCTGGCTTCCTTTCCTCTAAGAACCCCTGCGAATCTGAGGGTAACATCGGTTTTTGCCCATGACTTCAAGGAAGCCTAAACATAACCCTAGCTAGGATTTCAAAAGCCAATACTAATTTTCCATGTATTTTCCTGAAGGCCAAAATTAAGTCAGAGAGATACCCTGTCTGGCTTCCTTTCAGCAAAGAGCACATGCGAATCTGAGGGTAACATCAGATTTTGGCCCTGATTTCAAGGAAGACAAACCCTAAGCAGAAGTTTAGCTAGGATTCCAAATAGCAATACAAATTTTCCATGCATTTTGCTGAAGGCCAAATTAAAGTCAGAGAGGAACACTGTCTGGCTTCCTTTCAACAAAGAGCCCCTGCGAATCTGAGGGTAACATCGGATTTTGGCCCTGATTTCAAGAAAGCCAAACCCTAACCCTAACCCAAAATTTAGCTAGGATTTCAAATGCCAATATTAATTTAACATGCATTTTCTGGAATGCCAAAATTAAGTCAGAGAGATATTCTTTCTGGTTTCCTTTCACCTAAGACCCCTGCGAATCTTACGGTAACCCCGGATTTTGAAACTGACTTTAAGGAAACCTGACCCTGACCCTGACCCTGACCCTGACCCTGACCCTGACCCTGACCCTGACCCTGACCCTGACCCTGACCCTGACCCTGACCCTGACCCGACCCCGGTCCCAACCCGGGCCTAGACCTGGCCCCGGCACCGGCACCGGCCCCCCCCGGCCCCGGCCCCGGCCCCGGCCCCGACCCTTCCCCGACCCCGACCCCGACCCTGACTCCGACCCGGACCCATACCCCGACCCCGACCCCGACCCCGACCCCGACCCCGACCCCGACCCCG
This sequence comes from Charina bottae, assembly GCA_023362775.1. Taxonomy (NCBI): domain Eukaryota; kingdom Metazoa; phylum Chordata; class Lepidosauria; order Squamata; family Charinaidae; genus Charina; species Charina bottae. The sequence goes on along the minus strand of JALMGJ010000002.1, from coordinate 147,447,807 downwards.
ACCCCGACCCCGACCCGAAAGTGAACCTCACCCCGACCCCAACCCCAACCCCAACCCCAACCCCAACCTCAACCCCAACCCCAACCCCAACCCCAACCCCAACCCCAACCCCAACCCCAACCCCAACCCCAACCCCAACCCCAACCCCAACCCCATCCCCGACCCCGACCCCGACTCCGACCCTGACTGCAACACAAACCGTAACCCAGACAATGACCACAATGCCAACCCTAACCCTAACCCTAACCCTAACCCTAACCCTAACCCTAACCCTAACCCTAACCCTAACCCTAACCCTAACCCTAACCCTAACCCTAACCCTAACCCTAACCCTAACCCTAACCCTAACCCTAACCCTAACCCTAACCCTGAACCTAACCCTTACCCTAACCCTAACCCTGGATTTCAAATGCCAACACTAATTTTCTATGCAATTTCCTGAAGGCGAAAATTATGTCAGAGAGATATCCTGTCTGGCTTCCTTTCCTCTAAGAGTCCCTGCAAATCTGACGGAAACATCGGAGTTTGGCCCTGACTTCAAGAAAGCCTAACCCTAACCCTAACCGAAACTCTAGGTAGGATTTCAAATGCCAATACTAATTTACCATGCATTTTCCGGAATGCCAAAATTAAGTCAGAGAGGTATTCCTTCTGGTTTCCATTTACCTAAGAGCCCCTGCGAATCTGACGGTGACATCGATTTTTGGCACTCATTTCAAGGAAGCCGAACCCTAACCCTAACCCTAGCTAGGATTCCAAATGCCAACACTAATTTTATATGTAATTTCCTGAAGGCCAAAATTAAGTCAGAGAGGAACCCTCTCTGGCTTCCTTTCCTCTACGAGCCCCTGCGAATCTGAGGGTAACATCAGTTTTTGCCCATGACTTCAAGGAAGCCTAAACATAACCCTAGCTAGGATTTCAAAAGCCAATACTAATTTTCCATGTATTTTCCTGAAGGCCAAAATTAAGTCAGAGAGATACCCTGTCTGGCTTCCTTTCAACAAAGAGCCCCTGCGAATCTGAGGGTAACATCGGATTTTGGCACTGACTTCAAGGAAGCCTAACCCTAACCCTAACCCTAACCCAGATTTAAAATGCCAATTCTACATTACCATGCATTTTCCTGGAGGCCAAAATTAAGTCAGAGAGAAATACCCTGTCTGGCTTCCTTTCCTCTAAGAACCCCTGCGAATCTGAGGGTAACATCGGTTTTTGCCCATGACTTCAAGGAAGCCTAAACATAACCCTAGCTAGGATTTCAAAAGCCAATACTAATTTTCCATGTATTTTCCTGAAGGCCAAAATTAAGTCAGAGAGATACCCTGTCTGGCTTACTTTCCTCTAAGAGCCCATGCGAATCTGAGGGTAACATCAGATTTTGGCCCTGATTTCAAGGAAGACAAACCCTAAGCAGAAGTTTAGCTAGGATTCCAAATAGCAATACAAATTTTCCATGCATTTTGCTGAAGGCCAAATTAAAGTCAGAGAGGAACACTGTCTGGCTTCCTTTCAACAAAGAGCCCCTGCGAATCTGAGGGTAACATCGGATTTTGGCCCTGATTTCAAGAAAGCCAAACCCTAACCCTAACCCAAAATTTAGCTAGGATTTCAAATGCCAATATTAATTTAACATGCATTTTCTGGAATGCCAAAATTAAGTCAGAGAGATATTCTTTCTGGTTTCCTTTCACCTAAGACCCCTGCGAATCTTACGGTAACCCCGGATTTTGAAACTGACTTTAAGGAAACCTGACCCTGACCCTGACCCTGACCCTGACCCTGACCCTGACCCTGACCCTGACCCTGACCCTGACCCTGACCCTGACCCTGACCCGACCCCGGTCCCAACCCGGGCCTAGACCTGGCCCCGGCACCGGCACCGGCCCCCTCCCCGGCCCCGGCCCCGGCCCCGGCCCCGACCCTTCCCCGACCCCGACCCCGACCCTGACTCCGACCCGGACCCATACCCCGACCCCGACCCCGACCCCGACCCCGACCCCGACCCCGACCCCGACCCGAAAGTGAACCTCACCCCGACCCCAACCCCAACCCCAACCCCAACCTCAACCCCAACCCCAACCCCAACCCCAACCCCAACCCCAACCCCAACCCCAACCCCAACCCCAACCCCAACCCCAACCCCAACCCCATCCCCATCCCCGACCCCGACTCCGACCCCGACTGCAACACAAACCGTAACCCAGACAATGACCACAATGCCAACTCCAACCCTAACCCTAACCCTAACCCTAACCCTAACCCTAACCCTAACCCTAACCCTAACCCTAACCCTAACCCTAACCCTAACCCTAACCCTAACCCTAACCCTAACCCTAACCCTAACCCTAACCCTAACCCTAACCCTAACCCTAACCCTAACCCTAACCCTAACCCTAACCCTAACCCTAACCCTAACCCTAACCCTAACCCTGAACCTAACCCTTACCCTAACCCTAACCCTGGATTTCAAATGCCAACACTAATTTTCTATGCAATTTCCTGAAGGCGAAAATTATGTCAGAGAGATATCCTGTCTGGCTTCCTTTCCTCTAAGAGTCCCTGCAAATCTGACGGAAACATCGGAGTTTGGCCCTGACTTCAAGAAAGCCTAACCCTAACCCTAACCGAAACTCTAGGTAGGATTTCAAATGCCAATACTAATTTACCATGCATTTTCCGGAATGCCAAAATTAAGTCAGAGAGGTATTCCTTCTGGTTTCCATTTACCTAAGAGCCCCTGCGAATCTGACGGTGACATCGATTTTTGGCACTCATTTCAAGGAAGCCGAAACCTAACCCTAACCCTAGCTAGGATTCCAAATGCCAACACTAATTTTATATGTAATTTCCTGAAGGCCAAAATTAAGTCAGAGAGGAACCCTGTCTGGCTTCCTTTCCTCTACGAGCCCCTGCGAATCTGAGGGTAACATCAGTTTTTGCCCATGACTTCAAGGAAGCCTAAACATAACCCTAGCTAGGATTTCAAAAGCCAATACTAATTTTCCATGTATTTTCCTGAAGGCCAAAATTAAGTCAGAGAGATACCCTGTCTGGCTTCCTTTCAACAAAGAGCCCCTGCGAATCTGAGGGTAACATCGGATTTTGGCACTGACTTCAAGGAAGCCTAACCCTAACCCTAACCCTAACCCAGATTTAAAATGCCAATTCTACATTACCATGCATTTTCCTGGAGGCCAAAATTAAGTCAGAGAGAAATACCCTGTCTGGCTTCCTTTCCTCTAAGAACCCCTGCGAATCTGAGGGTAACATCAGTTTTTGCCCATGACTTCAAGGAAGCCTAAACATAACCCTAGCTAGGATTTCAAAAGCCAATACTAATTTTCCATGTATTTTCCTGAAGGCCAAAATTAAGTCAGAGAGATACCCTGTCTGGCTTCCTTTCAACAAAGAGCCCCTGCGAATCTGAGGGTAACATCGGATTTTGGCCCTGATTTCAAGAAAGCCAAACCCTAACCCTAACCCAAAATTTAGCTAGGATTTCAAATGCCAATATTAATTTACCATGCATTTTCTGGAATGCCAAAATTAAGTCAGAGAGATATTCTTTCTGGTTTCCTTTCACCTAAGACCCCTGCGAATCTTACGGTAATCCCGGATTTTGAAACTGACTTTAAGGAAACCTGACCCTGACCCTGACCCTGACCCTGACCCTGACCCTGACCCTGACCCTGACCCTGACCCTGACCCGACCCCGGTCCCAACCCGGGCCTGGACCAGGCCCCGGACCCGGCCCCGGCCCCGACCCTTCCCCGACCACGACCCCGACCCCGACCCCGACCCCGACCCCACCGTGAACCTGACCCCGACCCCAACCCCAACCCCAACCTCAACCCCAACCCCAACCACAACCCCAACCCCAACCCCAACCCTAACCCCATCCCCATCCCCATCCCCGACCCCGACCCCGACCCCGACACAGACACCAACTACGACCCTGACTCCGATCCCGACTGCAACACAAACCGTAACCCAGACAATGACCACAATGCCATCCCGAACCCTAACCCTAACCCTAACCCTAACCCTAACCCTAACCCTAACCCTAACCCTAACCCTAACCCTAACCCTAACCCTAACCCTAACCCTAACCCTAACCCTAACCCTAACCCTAACCCTAACCCTAACCCTGACCCTGACCCTGACCCTGACCCTGACCCTGACCCTGACCCTAACCCTGGATTTCAAATGCCAACACTAATTTTCTATGCAATTTCCTGAAGGCCAAAATTAAGTCAGAGAGATACCCTGTCTGGCTTACTTTCCTCTAAGAGCCCATGCGAATCTGTGGGTAACATCAGATTTTGGCCCTGATTTCAAGGAAGCCAAACCCTAAGCAGAAGTTTAGCTAGGATTTCAAATAGCAGTACAAATTTTCCATGCATTTTGCTGAAGGCCAAATTAAAGTCAGAGAGGAACACTGTCTGGCTTCCTTTCAACAAAGAGCCCCTGCGAATCTGAGGGTAACATCGGATTTTGGCCCTGATTTCAAGAAAGCCAAACCCTAACCCTAACCCAAAATTTAGCTAGTATTTCAAATGCCAATATTAATTTACCATGCATTTTCTGGAATGCCCTAATTAAGTCAGAGAGATATTCTTTCTGGTTTCCTTTAACCTAAGATCCCTGCGAATCTTACGGTAATCCCGGATTTTGAAACTGACTTTAAGGAAACCTGACCATGACCCTGACCCTGACCCTGACCCTGACCCTGACCCTGACCCTGACCCTGACCCTGACCCTGACCGTGACCCTGACCCTAACCCTAACCCTAACCCTAACCCTAACCCTAACCCTAACCCTAACCCTAACCCTAACCCTAACCCTAACCCTAACCCTAACCCTAACCCTAACCCTAACCCTAACCCTAACCCTAACCCTAACCCTAACCCTAACCCTAACCCTAACCCTAACCCTGAACCTAACCCTTACCCTAACCCTAACCCTGGATTTCAAATGCCAACACTAATTTTCTATGCAATTTCCTGAAGGCGAAAATTATGTCAGAGAGATATCCTGTCTGGCTTCCTTTCCTCTAAGAGTCCCTGCAAATCTGACGGAAACATCGGAGTTTGGCCCTGACTTCAAGAAAGCCTAACCCTAACCCTAACCGAAACTCTAGGTAGGATTTCAAATGCCAATACTAATTTACCATGCATTTTCCGGAATGCCAAAATTAAGTCAGAGAGGTATTCCTTCTGGTTTCCATTTACCTAAGAGCCCCTGCGAATCTGACGGTGACATCGATTTTTGGCACTCATTTCAAGGAAGCCGAACCCTAACCCTAACCCTAGCTAGGATTCCAAATGCCAACACTAATTTTATATGTAATTTCCTGAAGGCCAAAATTAAGTCAGAGAGGAACCCTGTCTGGCTTCCTTTCCTCTACGAGCCCCTGCGAATCTGAGGGTAACATCAGTTTTTGCCCATGACTTCAAGGAAGCCTAAACATAACCCTAGCTAGGATTTCAAAAGCCAATACTAATTTTCCATGTATTTTCCTGAAGGCCAAAATTAAGTCAGAGAGATACCCTGTCTGGCTTCCTTTCAACAAAGAGCCCCTGCGAATCTGAGGGTAACATCGGATTTTGGCACTGACTTCAAGGAAGCCTAACCCTAACCCTAACCCTAACCCAGATTTAAAATGCCAATTCTACATTACCATGCATTTTCCTGGAGGCCAAAATTAAGTCAGAGAGAAATACCCTGTCTGGCTTCCTTTCCTCTAAGAACCCCTGCGAATCTGAGGGTAACATCAGTTTTTGCCCATGACTTCAAGGAAGCCTAAACATAACCCTAGCTAGGATTTCAAAAGCCAATACTAATTTTCCATGTATTTTCCTGAAGGCCAAAATTAAGTCAGAGAGATACCCTGTCTGGCTTCCTTTCAACAAAGAGCCCCTGCGAATCTGAGGGTAACATCGGATTTTGGCCCTGATTTCAAGAAAGCCAAACCCTAACCCTAACCCAAAATTTAGCTAGGATTTCAAATGCCAATATTAATTTACCATGCATTTTCTGGAATGCCAAAATTAAGTCAGAGAGATATTCTTTCTGGTTTCCTTTCACCTAAGACCCCTGCGAATCTTACGGTAATCCCGGATTTTGAAACTGACTTTAAGGAAACCTGACCCTGACCCTGACCCTGACAATGACCCTGACCCTGACCCTGACCCTGACCCTGACCCTGACCCTGACCCGACCCCGGTCCCAACCCGGGCCTGGACCAGGCCCCGGACCCGGCCCCGGCCCCGACCCTTCCCCGACCACGACCCCGACCCCGACCCCGACCCCGACCCCACCGTGAACCTGACCCCGACCCCAACCCCAACCCCAACCTCAACCCCAACCCCAACCACAACCCCAACCCCAACCCCAACCCTAACCCCATCCCCATCCCCATCCCCGACCCCGACCCCGACCCCGACACAGACACCAACTACGACCCTGACTCCGATCCCGACTGCAACACAAACCGTAACCCAGACAATGACCACAATGCCATCCCTAACCCTAACCCTAACCCTAACCCTAACCCTAACCCTAACCCTAACCCTAACCCTAACCCTAACCCTAACCCTAACCCTAACCCTAACCCTAACCCTAACCCTAACCCTAACCCTAACCCTAACCCTAACCCTAACCCTAACCCTGACCCTAACCCTGGATTTCAAATGCCAACACTAATTTTCTATGCAATTTCCTGAAGGCCAAAATTAAGTCAGAGAGATACCCTGTCTGGCTTACTTTCCTCTAAGAGCCCATGCGAATCTGTGGGTAACATCAGATTTTGGCCCTGATTTCAAGGAAGCCAAACCCTAAGCAGAAGTTTAGCTAGGATTTCAAATAGCAATACAAATTTTCCATGCATTTTGCTGAAGGCCAAATTAAAGTCAGAGAGGAACACTGTCTGGCTTCCTTTCAACAAAGAGCCCCTGCGAATCTGAGGGTAACATCGGATTTTGGCCCTGATTTCAAGAAAGCCAAACCCTAACCCTAACCCAAAATTTAGCTAGTATTTCAAATGCCAATATTAATTTACCATGCATTTTCTGGAATGCCAAAATTAAGACAGAGAGATATTCTTTCTGGTTTCCTTTAACCTAAGACCCCTGCGAATCTTACGGTAATCCCGGATTTTGAAACTGACTTTAAGGAAACCTGACCATGACCCTGACCCTGACCCTGACCCTGACCCTGACCCTGACCCTGACCCTGACCCTGACCCTGACCCTGACCCTGACCCTGACCCTGACCCTGACCGTGACCCTGACCCTGACCCTGACCCTGACCTTGACCCGACCCCAGTCCCAACCCGGCCCCGGCCCCGGCCCCGGCCCCGGCCCCGGCCCCGACCCTTCCCCGACCCCGACCCCGACCCCGACCCCGACCCCGACCCCGACCCCGACCCCGACCCCGACCCCGACCCCGACCCCGACCCCGAACCCGAACCCGAACCCGAACCCAACCCTGACCCGACCGTGAACCAGACCCCGACCCCAACCCCGAAACCAACCTCAACCCCAACCCCAACCCCAACCGCAACCCCAACCCCAACCCCAACCCCAACCCCAACCCCAACCCCAAGCCCAACCCCAACCCCAACCCCAACCCCAACCCCAACCCCAACCCCAACCCCAACTTCAACCCCAACCCCAACCCCAACCCCAACCCTAACCCTAACCCCATCCCCATCCCCATCCCCAATCCCATCCCCGACCCCGACCCCGACCCCCACACAGACACGAACTACGACCCCGACTCCGACCCCGACTGCAACACAAACCGTAACCCAGACAATGACCACAATGCCAACCCTAACCCTAACCCTAACCCTAACCCTAACCCTAACCCTAACCCTAACCCTAACCCTAACCCTAACCCTAACCCTAACCCTAACCCTAACCCTGACCCTGACCCTGACCCTGACCCTGACCCTGACCCTGACCCTGACCCTGACACTAACCCTTGATTTCAAATGCCAACACTAATTTTCTATGTAATTTCCTGAAGGCCAAAATTATGTCAGAGAGATATCCTGTCTGGCTTCCTTTCCTCTAAGAGTCCCTGCAAATCTGACGGAAACATCGGAGTTTGGCCCTGACTTCAAGAAAGCCTAACCCTAACCCTAACCGAAACTCTAGGTAGGATTTCAAATGCCAATACTAATTTACCATGCATTTTCCTGAAGACCAAAATTAAGTCAGAGAGGAACCCTGTCTGGCTTCCTTTCCTCTACGAGCCCCTGTGAATCTGACAATAACATCGGATTTTGTCACTGACTTCAAGAAAGCCTAACCCTAACCCTAACCGAAACTCTAGGTAGGATTTCAAATGCCAATACTAATTTACCATGCATTTTCCGGAATGCCAAAATTAAGTCAGAGAGGTATTCCTTCTGGTTTCCATTTACCTAAGACCCCCTGCGAATCTGACGGTGACATCGATTTTTGGCACTCATTTCAAGGAAGCCGAACCCTAACCCTAACCCTAGCTAGGATTCCAAATGGCAATACGGATTTCCCATGCATTTTCCTGAAGACCAAAATTAAGTCAGAGAGGAACCCTGTCTGGCTTCCTTTCCTCTACGAGCCCCTGTGAATCTGACAATAACATCGGATTTTGGCACTGACTTCAAGGAAACCTTACCCTAACCCTAACCCTAACCCAGATTTAAAATGCCAATTCTACATTACCATGCATTTTCCTGAAGGCCAAAATTAAGTCACAGAGAAATACCCTGTCTGGCTTCCTTTCCTCTAAGAACCCCTGCGAATCTGAGGGTAACATCGGTTTTTGCCCATGACTTCAAGGAAGCCTAAACATAACCCTAGCTAGGATTTCAAAAGCCAATACTAATTTTCCATGTATTTTCCTGAAGGCCAAAATTAAGTCAGAGAGATACCCTGTCTGGCTTACTTTCCTCTAAGAGCCCATGCGAATCTGAGGGTAACATCAGATTTTGGCCCTGATTTCAAGGAAGCCAAACCCTAACCAGAAGTTTAGCTAGGATTCCAAATAGCAATACAAATTTTCCATGCATTTTGCTGATGGCCAAATTAAAGTCAGAGAGGAACACTGTCTGGCTTCCTTTCAACAAAGAGCCCCTGCGAATCTGAGGGTAACATCGGATTTTGGCCCTGATTTCAAGAAAGCCAAACCCTAACCCTAACCCAAAATTTAGCTAGTATTTCAAATGCCAATATTAATTTACCATGCATTTTCTGGAATGCCAAAATTAAGTCAGAGAGATATTCTTTCTGGTTTCCTTTCACCTAAGACCCCTGCGAATCTTACGGTAATCCCGGATTTTGAAACTGACTTTAAGGAAACCTGACCATGACCCTGACCCTGACCCTGACCCTGACCCTCACCCTGACCCTGACCCTGACCCTGACCCTGACCGTGACCATGACCCTGACCTTGACCCGACCCCGGTCCCAACCCGGCCCCGGCCCCGGCCCCGGCCCCGGCCCCGGCCCCGGCCCTTCCCCGACCCCGACCCCGACCCCGACCCCGACCCCGACCCCGACCCCGACCCCGACCCCGACCCCGACCCCGACCCCGACCCGACCGTGAACCAGACCCCGACCCCAACCCCGAAACCAACCTCAACCCCAACCCCAACACCAACACCAACCGCAACCCCAACCCCAACCCCAACCCCAACCCCAACCCCAACCCCAACCCCAACCCCAACCCCAACCCCAACCCCAACTTCAACCCCAACCCCAACCCCAACCCTAACCCCATCCCCATCCCCATCCCCATCCCCGACCCCGACCCCGACCCCCACACAGACACGAACTACGACCCCGACTCCGACCCCGACTGCAACACAAACCGTAACCCTGACAATGACCACAATGCCAACCCTAACCCTAACCCTAACCCTAACCCTAACCCTAACCCTAACCCTAACCCTAACCCTAACCCTAACCCTAACCCTAACCCTAACCCTAACCCTAACCCTAACCCTAACCCTAACCCTAACCCTAACCCTAACCCTAACCCTAACCCTAACCCTAACCCTGACACTAACCCTAACCCTAACCCTAACCCTAACCCTGACACTAACCCTTGATTTCAAATGCCAACACTAATTTTCTATGTAATTTCCTGAAGGCCAAAATTATGTCAGAGAGATATCCTGTCTGGCTTCCTTTCCTCTAAGAGTCCCTGCAAATCTGACGGAAACATCGGAGTTTGGCCCTGACTTCAAGAAAGCCTAACCCTAACCCTAACCGAAACTCTAGGTAGGATTTCAAATGCCAATACTAATTTACCATGCATTTTCCTGAAGACCAAAATTAAGTCAGAGAGGAACCCTGTCTGGCTTCCTTTCCTCTACGAGCCCCTGTGAATCTGACAATAACATCGGATTTTGGCACTGACTTCAAGAAAGCCTAACCCTAACCCTAACCGAAACTCTAGGTAGGATTTCAAATGCCAATACTAATTTACCATGCATTTTCCGGAATGCCAAAATTAAGTCAGAGAGGTATTCCTTCTGGTTTCCATTTACCTAAGAGCCCCTGCGAATCTGACGGTGACATCGATTTTTGGCACTCATTTCAAGGAAGCCGAACCCTAACCCTAACCCTAGCTAGGATTCCAAATGGCAATACGGATTTCCCATGCATTTTCCTGAAGACCAAAATTAAGTCAGAGAGGAACCCTGTCTGGCTTCCTTTCCTCTACGAGCCCCTGTGAATCTGACAATAACATCGGATTTTGGCACTGACTTCAAGGAAGCCTTACCCTAACCCTAACCCTAACCCTAACCCAGATTTAAAATGCCAATTCTACATTACCATGCATTTTCCTGAAGGCCAAAATTAAGTCAGAGAGAAATACCCTGTCTGGCTTCTTTTCCTCTAAGAACCCCTGCGAATCTGAGGGTAACATCGGTTTTTGCCCATGACTTCAAGGAAGCCTAAACATAACCCTAGCTAGGATTTCAAAAGCCAATACTAATTTTCCATGTATTTTCCTGAAGGCCAAAATTAAGTCAGAGAGATACCCTGTCTGGCTTACTTTCCTCTAAGAGCCCATGCGAATCTGAGGGTAACATCAGATTTTGGCCCTGATTTCAAGGAAGCCAAACCCTAACCAAAAGTTTAGCTAGGATTCCAAATAGCAATACAAATTTTCCATGCATTTTGCTGAAGGCCAAATTAAAGTCAGAGAGGAACACTGTCTGGTTTCCTTTCACCTAAGACCCCTGCGAATCTTACGGTAACCCGGATTTTGAAACTGACTTTAAGGAAACCTGACCCTGACCCTGACCCTGACCCTGACCCTGACCCTGACCCTGACCCTGACCCTGACTCTGACCCTGACCCTGACCTTGACCCGACCCCGGTCCCAACCCGGCCCCGGCCCCGGCCCCGGCCCCGGCCCCGGCCCCGGCCCCTTCCCCGACCCCGACCCCGACCCCGACCCCGACCCCAACCCCGACCCCGACCCCGACCCCGACCCCGACCCCGACCCCGACCCGACCGTGAACCAGACCCCGACCCCAACCCCAAAACCAACCTCAACCCCAACCCCAACCCCAACCCCAACCACAACGCCAACCGCAACCCAAACCCCAACCCCAACCCCAACCCCAACCCCAACCCCAAACCCAACCCCAACCCCAAACCCAACCCCAACCCCAACTTCAACCCCATCCCCAACCCCAACCCTAACCCCATCCCCATCCCCATCCCCATCCCCGACCCCGACCCCGACCCCCACACAGACACCAACTACGACCCCGACTCCGACCCCGACTGCAACACAAACCGTAACCCAGACAATGACCACAATGCCAACCCTAACCCTAACCCTAACCCTAACCCTAACCCTAACCCTAACCCTAACCCTAACCCTAACCCTAACCCTAACCCTAACCCTAACCCTAACCCTAACCCTAACCCTAACCCTAACCCTAACCCTAACCCTAACCCTAACCCTAACCCTAACCCTAACCCTAACCCTAACCCTAACCCTAACCCTAACCCTAACCCTAACCCTAACTTTAACCCGACCCCAACTCGGACCCCGACCCGGACCCGGACCCAGACCTGCACCCCGACCCCGACCCCGACCCCATCCCCATCCCCATCCCCATCCCCATCCCCGACCCCGACCCCGACCCCGACCCCGACCCCGACCCCGACCCCGACCCTGACCTCGACCCCGACCCCGACCCCGACCGTGAACCTGACCCCGACCCCAACCCCAACCCCGACCCCAACCCCAACCCCTACTCCAACCCCAACCCCAACCCCAACCCCAACCCCAACCCCAACCCCAACTCCAACCCTAACCCCAACCCCAACCCCAACCCCAACCCCAACCCCAACCCCAACCCCAACCCCAACCCCAACCCCAACCCCAACCCTAACCCTAACCCTAACCCTAAACCTAACACTGACCCTAACTCTAACCCTGGATTTCAAATGCCAACACTAATTTTCTATGCAATTTCCTGAAGGCCAAAATTATTTCAGAGAGATATCCTGTCTGGCTTCCTTTCCTCTAAGAGTCCCTGCAAATCTGATGGAAACATCGGAGTTTGGCCCTGACTTCAAGAAAGCCTAACCCTAACCCTAACCGAAACTCTAGGTAGGATTTCAAATGCCAATACTAATTTACCATGCATTTTCCGGAATGCCAAAATTAAGTCAGAGAGGTATTCCTTCTGGTTTCCATTTACCTAAGAGCCCCTGCGAATCTGACGGTGACATCGATTTTTGGCACTCATTTCAAGGAAGCCGAACCCTAACCCTAACCCTAGCTAGGATTCCAAATGGCAATACAGATTTCCCATGCATTTTCCTGAAGACCAAAATTAAGTCAGAGAGGAACCCTGTCTGGCTTCCTTTCCTCTACGAGCCCCTGTGAATCTGACAATAACATCGGATTTTGGCACTGACTTCAAGGAAGCCTAACCCTAACCCTAACCCTAACCCAGATTTAAAATGCCAATTCTACATTACCATGCATTTTCCTGGAGGCCAAAATTAAGTCAGAGAAAAATACCCTGTCTGGCTTCCTTTCCTCTAAGAACCCCTGCGAATCTGAGGGTAACATCGGTTTTTGCCCATGACTTCAAGGAAGCCTAAACATAACCCTAGCTAGGATTTCAAGCGAACAGGATTCGCTTGTTATTCCCGTCGGGGTCCGACAGCCCGGCGTCGTCTGGGGGCGCTTCTGCACCTCCCACGCCAGCCCGGGCCTCTGGGAGCGGCAGGGTGGGTGGGGCAGCCTTGGCCGCCGCGGGCATGGTGGGCCGGTCGGCCGTGTCGCCGGCCGTGTCCTGTGGCTCTGAGGGGCGTCTCGCGGTTGAGCCCGCTCTGGCTTCGGGGGGCCTCCAGGGGCCCGGCGCCACCTCCCCGTGAGGCGCTCCCTGCTCATGGCCTGTTATGGCAGGGACACAGCGGGAGTTGTCATTGTCCCCCCCGCGGTCTCGCTCGGGGACATTCGTGTTGGCCATGTGGAACTGTGGCGGGCTGCAGCAGGCGGTGCAGCGTGAGGAGCTCCTGGGGGCGCTGCAGGGACTCCCCGCAGACATCATCGTCCTCCAGGATATGTACCTCCTGGACAAGCACCACCGCGCCGTGGCCCAGCGCCTTTGACCCGCAGGCCCCTCCTTCTGGAGTTATGGGACCAAGGGCTGGGCAGGCGTGGGCATCCTCGTGCACGGCGGCCCCGGCCTGCGCCTCCAGCGCTACATGAAGGAGGTGCCGGGCCGGCTGGCCGTCCTCGATTTTGAGGCGGTAGCGGTGGAGGAGGCGGGCGGCGCTGTGGCGGGTCCGCGCGGGCCAGGCGACCCGTTGGGCTGGCACACGTTCCGCCTCTGTATGCGGAGGTGCTGGAGCATGCCATCACGGGGCTGTGGCGGGTGGCGGCGCAGCAGCGGGCGGCGGCAGGCCGTCTTCCGGGCTACCGGGTGCCGCCGTAGGCCCGCTGGAGCCCTTCACAGACCGGCGGCTCCCGTACCTTTACTGGGAGACGCGCTGGTGGGCGTACCACCAGGTGCTGCGGGAGCCGGCGGCGCAGCCGTGGGCGCACAGGGTGGCGCACCTGTGCCCGCGTGCGGTCTGCACCGCCGCGGCGCTGGCGGCCGACGTGGCCGGCGCTGTGCCCGAGGACGACATGCAGCACTTGGTCGCCGAGTGCCCGGAGGCGCACGCGCTCTGGTCAGCGGTGGCGTGCCGCTTCAGGCGGCCGGAGCTGGCCGGCCAGCCATGGCTGTGGCTGGTCTCGGGGCTGGAGGACCCCGGGGCCTTCTCCCTCCACCCCTCCACCCCGTGGCTGGCCCTTTGTGGGCACCCGTGCCCCCAGCCCCTCTTCCTCTCCCGCCCCCTGCTGCAGGTTCGCCTGGACGGCACAGCGGAGACGGAGGCCCTGATGGCGGCGGCGACGGCGCGGCCTACGGCGGAGCGGCGGAGGACGGCGGCGGAGCAGCCAGCACCAGTGACGGAGACGACAGAGGTGGCGGCGTCGGTGGTGGAGGTCGAGCAGTCCAGGCTCTGGACTGGCGGCGGCGATGCGAGTGGCGGGGCGGCTGCGGCGGTGGCGGCAGCTGCCGGCCTTGCCCTGGTCCACGCTGAGGCTCCTGAACTATCTCGTCCACCACGCGCTGTGCCAGCTCCGGACTCCTAACTCGAATAAAAGAAATCGTGTCGTTTCCTAAAATCGTGTCGTTTCCTAGCTACGATTTCAAATGGCAATACGAATTTCCCATTTATTTTCCTGAAGGCCAAAATTAAGTCAGAGAGGAACCCTGTCTGGCTTCCTTTCCCCTAAGAGCCCCTGAAAATCTGACGGTAACACCAGATTTTGTCACTGACTTCAAGGAAGCCTAACCTTAACCCTAACCCTTGCTTTAACTAGGATTTCAACTGGTAATTTGAATTTCCCATGCATTTTTCCAAGGTCCGATTTTCAGTAAGAAATTAACTCTTTTTGCCTTCTTTTCCTCTAAGAGCCCCTGCAAATCTTATGGTGACATCTTTTTTTGGCCATGACTTCAAGGAAGCCTAAGTCTAACCCTAACCCTAACCCTAGCTAGGATTTCAAATGACAATACGAATTTTCCAAGCATTTTGCAAAAGGCCAAAATTAAGTCAGAGAGGAACATTGTATGGTTTCCTTAATGCAAGAACTGCAATGGAAGATTATACATCTTTGGCACTTGACTCCCGTTATATTGGCACATATATATCAAAATTATTCTTCCAAATATTGGAGAGGTTGTCAAAAAAAGGGGGCCATTTTTTCATTTGTGGTGGTCATGTGATAAAGGTATACCCTTTTGGCATAAAATGTTAAGAGTAATAAGTAACATCACTGAACAAAGAATTGAATGGTCTACAGCAGGGCTTTCCAAACTTTTGCTGTTGGCGACACACCAATGGCTGGGACGCAAAAACCCAGAAGCAGTGATGGCCCGCCACGGCTGCTACCCCTTCAAAAGGGCAGGCTCCGGGGATCCCGAAAATGCCCTCGGTTCCCGCAGGGAGGCAAAAAGCCTCACCGCATGTGCATGCTGCTGGGCGGCTTCCCGCCGTACAGCTGATCAGCACGGAGAATTTCCAGCCTGCCCCCCCTCGCTGATCAGCTGTGCAGCTGGGAAGCGGCCTGGCAGCATGTGTGCGCGATTTTTGCCTCCCTGCCGGAACCGAGGGAATTTTCATGAGTGTCTCCGGGTTGTCACATGACACACTTGGGGCCTGCAGGCGACAGTATTGTGTTGTGACACAGTTTGGAAAGCCCTGTTCTACATCGTTAGGCTTGCTGCATTTATTTACAGGACCAAACCTCAAGCTTAAAAATAAAGAACTTACTATCTATTTAATTTTAGAAGCCAAAATAATAATTGCGCAACATTGGAGAACTCTAGATAACATAACAATTGAGATGTGGATTAGCAAGGCCTCTTCAATTGCCACATTAGAAAAAAATCACACAAAATTAAAATAATGAGACATCAGAGGCAGGAACCACAATTTTATTTATTTATTTATTTATTTATTTATTTATTTATTTATTTATTTATTTATTTATTTATTTGATTTATCACTGCCCAACTCCCTCACAGGGACTCTGGGCAGTTTACAATCCAACACAAATTCTAATACAAATATAAATAAAGTTAAATAAACATTAAAATAAGTAATTTAAAAATACAATAAATATAATAAAATCAAGATGGTGGTATCTATTTTAAAACACTGGAAAGGGCAATTCTAGGGCCATCCTAAAGTATTAGCCATCCCCAAGAGTGTATACTCTTCTTTCCGCCCCAGGCCTGTTGGCAGAGCCAAGTCTTGAGTCTTTTCCAGAAGTCCAGGAGCGAGGGGGACTGTCTTAACTCTGGGGGAAGAATATTCCACAGGGCAGGCACTACTGCGGAGAAGGCACACTTCCGTGACCCCGTTAGATGGAATTCTTTGACCGATGGGGTCCGTAGCATGCCTTCCCTGCATGGCCGGATGGGATGGGACGATGTAATGGGGATAAGATGGTCCCTTAGGTAACCTGGTCCCATGCCATGAAGGGCTTTAAAGGTCATAACCAACACCTTGAATTGCACCCGGAAGCAAACTGGAACCCAGTGCAGCTTGCGTAACAAAGATGTTACATGTGTCCGATAAGGGACTTCCAAGATCGTCCGTGCGGCTTCATTCTGGATCAGCTGAAGCTTCCAGATACTCTTCAAGGGTAGCCCCATGTAGAGCACATTACAGTAGTCTATAACCAGGGCATGAGTGACCATTCAAAGGGCCTCTCGTTCCAGGAAAGGTCGTAACTGGCGCACAACACGAAGTTGTGCAAAGGCCCTCCTGGCCACGACTGCCACCTGCTCTTCGAGCAGGAGTCGTGAGTCCAAGAGGACCCCCAAGTTACGCACCAGGTCTGTCTGGGGCAGTGCCACCCCATCCAGAACTAAAGATGGCAATTTCCTAGATATCAAGGAGACATTAATCCACAGCCACTCCGTCTTACTAGGGTTCAGTTGAAGCTGTTTTTCCCCATCCAGGCCCCTACAGCCCCCAGGCACTTGGACAGGGTAGAAACTGCATCACTTACTTCCCCCGGGATGGAGATGTATAATTGAGTATCATCAGCATACTGATGATATCTCACCCCATGGAGACGGATGATCTCACCCAGTGGTTTCATGTAGATGTTAAAAAGGAGCGGAGAGAGTACCGAGCCCTGCGGGACCCCACAAGAAAGTGCCCGCGGGCTAGATCTCTCACTCCCAATCAACACTGACTGGAAACGGCCCTGGAGGAAGGAGGCGAACCAGTGCAGCACAATGCCGCCCGACCCCAACTCCCTGAGCCGCTCCAGAAGGATACCATGGTTGACGGTATTGAAAGCTGCCGAGAGGCCAAGAAGAGCGAGAATGGATGCACTGCCTCCATCTCGCTCCTGCCAAAGATCATCCATAAGCACGACCAATGCAGTTTCAGTCCCATGACCGGGCCTGAAACCTGACTGAAAGGGGTCCAGATAATCCGTTTCATCCAGAATCCTCTGGAGCTGCAACGCCACCACCTTCTCTTTAACAGATTTGGATGGATTTTATGATTTACCTTAATAGCAATAGACTATAATATGGTATACTTTACATATATGGTAAATTTGTACATGTACAGTACCCATCTCTTTATTTACATTGTAGTAGATCTTTTTTGTATTTTCTATATCATTTTTTTCTCTATATGCATCTTGGATTTATGTTAATGTAGTTACCTGATGTAGTCTCCTGAGGAGAGCAATGGCAAATCTTGATAAAATAGTTAAGAGCAGAGACATCACACTGACAACAAAGGTCCGCATAGTTAAAGCAATGGTTTTCCCTGTAGTAACCTATGGCTGTGAGAGCTGGACCATAAGGAAGGCTGAGCGAAGGAAGATAGATGCTTTTGAACTGTGGTGTTGGAGGAAAATTCTGAGAGTGCCTTGGACTGCAAGAAGATCAAACCAGTCCATACTCCAGGAAATCAAGCCAGACTGCTCACTTGAGGGAATGATATTAAAGGCAAAACTGAAGTACTTTGGCCACATAATGAGAAGACAGGATACCCTGGAGAAGAAGCTGATGCTAGGAAAAGTGGAAGGCAAAAGGAAGAGGGGCCGACCAAGGGCAAGATGGATGGATGGTATTCTGGAAGTGACGGACTCAACCATTGGGGAGCTGGGGATGGTGACGGCCGACAGAAAGCTCTGGCGTGGACTGGTCCATGAAGTCACGAAGAGTCGGAAACGACTGAACGAATAAACAACAACAAGTTACCTGATATTGTTTGTTAATCATAGTTCAATAAAAACAATTTTAAAAAATCTCAATTTCTTTTGCACACAATTGCTCTGGACTGACTTACCCAAACCTCACCCACCAGTTAAGCCCTAGACCAGCCTTTCTGAACCTTTTGACCCTGCAGGAACCCTTGAAATATTTTTCAGGCCCTGGGGAACCCCTGCAAATTCAGGCTCAAATATAGGCCGGAAGTTACAAAATTATTATATTTGTTTCATGGGTAGCCCTGTATTACAGGCTTTAACAGTGTTCTTAAACTAAAAATAAGAATGAAACTTACCTCTTTAATGTGAAGTTGCCCGAATTTGAAATAATTTTTAAAATAAATTGTGATCTCCCAGGGAACCCCTAGTGAACTCTCACAGAACCCTAGGGTGCCACGGAACCCTGGTTGAGAAACCCTGCCCTAGACCTTCCTTGGCCTTTTTCTTTCTTTGATGGGCCAACCATTTTCACAGGTTCTTGCTCAAGTTCCTCCCAAGCTGGACCCAGATAACCTGTATTAATCAATTCTTTCAGCAAAGGTTGGCTTTGAAGCAATGTTGTGTGGAGCATTCTTACTTTGCCCTTCAGCCATTAAAGGCTGCCAGAGAGGATTCAGAAAAGAGAGAGAGAAAAAAGGGGGGAACAGTATGATGCTCTAGGCTTCCTCACACAAGAGAAGGAGCAGAGAGGGAACACTGGAAAAATGCTCAGACCAGCTTGGGTGAAAATGGTAACATGATGGAAAGCGTTGCATTTAGTGGCTGGGGCAAAATAGCTGGTCTTTTGGCAGACGGGAGCTGTGGATTTAAATGACTTCACTTCACCTTTCCCCTGTTTGGTTTGTAAGTCATTTGAAGCAGTGGTCCCCAACCTTTCTGGCACCAGGGACCGATTGTGGAAGAAATTTTTTCCATGGACCGTGGGGGTGGGGTTTGCAGGCGGGAGCCAATCGCGTGCATTGGGGGGGCAGGGTTTACAGGCAGGAGCCAATCGCATGCAGGGGGCGGGGTTTGAAGGCGGGAGCCAATCGCATGCACCGGGGGCAGGGTAATCGCATGCACCGGGGCGGGGTTTGCAGGAGGGAGCTCCGCGACCCACTTCCTAACAGGCCGCGGCCCACTAGTAGGCCACGGCCCACAGCTTGGGGACCCCTGATTTGGAGTGAAGACCCTAAACAGTTGGTATTTTCTAAACTTTCTGAGCTTGTCTCTTTCAGGACGTTGAGTCCACTTTCATTTGTTCCAGTATTTGGAAAAAGTTATGCCAAGTGATTCATGCTCATTGTTCATCCAACGTTTTTCATAACATAGACTGACATTTAATCTTACAAAAGCAAAACAAAGAAGCAAACCAAAAAATGATACCTTGTGTGTGTTGGGGAGGCAGCAGGTTGACAATTGACACTTCCCTTCGTACCTGAGAAGTTATTCTGCTTTTTACATTAAAAAAAATAATAATTGAACACATGGGAAGCTGCCAAGTTGCCAAGCAAAACGTTAGCTTCAAGCATCATCTGTCTTTCTAAGTATACTTCTGGCCGAAAATGATTCCATAAGTTTGGAAAATAAAAACGAAGGGTGACTGATGCCCAGTGCTTTGGAAAGAACGTGATCCTGTGGCCAGACACATCACGACCTACTGTAAATGGGGGGTGGGGCGATGTGCCCTGCAAATCTGGCAGATGGAAGGCAATGCAGGTAACACTCTGGTCAAATGCTTGAAGCTACTTTATGAATGGACATGCCTCCCCCGGCAACCATTTTCTGAAACATGCATCTATGCTTGTACGTGTGGGGAGGGAAAAGCAGAAGGTAAAGGAATAAAACCAAGCCACAAGCTCTGTCCTTGACATCCTAGGTTACCATAATTTGGGAGGGGTGTGTGTTTCCACAGTGGAGAATTTAACAATTGAATTCCTACACACCTACAATTTCTCCAAATGGTTTGGGCTGTAGCTTAGTCTGACATCTGAAAATAGTGGTCCTCTTTGTAGCCATACCTTCAAGGTAGCCTTCTCAAAGGGTGGGAGACTCCTAGATTCTCGGCAATGGCCAGGCTGGCTGGTGAGTGCTGGGAAAGGAAGTTCACCCATCTGTCAAGCACCCACACTGAGGAATGCTGTTTTAAAGTATTTGTATTTCTAACAGGAATCTCTGAATGTTAACAACTTAGTGCTTTTCAGATGCGTTGGATTAACTCCCAGGGAATTCACATTTTGGAGTGATGGGGAGTGCATTTTCTGGGCAGCCAGGACAGGGTGCTACCTGTCTAGAACAGACATAGATTCCAGCCATACTACAGAAGATTATTTTAAGACCAAAGAGGAAGATGAGACTGATCAACCACACTGATCATCCTAAAATCAAGAATTGCAGTTTTGGAAGAGATCCCAGCTCAGTCCTAAGGCTCAACAGAGTACAAAGTTCAGTCACTATCTCTACTACAAATGCCCCCAAAAACAAAATGTAAAAATGGACCTCAGAATCCTAATAAGATGCTTCCTGTTCATCACCTTCTGATAATGAAATGAGATTCTCTCTTTTTCTCTTGGAATCTTGATGGACTAGGAATGGGAAATAATAATGTTATTATTAGCAAAGGGTGTGGGGTGGATTTGCATATCATAAGGTCCAAGATGTCATAACCTCAAGTAGAGGTTGTTCCTGTTTGTTTTTGTACAACTTCCTGATAGAACTTCCTGATCAAGGACTCAAGCAAGAGCAGGGAGCCACCATAATGCATAAGGAGAAAGTCAAAACATCCTAGCAAAATCCTAACACTGAGGCTGAGTTGAAGTACCTCCTAGTGGTGTTGCATCCAAACATAAAGAAACTAGGTATCAAGAACTAAGCCATGTTAGAACACTATTTTTAATAGGAATCTAGTCTCAGGATTATTTATTTATTTATTTATTTATTTATTTATTTATTTCTCAAATTTATCACTGCCCATCTCTACAGCAGTAGACTCTGGGCGGTTTACAATAATAATATTAAAATTAAAACCTATACATCTTAAAAATACAATATAATAATAAATATAAAAAATCCAGAGGATGGTGAGATCTTAAAAGGAGGATATTACTAAGCTAACCACCCGCAGGAGGAACTATTACTTCCTTTGTCCCAAGCAAGGCGGCAGAACCAGGTCTTTAAAGACCTCCGGAAGGCCAGGAGCGAGGGCACCCGCCTCACCTCTGGGGGCAAGATATTCCACAGGGCGGGTGCTATCGCAGAGAAGGCACGCCTCCTGGACCCCGCTAGATGAAATTCTTTTATTGATGGGGTCCGAAGCATGCCCTCCCTGCATGACCGGGTGGGACGGGTAGATGTGGTCGGGATGAGACGGTCCCTCAGGTACCCTGGCCCCATGCCATGTAGGGCTTTAAAGGTGATAACCAACACCTTGAATTGGACCCGGAAGCAAACTTGTACCCAATGCAACTCGTGGAGCAGCGGTGTTACATGTGCTGATCTTATAGCACCCGTGACTGCCCGTGCGGCTGCATTCTGGACCAGCTGAAGCTTCCGGATACTCTTCAAGGGTAGCCCCATGTAGAGCGTGTTGCGATAATCTATATGGGAGATTACAAGGGCATGAGTGACTGTTCGGAGGGCCTCTCAATCCAAGAAGGGGTGCAACTGGCGCACAACCCGAAGCTGTGCAAATTAATATGATTAATACAATGCACATCCACATTTTAAGCTACTTCCTGAGGTGACCATTTTCACACAGAAGCAGATAGTTTCCAGGTCTTATGGGAGGCTTCAATAAATGCCTGAGGTGTCTCCACTGCTGTCAGTTAGATTCATTGCCAAGGGTCTGCTCAAAATCAGACAATGCCCAGTGTTCAGGAACTTGCCAAATAACTTGGAGATCTTCTCCACATTACTGCAAAACTCGGTTTGGTGTTCCAAGAACATCCCACAAGATGTAGTGATGATAACCCTTGGCTTACATGGCATTAATGGGAATTAGATTCCTGGCAGAAGAGTGATAGAGATCACACTTAGAAGGCAGAAATGAATGGTTAATATTTAGAATCTTAAGACTATATTATAACACAAGTCACCCATGGATGGAGACCTAATTAATGGAGTTCAGCTGGTCTATTGTGTAAAGTTTGCTTTGTATAATTTGTGCATGTATGTTGCTCTCAAGAATGTCTCTGCCAGATTTCCAGAGAACTAGTTTAAACATTTTTCTCTTATTTTGGATCTGTTGAATTTGTTTTATTTCTGACCTAAGTAAAATTCTTCAGTCATTTGTCTGATACCCTGGTAATGCTAGCTCTATTTATGGTAAGAACCTGGAAGTCTTGGTTTGTATGCAATAGGGCACTGCCCCTGCAGAGTCATTGTTGGCAAGTAACAATAAGAAAATGCTACTGCACTCATCACCTGATTACAGCATCTGGTCAGGGATGGGTAATGATCTATAGGCTTTGGGACTGGTCTGAACTGGTTCTTCTTTTGCAGAACATTGGAACACCTTGATTACACTCTATTTGTCACAGAGGATATTCAAAACAACATGGCAATCTAGGTGTTTCTATTTGTCTTTAAAAAGAAACAAACAAACAAAAAAGGATATTTGTAACCTGGAAAGAGTGCCCTGCCCTAAGGTGGTTCATTGAAAAATGCACCCAGATTTTGGCTGATAGGTGGCAGGGAAGGGATGAAGAAATCTGCAGCCATCAAATGACCATCTGGATTTTTGCAGCCCATATATTGTACCCATAAATGTATCAGGTCGTTCTGCAAGTCACTGTGCTGAGACCTAACGGTTGAGTTTGGCTATCACAGCACCCAGTGTTTCTGCCATTTGCTCATAGCTCATTATCAGCTTCAAGCTCATTTTAGTTATGAAAATACTCCTTCAGGTTGAAGACAACTCCAGATGACTTCAGGAACATGACCATCTTGTTCTTGGCAATGCTATGGAAGGGGTTAGCAGTTGCCCTCTTCCAGAATGTGGTTTAAAAAAGAATCAAAAACAAAACTCCAGATTAGCCTACAGCTCTGGCATTTCCTGGTGGTCTTTCATCTAGGGACTAAGCGGGTCTCTTATGCTTAGCTTTTCGAGATCAGCTAGGTTCTCCATCGTATTTTGTTATAAACAGCCAAAAGTCCACCTGAGACAGTGTCTTGTAACAGGGGAAGTGTTACAAAGAGAGGAAATTAAGCCAGCTGGCTGCTTTCTTAGAAGTAAATAACAAGCATCAAACCTGTTAACAAGCCCTTTCTTCACTTCCCCCCTGCCCAACATCGCTAGCCCACACCACCCATCATTGATTGAAGCAGGTCAATAGTCCTTTTAAAATCCCACTTCCCTCCCTTCTCCCTCGAGCTTTCGACTGAATTTAGTCAATCAAACCTGGAATGACTTGATTGAATATGAGCAGAGAAAGCCTCCTAACAGCCCGGGTCACCTGCAGCTTTTAAATTAATATCTGTTGTCCCACAGTTTGTTGCTCTTTCTTTAAAGAAGGACACCGGTTTTTGCTTCAGTTGTTTCAGATCTTAATTGGTAAAAAGAGAGGCTGTAGAACTCACATGGAGGACATTGGGAGCATCGCTTTCCAACATGGATGCTCTGTCCTTTAATTTAACAAGTCAGGGGTCCCAAGGCTGGACTGGAGGCAGGGACCCAGTTGGGGGAAATTCTTCATTCTGGTGGTTACTTTTACACGGGGGTAGGTTGGTGGGGGAGGCAGGTTCTTGGAAAGACTGTGCCTGTACGAGTCTTTCCAAGTCTTTCAGTCAGGCATGGAGGCCTTGCTCCCTTGTTCACCATTAAAGATCCATCAGGTTAATGAGCACATTAGATGAGACTTTTTGGTGGTGGCCCCATCATTGTGAAATGCCCTTCATTCATCATCTATTGTAGTTGTTTTGTTCTACCTTTAATTGAAATGACTATTGATTGATTGCAGTATTTTTATTTATTTATTTATTTATATTTCCAACTTATATCACCGCCCATCTCCCCCCATTCCGGAGGGGACTCTTGGCGGTTTACACCAAGCCAGTAATTAAAACATATAAAAATTTATAAAATAGAATACATAATTTAATTAAATATATAAGATCCAAGAGGCTCTGATGTTAGGCTTTAAAGAACCCTATGGAGCAAGCCAACCCCAAGAGGAGCTATTACTCCCCCCATCCCATTTTTAACATGGAGAACTCATTACGGTTGGATTCCTCTGAATCTGAATCTGAAGTGGTTATAGTCTCTGCAATCTGAAGTGGTATAGTCTCAGCAGAGATAAACAAATTTATCCTCATATGGATGTCAACTTTTAATAATGTATTTGAACCAGGAAATGTCTTTATTCAAAGAGGAGATGAGGCCAATGTAGTTGATCCTTTTCTAGTGTGGTGTAAACATTCTCTTCCATTCAAATATTTCAAATATGAGCCCTAGTAGTAATAAACAGATGCTCTGAGCCAGTTGGCCCTTTCCACAGCTTACCTCCTGAAATTCACTATTCATTCAAAAATGGTGAGAGCATTTACTAAAACAGTTACAGCCAAGATGCCAGAGGGGGATTTATTTTTCCATTATTATGGCTTTATCGTGAGACTGTCCCAGTGCCTTAGAGGCCAGATTGGCTCTTGTTCCCTCCTAATATTATATGGGGATAACTCTAGCAAGACTGGTTGTTGACTAGGATCAATGATAGGTAGTCTGTGACCTTCCAAATGCTGCTGATTGCAGCTCCCAGAATCAGTAGCCTTGTGGTTTGTGCTTGCCCCAAGATGTAGTTCAGCAACATCTGGTGGGGGACAGTTTCCCCACCCAAAATGTACATGCTCTACATTGCCATGAACAGGGGACAGGGAGGGCTCCTGAACACCACCCAGCCAGCTTCTCGCAGAGCCATTGTCCCTCCAATTGCACACATGACACTCTGGGATTACATGGGAAGAGCATGGAGATGATTGTATGAATTACCCACCTGCAGGTCACCCAGTGCGGCTCACAAATTTGGAATTACAGCTTCCATGAATTTCAGAGGGAATGTAAATAGTCAGGTATTATGGGAAATATAGCCCAAACATTAGCAAATTGCCTGATCCTGCACTATGTAGGCATGAATCTGCATGGATGGAGCCAAGAATTCTACCCATCATGCTTTTCACTTCCTCCTGTCTTCTTCATTACACTATATGGTGTTGCATGAAAGCCAATTTCAGATAGCTTTAGCTGATTATTTTCATTTCAACATTACTCTATTTTTGTGTCTGGTGCCCTCATGTGGCAAACATTTATTACAATTACATCTTTTTCTATATCACCTGCTCCACTTTTTAAGTCTCGTAACCATTTGTGTATTGCTGTGCATACACCTGTGCATACAACTTTACAAAATGCTTTATCCTACATGGTCCCACATTTTGCACCTCCAGGCTTTCTTAGTTTGAGATGGTATAGTTCTACCTCTGCCCCATGGTGCTTTGCTCTGTCTCCTATTGCAACAAAGAAAACCCAGGAACAGAGGAGTTAACATGCTTTCCATTGTCTCATGGAATATTTCATAGATAATTATGTTGATGGTTATTACTGCATTGGAATAAGAGCAACAATTTTATAAATGACTTTTCTTCTGAAAGTCCAGGACAGTTCAGAAAATATTAAAAAGAAGAAGAACACATAATAATAATAATGAGGAGGAGGAGGAGGAGGAGGAGGAGGAGGAGGAGGAGGAGGAGGATTTAAAATTTGGAGTGACATCTGGGATAATCCAAAATAGATAAAAGAGATTGAGAGGCACATTGGTTCAGTCAAAATGAATGATACAGTCATAACATTAGAAAATATGTTAAAAAAACAAGCAACGAAGTTGTAATGGGCAGTAGAAATAACTGTGAGGAACAGGAGGAAGAGCCGCGACCAAGGCAATGATCAGATAAAAGAAATCTGAGTGGGGCAGATCTGTAACCTGAGTAAATGTCTCAGACATGACCCTCTGTAGTTCTCAAGAAGATAAAGGGAGGGAGGGGGAAATGCATCCAGACTTGCAAGATTCTGTTTCTGTAATCTTATAATAAAGTAGTATTAGCATTCATAACTCTGGTGTCCTAGTCTGGTTTACCTTGAAGGGCTGACAGAAGGCTAAGATTTGGGGTGCACCAAGAAAAGATGAAGTACATGGATTTTGTTTAAATATCTGATGATATTCAATTTAATGCAATATTATAAATGGGAAAAAGTTGAAAAATGGATGACAACTGGTAAAACATTATAATAATAAAAGACAGAGACAAAAGTGTAGATGCAAGGAACTATAAAAAAATTACTTGCTTGCCAACAATGTTCAAGCTGTTAACTAATAGATTAGCGCTTGTGATTTGGAGTTATATATTCAAATTTCATTGTCTCCACCTGAACAAAAAGGCACCTGCTGAAATTCATGAGGAACAAAAGATCAGTTGCTGAATAATATTTTAAAAATTCAGGTGAAGAAAAACCAACTTACAAATGGCTTGGATTCATTATAAAAAGGCATTCAATTCTCCTCCATGTAGTTGGATTCAGCGATGTTTGGAAATACTTGGCATTAGTGCAAACATTCAGAATTTTGTTAAAGAAGCTATGAAAAAATGGAAAACAACTTTGATGGTACATGGCAAAGAAATTGGAGGATTTTTTCCCCAGGGGGTATTCATAATCTCCAATGCTTTTTACAATCTCAGTGATATCCCTCACTCATATACTGAATAAAACAAAAATTCTATATGAACTATCAAAATATAGTGGAAAAATATTCCACCAGTTATATTTGGATGATTTGAAGCAATATGGAAAATCCAAAACTGAAACTGAATCCTTACTTAATACTGTAAGGATGTGTAATGATGACATCAGAATAGAATTTGGATTTGAAAAATGTGTGATGCTCAACCTAAAGAAAGGAAAAATTGAACAAAATGAATATGGACAATTCAAAAATGGGAATCTCATAAAATCTTTGCCCATAGAAGAAAGCTATAAATATCTAGGAATGCTCAAATTAAGTAACACCTTGTATGGTGAAGTTAAAAAGAGAAGCAGTTTAGATTATTGAAAATGAGTGCAAAAAATTATACATTCAAAGTTAAATGGAGGAAATACAAAGCCACAATTATATGGGCAATACCAAGAATACCAGATATTCTGCTGGTATAGGTAGACAACACTAATTGGACAATTTACAGTATATCAGAAAACTTGAAAATGGATAACAGTGCATCAGGCATTGCATCCATGAAGCGATGTTGATTAACTATACTGTGCCCCAAAATCGGAGATTGGTTTACTGCAGGCAGTAAAGACAGACAGTTGAAGAAGAAAAACATGGATTGAATGATTACATCAAGGCAAGCAAAGAGAAAATGCTCGTTGCAGTTTGCAAAGAAAACATTCTGAAAGTAGAAGAAGCAAAAAATGACTATGAAAGTGGATTGTTGGAAAACAGTTTAGAAAACTGGAGAAGCCATTACATAGCCAATACATAAAAGAAACTGAAAATAGACCAGGAATTGACAATGATTACAAGCTGACACTATCAAAAAGAAAACAGAAGGATTAATTGTTGCAGCTCAAGACCAATCATTACAAGCAAAAATGATGTAATCAACCATTCAACATGTATCAAACAGTAGCAAATGCAGATTTTGTAAAGGAAAAGATGAAACCATGGATCGCATAAGTACTGGATGCAACAAAATTGCTCAGATTGACTATAAACAATGCCATGATTGAATAGCCACTGTGATCCATTGGCATCTGGGCAAAAACTATGTCAGAGTCAGCGGTTCTGATGCAGCCCGATATCCAAGAGACCTTAGAGCAGTACGTTCTTCCAGTCCTGATAGGAGTAAACAGACTCACACGAAAGAGGTTTAGATAAAAAGTCTATTTACAATTATACATACACAGTCTTCATACACAGCAGTCCAAGAAATACAGATACGTTGTCCAGAGGCACATCAAATAGAAAGAAAGAGTATAGCACCTTACACAGTACCTTTATACATATATCTGTCCAATCAGGACTCACATTACAGTAGCATTGCATCAGCCACATGACACATTTGCATACAATTGCCAGTAGGTTACATCAGTCCTATTACATCCTTGTGTCATCATCTTTTTTTGCTGATAGAATGACATAGCAGTTTCTATACCCTTTTACCTAGATACATTGGATACATTTCTATTCTGTTCTATCTGTAAATTCTAGGTTTAATTCCCAAACCTTAACAAACGATAATTTCCAAGTTTCCTGGGAAAAAAGGTCACAAATGATGTTGTGTATCTTCACATAGACATACAAACCGATCAGCATCTAGAACACAACACACCAGATATAACAATAATTGAAAAGAGTAACTTTTGTAATGTGACAATACTGGGGACAGTAGATTCAAGGGGAAAAAATAGGGAAAAAAATACAGAGATATAGTATGTTATGGGAATAATGAGTCTCAATTGTGCCCCTGAAGCTGTCAACGTGCCATTGAAATGGTTTGTTGTTGTTTATTCGTTCAGTCGCTTCCGACTCTTCGTGACTTCATGGACCAGCCCATGCCAGAGCTTCCTGTCGGCCGTCGCCACCCCGAGCTCCCCCAAGGTCAAGTCCGTCACCTCCAGAATATCATCCATCCATCTTGCTCTTGGCCGGCTCCTCTTCCTTTTGCCTTCCACTTTTCCTAGCATCAGCATCTTCTCCAGGGTATCCTGTCTTCTCATTATGTGGCCAAAGTACTTCAGTTTTGCCTTTAATATCAATCCCTCAAGTGAGCAGTCTGGCTTCATTTCCTGGAGGATGGACTGGTTTGATCTTGCAGTCCAAGGCACTCTCAGAATTCTCCTCCAACACCACAGTTCAAAAGCATCTATCTTCCTTCACTTAGCCTTCCTTATGGTCCAGCTCTCGCAGCCATAGGTTACTACAGGGAATACCATTGCTTTAACTATGGGGACCTTTGTTGTCAGTGTGATGTCTCTGCTCTTAACTATTTTATCAAGATTTGTCATTGCTCTCCTCCCAAGAAGTAGACGTCTTCTGATTTCCTGGCTGCAGTCAGCATCTGCAGTAATCTTTGCGCCTAGAAATACAAAGTCTGTCACTGCCTCCACTTTTTCTCCCTCTATTTGCCAGTTATCAATCAAGCTGGTTGCCATAAACTTGTTTTTTTTGAGGTTTAACTGCAACCCAGCTTTTGCACTTTCTTCTTTCACCTTCCTCATAAGGCTCCTCAACTCCTCCTCGCTTTCAGCCATCAAAGTGGTATCATCTGCATATCTGAGATTGTTAATGTTTCTTCCAGCGATTTAAACTCCAGCCTTGGATTCATCAAGCCCAGGACGTCGCATGATGTGTTCTGCGTACAAGTTGAATAGGTAGGGTGAGAGTATTCAACCCTGCCGTACTCCTTTCCCGTTCTTAAACCAGTCCGTTGTTCCGAGCTCTGTTCTTACTGTTGCTACTTGGTCGTTATACAGATTCCTCAGGAGGCAGACAAGATGACTTGGTATCCCCATACCACCAAGAACTTGCCACAATTTGTTATGATCCACACAGTCAAAAGCTTTAGAATAGTCAATAAAACAGAAATAGATGTTTTCTGAAACTCGCCAGCTTAAAATAAAATTAATAAAATAATAAATAAAATAAAATAAAATAAAATAAAATAAAATAAAATAAAATAAAATAAAATAAAATAAAATAAAATAAAATAAAATAATAAAATAAAATAAAATAAAATAAATAAATAAAATAAAATAAAATAAAATAAATAAAATAAAATAAAATAAATAAAATAAAATAAAATAAAATAAAATAAATAAAATAAAATAATAAAATAAAATAAAATAAAATAATAAAATAAAATAAAATAAAATAAAATAAAATAAAATAAAATAAAATAAAATAAAATAAAATAAAATAAAATAAAATAATAAAATAATAAAATAAAATAAAATAAAATAAAATAAAATATAAATAAATAATATTCGTCCTCTTCACTCCCTTCCCTTACTCTGCCAGCTTACCCATCCTTTCTTTTCTTGCAGAGGGAACAGAAGCCCAAGGAACTAATACTGCTGAAGTTCAAGGAAGGAAGCAAAGGCCTGGCTGAAGATAGGGTTGCAGGGGAAATGAAGAAATGGAAAAGAAGCAAAGAGTTTAAACCGGCACTCAAAATTGTGGGAGCAGAAGATGGCATTGTTGCAGGTTTTAATGTATTGGGCTATTCCAGGAGCAAGGTGTGATGGTCCTGATCCTTTAGCTATTAATTCAGAGACTCTTACTACAAGCCATCAAAGGATAAGAAAGAGTTCTTTATTAAAGCAAGTGATCATTTCCAATGCAAAGACTAGACTGAGAAAAAGCCTGTGCAAATGGCAGTTACATCTTCCACCTTTGTACCAGCCCCCCCATTGGGGGATTCACTTCGTGACAGCCCCTCCCTACATTCTTACAGTTTCCATACCTTCCAGTCACAAATCCTTCACTAACAAGCTGATAGCGCCATTCGGGTTGTCCTTGGTGTCAGGTTGTTCGACTAAACAACCCTAATCAACATTCCTAACGACCCTGCAGGCATGCCAGACTACCACTGCACCCCCATACTACGCTGGCAGGATGCTCCATCCTGACACAAGGTGTCTTGACGGTGTCTAAAGCTGTCTAATCAGTGTTGGAGCTGTTTTGAATGCCTCAAGAGGGAATAGGCTCTGCGGGCAGAAGTAATACTGAAAAAACAAAGTTATAGCCCATCCTTTCTTACTCCTTACTGGCCATTTTGAGAAGATGGAAGATGAGAGAATCTCTTGGTCCTGGTCAGCTGCAAGGAATGCTAAACTTGGATTGGTTATGGGTTGGAACTGTGGTTTAGAGCCTGGATGTTGTTTTGAAATTTCCATTTAAAGAACTAAAAGTTACAGATAAAGGTGTCTACAGGTTGCTACTGTCTTGTTTCTTGATAAGATAATAATGCTCCATGTGTGTGGGGAGAGAGGGAGAGAGGGACACATACACACATATATACCAAACTGTGTTGCCACTTCGTCACTGCAGAATGGAGACAAGATCACTATAGATGCAAGGGGGTTGGCTTAGAGCCTTTCTATTAGCTTGAGATAGTTCACTAGCAGTGCCATAGTCTGGAATGTAGTCACGGAATGTAAAAAAACTCAAAAGTACTGGAAAGAAATACATCAAAATATTCAGAAACCCCTAAAAATAAAATTTGAATTCAACGATTGTGCATTTTGATAGAGATGGACAGTATATCTGTAAGTCCTCCTGGTCTAGGAGTTTAGACTGTTTATGAGCTAACCCTAAAAAAAGCTTAGAACCACTGAATCTTCTTCATAATATATTTGAAAAAAAAAAAGTATGGACTTTCTTACAAATAAGTAAGATTTTACTG
Organism: Charina bottae; assembly: GCA_023362775.1. Lineage (NCBI taxonomy): Eukaryota > Metazoa > Chordata > Lepidosauria > Squamata > Charinaidae > Charina > Charina bottae. The sequence goes on along the minus strand of JALMGJ010000002.1, from coordinate 147,416,046 downwards.
TAACTTTATGTAGAAGCTTCAGAACAGAGCTTATTCACAAGAACTGGGCAGAACAATCCACAGGGCAAATTGTAGAGGTTGTCCATTATAGGAGTCAATATTTTTAAGGACTTGGATTGTAAGATACGTACTTCAAATGACTCTATAGCCATATTTTAAAATTTCCATTGTTTGTATAGAAGCTAGGTGATTTCTGTTTTGTGATTTAAAATAGACCATCTTCCAGGAACTGCATATTTCAAGCCTAGGCAAAGATAGTACAGAAGTTCTGCCCTCAGATACTCAATCAAACCTGTGGTTAGAAGAAAGAATTACCTGAGAGAAAATTAAACAAGTCAAAACAAAAATAAATCTAGCCATAGAAGCCATCCATCTCTTCACACAAGGGGGCATCCAAGAGCTAGTTTGAGGATCCTCTATCTTGTTCTGGCAAATCAATTCACCATCTGTCCTAAGGCATTGTTAGAAAAGGAAATAAAGTGGATACTTCACTCTAAGCAGGCTTCAGTCCTGGTTATGGGACAGAGATGGTTTTGATCATCTTTGTGACATCTTCACTGGGAATAAGAGCCAGTTTGGTCTAGCGGTTAAGGCAACGGGCTAGAAACCAGGAATCTGTGAGTTCTAGTCCCGCCTTAGTCATGAAAGCCGGCTGGGTGACTTTGGGCCAGTCACTCTCTCAGCCCAACCCACCTCACAGGGTTGCTGTTGTGGGGAGAACAGGAGGAGGAAGGAGTATTAGGTATGTTCGCCGCCTTGAGTTATTTATAAAAATAATAAAGGTGGGATAGAAAATAAATAAATAAATAAATAAAAATTAAAATAAATAAAATATTTCAATTTATTACTAAATATACGCCCCAACCACAGATGCTGAAGAAGCAGAAGTAGATCAGTTCTATGAGGATCTGCAGCACCTACTAGATAATACACCAAAAAGAGATGTTATTTTCATTACAGGAGACTGGAATGCTAAGGTGGGTAGTCAGACGACACCTGGAATTACAGGCAAGCATGGTCTGGGAGAACAAAATGAAGCAGGACATAGGCTGATAGAATTTTGCCAAGACAACTCACTGTGCATAACAAACACTCTCTTCCAACAACCTAAAAGACGACTTTATACATGGACTTCACCAGATGGTCGACACCGAAATCAGATTGACTACATCCTTTGCAGCCAAAGGTGGCGGATATCTATACAGTCGGTAAAAACAAGACCTGGAGCTGACTGTAGTTCAGATCACGAACTTCTTATTGCAAAATTTAGAATCAGACTAAAGAGAATAGGGAAGACCCACAGATCAGTTAGATATGAGCTCACTAATATTCCTAAGGAATATGCAGTGGAGGTGAAGAATAGATTTAAGGGACTAGATTTAGTAGATAGGGTCCCAGAAGAACTATGGACAGAAGTTCGCAACATTGTTCAGGAGGCGGCAACAAAAAACGTCCCAAAGAAAAAGAAAACCAAGAAGGCAAGATGGCTGTCTGCTGAAACACTGGAAGTAGCCCAAGAGAGAAGGAAAGCAAAAGGCAACAGTGATAGGGGGAGATATGCCCAATTAAATGCAAAATTCCAGAGGTTAGCCAGAAGAGATAAGGAATTATTTTTAAACAAGCAATGTGCGGAAGTGGAAGAAGACAATAGAATAGGAAGGACAAGAGACCTCTTCCAGAAAATTAGAAACATCGGAGGTAAATTCCAGGCAAAAATGGGTATGATCAAAAACAAAGATGGTAAGGACCTAACAGAAGCAGAAGAGATCAAGAAAAGGTGGCAAGAATATACGGAAGATCTGTATAGGAAGGATAATAATATTGGAGATAGCTTTGACGGTGTGGTCAGTGAGTTAGAGCCAGACATCCTGAAGAGTGAGGTTGAATGGGCCTTAAGAAGCATTGCTAATAACAAGGCAGCAGGAGACGATGGTATCCCAGCTGAACTGTTTAAAATCTTGCAAGATGATGCTGTCAGGGTGATGCATGCCATATGCCAGCAAATTTGGAAAACACAAGAATGGCCATCAGATTGGAAAAAATCAACTTATATCCCCATACCAAAAAAGGGAAGCACTAAAGAATGTTCAAACTATCGAACAGTGGCACTTATTTCACATGCCAGTAAGGTAATGCTCAAGATCTTGCAGGGTAGACTCCAGCAATTCATGGAGCGAGAATTGCCAGATGTACAAGCTGGGTTTAGAAAAGGCAGAGGAACTAGAGACCAAATTGCCAATATCCGCTGGATAATGGAGAAAGCCAGGGAGTTTCAGAAAAACATCTATTTCTGTTTTATTGACTATTCTAAAGCCTTTGACTGTGTGGATCATAACAAATTGTGGCAAGTTCTTGGTGGTATGGGGATACCAAGTCATCTTGTCTGCCTCCTAAGGAATCTGTATAACGACCAAGTAGCAACGGTAAGAACAGAGCACGGAACAACGGACAACAGTGAGTTGTCTTGGCAAAATTCTATCAGCCTATGTCCTGCTTCATTTTGTTCTCCCAGACCATGCTTGCCTGTAATTCCAGGTGTCGTCTGACTACCCACCTTAGCATTCCAGTCTCCTGTAATGAAAATAACATCTCTTTTTGGTGTATTATCTAGTAGGTGCTGCAGATCCTCATAGAACTGATCTACTTCTGCTTCTTCAGCATCTGTGGTTGGGGCGTATATTTGGATCACTGTGATGTTAAATGGCTTACCCTGAATTCGAATTGAGATCATTCTATCGTTTTTTGGATTGTATCCAAGCACTGCTTTAGCCACTTTATTATTAATTATGAAGGCTACTCCATTTCTTCTGTGGTCCTCTTGTCCACAGTAGTAGATCTGGTGGTCATCTGATGTGAAGTGGCCCATCCCAGTCCATTTCAGTTCACTGACACCTAAAATGTCTATATTTAATCTTGACATCTCACCAATAACCACATCCAATTTGCCCTGGCTCATAGATCTTACATTCCAGGTTCCTATGGTGTGTTGATCTTTAGAACATTGGATTCGTCGTTCACCACCAGCACCGTCGGCCGCTAGCCGTCCTTTCGGCTTTGAGCTAGCTGCGTCATCACATCTGGGGCTAGTTGAACGTATCCTCTGTTACTCCCCAGTAGCATTTTGACCATCTTCCGACCTGGGAGTCCCATCTTCCGATGGTATACCGACATATCTTTGGTTGTACTGATCCATTTAGTTTTCATGGCAAGAATACTGGGGTGGGTTGCCATTACCTTCCCCAGGGATCGTATTTAGTCTGACCTCTCTGCCATGACCTTCCCGTCTTGGGTGTCCCTTCACGGTTTAGCTCATGGTTTCATTGAGGTGCTCAAGCTCCAGCACCACGACAAGGTAACGATCTCCTTTGCTGGAGGGAAGAAACATTAACAATCTCAGATATGCAGATGATACCACTTTGATGGCTGAAAGCGAGGAGGAGTTGAGGAGCCTTATGAGGAAGGTGAAAGAAGAAAGTGCAAAAGCTGGGTTGCAGTTAAACCTCAAAAAAACCAAGATTATGGCAACCAGCTTGATTGATGACTGGCAAATAGAGGGAGAAAAAGTGGAGGCAGTGACAGACTTTGTATTTCTAGGCGCAAAGATTACTGCAGACGCTGACTGCAGCCAGGAAATCAGAAGACGTCTATTTCTTGGGAGGAGAGCAATGGCAAATCTTGATAAAATAGTTAAGAGCAGAGACCTCACACTGACAACAAAGGTCCGCATAGTTAAAGCAATGGTATTCCCGGTAGTAACCTATGGCTGCGAGAGCTGGACCATAAGGAAGGCTGAGCGAAGGAAGATAGATGCTTTTGAACTGTGGTGTTGGAGGAAAATTCTGAGAGTGCCTTGGACTGCAAGAAGATCAAACCAGTCCATACTCCAGGAAATCAAGCCAGACTGCTCACTTGAGGGAATGATATTAAAGGCAAAACTGAAGTACTTTGGCCACATAATGAGAAGACAGGATACCCTGGAGAAGAAGCTGATGCTAGGGAAAGTGGAAGGCAAAAGGAAGAGGGGCCGACCAAGGGCAAGATGGATGGATGGTATTCTGGAGGTGACGGACTCAACCATTGGGGAGCTGGGGATGGTGACGGCCGACAGAGGGCTCTGGCGTGGACTGGTCCATGAAGTCACGAAGAGTCGGAAACGACTGAACGAATAAACAACAAAAAATAAAATAAAATAAAATAAAATAAAATAAAATAAAATAATAAAATAAAATAAAATAAAATAAAATAAAATAAAATAAAATAAAATAAAATAAAATAAAATAAAATAAAATAAAATAAAATAAAATAATAAAATATAAAATAAAATAAAATAAAATAAAATAAAATAAAATAATAAAATAAAATAAAATAAAATAATAAAAAAGACCGGGATTCCTATGGCAGTAACTGTATCTCTCAATGGCTTTTAAAATGATCTTCAGAGTGTGGTCCTGAGAATCTGTTGCTTGTAGCCTGGCTGTTTGTCTATGGCAGTGTTTTTCAACCTTGGCAACTTCAAGATGTGTGAACTTCAACTCCCTGAATTCCCCATTCCACACATCTTGAAGTTGCCAAGGTTGGGAAATGCTGGTCTATGGTGACTCTCAGAATTTCCTTTTGTCTCCCGTTCTGTTTTAAATTCATACATAAAGCTGCTGGGAAAAACTGACTACAGTTGGGATTTCAGGGTGAACATTATGCAGTTGATGCTCAACACTCTCTTATTGCCCTCAAAATCTAAGGAAGATTTTCAAGTTCTCTATCAATGTCTGATCATTTAAAGGACTAGGTGGGAGACAAACAAGAACCCATACAAATACTGTAGTGAAATATGATGAAGCACACTCTTGCCCTGAAACAACTCAAGAGCGTCTGAAACTAGGGAGGCTATTTTAAGAATATGCTATTGTAACTTCAGTTTTGTTATGACTTTGCAGTTCCTCTGTATTCTGAACTGGCTTGGTGTTCAGACTGCAGAAAGGCTTGTTTATATATTACTGTACTTTTAGTCCAGGGGCCAAAAGATTTGATAACTAAGGTTCACAAGAGGTACAGCACTATACACCCACCTCATTTCAAGTGCAGCTTCAGAAACGTCAATGGTATGCAGAGCACAAAAACAACAGAGCTTTCAAAATGGAACCAACTTAACAATGAGCTTCCTCTAATGTAGAGCCTGCTGATAGTGTGACTTAACAGAGCAGATAGCAAATTTAGTCTGCAGTCACCCTCCCCAGTTAAGCTTAAGTAAGAACACTCATCTGGATAGGACACACAGATGACATGGGCATTGCATTGCAAAAAAAAAAGGGGGGGTTGGGTAGTGTCACAAATAGTCAAGGGTTTCTTCTACTCTTACACAAATCAGCTTGTTGCAATGTATTTATATAGGACTTGTAAGACCCATTAAAGCAGACTGAAAATCTTAAATAAACCATTGCTTCTAGAGGTATGCACAAAACTGAAAACATGGTTTGTTTCAAGCTCAGAATGAGACAGCCCAATTCAAACTATTTCAAGTTGTATAGTGGTGAAACAAAATTCAAAATGTTTGTGTAGTGATGAAACAAAATTCATAATGTCTCAGTATTACAGCTACAGAAAAGAGTGGGAACTTGGAACAAGCTCTTTGCTTTCTTGTTTCTCATCAAAAGTCACAAGAGTAGGTGTGGGGGCAGTCTATGCTGAATTTTTATTTGTTGCATAGATGTCCCAGTTTTTGCCTGAGAACTCAAGGCAGTGGACATGGAGCGGTCTCTCCTTAGTTTATTCCCACAACAACTTGGTAAGATAGGTCAGGCTGAGATTGTACAGTATGTTCCAAAGGCATCTGACCATGATCAAGTGAAGTGTTGTAATGACTACACTGCACTAGATCTCAATGCTATCTGCTTTCCAAACTGCAGTAAAAAGGATAATTTTTGAAACATTAAGACAAATCCCTTAAGGAACAATAAGAATAATCACCTGGTTTAGATTATGTAGCAGGAGAGCCTTGTTAGTCTATGCTAGCAAAAATTAGGAGGAGCCTGGTGGCACCTTTTAGAACAGGGGTGGGCAATGTCAGGCCTGCGGGCCGTATAAGGCCCGCGGGGCTCCCGCCCGCAAACCCTGCCCCTTCCACACGATTGGCTCCTGCCCGCAAACCCTGCCCCCCAGTGCTTGTGATTGGCTCCCGCCCGCAAACTCCAGCCCCCAGTCTGTGGAAATCCCAGAAACCCTGCCCCCCCCCCCGGTTATAAATATCCAAATGGCCCTTGGCAGAAAAAAGGTTCCCCACCCGTTTTAGTATCTGTTATTGGAAAAGCCCTTGGGGCTCCTCAACAGAGAAGTATTTTCAGTTTTAAAAGTCCTGAAGCTCTGAGTCAACCCATGGATATAATAAAAATACCAAACTCATAAACATTCCTTACAAGGTTCCCTTTTTCTTTTGCAGCCTGCCAACTGTATTACATTTTTCTGATGCTTTTGCTTGTACGTAGCTGGGGGGAAAAAAGACTGCTGATACATGAATAATATTAACATTACAACAAGACACAAAAGGGAAGGGCCATGCCTCTTGGGGCCAGGAAACAGTCTTCCAAGTGCTGGAATTAGGGCCCCCCACAAGCCTGTGGATCTTTTATCTATCTTCACAGAAGCTGAACATGGATTTCTAAACCTTCTCTTCCAAAATTGCATAAACATATTCCAGTTTTGCTAGACTTATTCTTTTCTTAGCATTCTTTCAAAATCAGACTTTCCAAAGTGGCATGGAACGTAACATTAATGCAAATATTATGCTTACATATAAGCAGTTCTAAATAAAGCCAATTACAGTAAAATATAAATTCAGAGTATCTGTTAGAGCATGTAAGTTGGGCACACGGCTGCACCCAGATAAAACACCAAACTGACTCCAATATGGTAATGATTCACAAATACTGATTTTTAAGATGCCTCACAAGAGATTTTTCTGCAGATATCCAGCCTCAGCGTCTAATTGCTGCTGTTATTTTACACTTCTGTTGGCAGACTGATAAGATTGTTGGAGGCAACGGTTATACAGATCTCTCAGCCAGAATAGTTGAGACAGAGTTCCCTTTCAAATGTCAGCAAGTCTCAAACAAGTTAGTATCTGCATGCTTCAAGATTAAGAATGTTTTCTACTCTGATGATAAAATCAATTAGGACACTGCAATCCTAAGTAGTTTTGAGGAAGAGGGGCTGCCCAGCTTTTTCAAGCCTGTCACTCAAGCTGAACAAAGCAGCAAGTCAATGATAACGTTTTCTTCTCTGGTTATTTTCTCACTCCTCAATGGGAAGGAAAATATGGTTGCAAACTTTAGGCAAGCCCAGGTGAGGAACCACTCCAGCACTTCTTGAGGGAAAGAAAAGGCCTTAGAATCAGCTGATAGAAACTCATCTTCCATCTGACCTTGCAACATTCCATTTGGGGGCCCAGCACCAATGACATTTCCCTGCAAGGAAGCTACTCGACTGGTGGAGTGAGGCTTTGGTTCCATTCTAGCCCCTTCCAGCCCCCAGACCCAGGGATTAGAATTGTTGCTTGTTTTCAGTGATTTCATGGAGGAATTGCTGTAGCACTTTCTCCATTACTACAATTAAAAACAGGCAGATATTAATACACTGCACATCCTTTAAAAGAACACAGCATTAATGTCCTCTTAAAGACAACATCTCCCACTCTATAGATTTTAATCTTCCATTCTTATAATTTCTGTCATGCAAAAGAGACCTACAGAATCAGAAGCGGAATATTCTTTTAATCATATATGTACAGGGCCAGATGTCAATACTCTCTTGTGCTGCAGACTATAAAAGATGCATAGGTGGTAGTCAGTGGCCATCCTGGTATTTGTGCATGCCCACAGGGTGTCTTGTTTATGGCCACAATCTTGATTATAGAATATTAACCATAAGGACAGAGCATCAATAAAGCATGTATGACCCAGACAATAATAAATACAACATCCGCCAACAGAATTCCAAATTGCACAAAATGTTTATTTGCATTAATCTAGTACATTTAACCTTCAGGGACTAGATTAAATTTGGGGAAGGGCATGTTCAGTTGTTTTCAACCTCAATACTTTTCATCCTTAAAACAAGCACATTAAAAAGACCACAAGAAGTTACCACGAAGGTAGAATTATTTGGAACTAGTTTTGACAAAAGCAGAGCTTTAGACACATTTTAGTGGTTTTAACAGTACTACACTTGATTAAAAGGACTCACATAAAGTGAAAATATTTAAAGTCAGATACATCAGTTAAGAAAATAAAAAAGACAGAGCTGTGTCATTCAGATATTTCAGGACTGACATAGTAAATGTTTTGTACTCTGTTTTTTCTGAAATGCTACTCAGAAAGTTAAACAAGTTCTGTTCCAACCCTTGAATTCCAATCGCTATGTGGGAATTTCTTGTAAGGCTCTTTAATTCTTTTGCAACTATGCATATAAAATGTTTGCCATGCTGATAAAGAGTGACACAACTACAATTTCTTCAGAGCCCTACAGACACCTTTACGCTCTGAACAGCTTTGGAAGTGAGTCTGATGGGATACAATTTTATAGTCATTAGTTAATACTGCAGTGAAGCCAGGTTTCCTTCTGAGCATCCATCCCTGCCTAAAAACCGCATACAAAGGTATCCAATTCTAGAAGTCATGTTACAACCAACTGGCAAATCTTGAAGAGATTACACACTACTTGGGGGTGGGGGGGCAACCCTCCCCCGACGTGTTTATAGTTTGGATCTATTGTTTCACAGGTAAAATATCCAGAGTAAAATCTGAAAAAGGCAACATGTTTCATTTTAGTTTTTTTAAACACTTACATGAAAAAGAGCAAGTTACAAAAAGAATAAATTCAATCTTAATATAAGACATTCATAGTACAGTGGGACACACTACAGTAACTGGACACTGACCATCACAATGAAGATTCCAACATCTTGTCATTTAATAAGCGCATCGGACAATCAAACTGCTACCATTCTTCATTATCCCAACTACTAAGAACAACATACTTTTGCAGTTTTGCTACTTACTTTAAGTCCCAGAATAAGGAGACCTAGCGAGTCTTCTAAGCTTCTTTTCCTTAAAGGCCATTTGGGTGTTATAGTGAACCACTCACTATTAATATTCAAAAGTTTATCAGCAACTCTTTAGTTTTCAGAAATGGCAAAAGTAAAGTAGTGAGGTTACACCCCACAGGAGGAATTGGCCCAAACTAGTAATTGTGAATACTGTAAGGACGCAGTCCTAAAATCACTAGGGAGTAAACCTCATTAATACAATGAGACTTACTTCTGAGTAAACAGGCATAGGGTTGCACTATAACCTCTGCTTGAGCACCAAATGTCTTATGAATCTACAAAATTACTGATGCTTCAGAGTCATTTAAATGTTACAGCTGTTAATTGCTGGTCACCTTTCTAACTAAAATGTTCAGAATGCTTTCACACAGATACCTACAAATTCCTCTGGAAATGGCACTGTATTAGGTAGCATTAGTTGTATTTTTAAATACACTCCACATAGGCAATTCAGTTTACCACAGAGGGTAGACGTTTTTCAGGTTAGTTTGGCAAAGCCAGTTTTAGAAATTATTATCAATCCCATTTATTTAAAATGAAAACCCTGGAAGGGATATTATCTGTCAGGACAATATGTGGAATGTAGCCGTTTTGGTGGGTTTTTTTGGTTTTTGCAAAAAACAGCTATGTTCTTTTAAAATTTTTTCTTTTTAAAAAATTCTTATAAAAGTCACATTGGTTTATCAGGTTTGGGAGGGGAGAGCTAACACCTATCTGTCCATGATTTGCATTTTATGAAATTATTTGTGAAAAGTGATAGAAGCAATTTTATAAATGCGGCTTTGCTATCACATAAACTTCTACAGTTCAAAAGTTTACATTATTTAAAGATGCAGAAGCTAAACTTATAACATACATTAAAAAAAGGATTTGTAAACATCAGGATACCACCCATTTTTCATGTCACTGTAGCTTGTTAATGTGGAATGGATATTTAATAATGCAGCATGTTGGTTTGAACCACAATCCCAAATTGGGCTTAAATGGACTTAAACGTCCTAACGTTTACTGGTTAGATTTAGCCTCCACATCTTAATGGTGGATGCAATATGAAAAGGACACGCTTCTGTGCAAGCCACACTGAAATGAACAGGAGTGCTACTGTATGTTCTTGCACAAGTCCTATTCATTTCAGTTGGGGCTTTCCTGGAAAGTGCTTAGAGAACTACATGCTCCAGCACTTGCTATACAAACTGTAATTCTACGAAACATTTTTGTTACTCAAGTTCACAGTAAAGGTGAAAATGATCAAAGTCAGTGCATTTTTCCCTGTGCAATCCCCCTCCCCACATTTCCCCAGAATTTCTTTTCTCTGAGTAATACTGAGTCAAAGGCATATTGTTTTTCCAGATGTGTCTGTCTTTGTATTTAATATCATAACTGAAGGATGATATCCACAGGACTTCTGTAAAGATACTTCCAAATAGCATAATAATGAACTGCAGCGGCCGTGGCAACAAACAGATGCCAGATGGCATGGGCAAATGGAATTATTCCATCACTCTTGAAGAAGATCACTCCCATACAGTAAATTAAGCCTCCCCAGGCAAGTTCTTGAAGTCCATCTGTGTTGTTCTGCAGATGAACAGAAAAGAGAACAAGTTTCTTTTTAATCTGAGTGCATATAAGAGAACAGTCATAACACTAAAGGAATACAGTACAATTTCTGTTCAGACTATACACAGGCAACCACTAGATATAAAACTATTAGTGGGTATCGACATAAACAACAGCTGCTGGCTTAAAACCAAGAGGCTCTGTAGGGCAGCATCCTGGTCTCTGCAGTGACCAGCAACATACTTATTGTTTTAGTGAAGGGAAGATTATTGTGACCTAGGCAGGTGTTCTTTAATCCTCTCCAGTAGCCACTGGTGTTGCTATCCAAGTAATGCAGGTAACAAGGAGATATGGAAGAGGAGGAGGAGACAGATCTATGTGGAGAGGTAAGACCCATTCAGACAAAATGATTCTTTCAACTGTGCCTCTTCTATTTATGGAGGTACATGGACAGTCAGGTGGAGCAGCCACAAACCTTGATACTAACTCTATTGAACTCCAGGTTGGTCTCTAATAAAAACTTTAACATCCATGATATTAGAATAAATCAAGGACTTAACCCAATGTGTATAACAGCAACTTGTATGGGTTCACCTACTGCCAACCTGGTACTTCACGCAAAGGTGGCCCAGACCTTGGGCTAGGGATAGGGTGTTGCTGTAGTCAATAAGGACTCCATCTTCCGTTTCTACCCCTCTTCCCTCTGGGACTTGGCTACTTTCAAGGATATATACTGGCTACCTCACTGCCTAATGGAATCCTTGACTGAGCTGATGCAGATAGTCTTAAATGTAGTGTTGGAGATCTCAAGGCTTCCAATTTCAACTTCCATGCTGAAGTTGCCTTGTCAAGCAGAGTTCATGATTTCATGGATTGTATGTATTAGTTTGGCTTTCCCTCAAAGGTTAATGGATCGGATTGAATTCTAGATGATTCTGGGGAATGTCTTCTCTGACCAAGTGCCTTTCAGTGGCTTGACTGAGATGTGGAATAACTAAGACTCAGGCTAAGTGCTCCTGTCCCTTAAAGAAAGCAGTGACAAGGCCCTTGCTTAAGGAACCATCTTTGGACCCAACCAATTTCTACAGCCCTCTCTATATAGCCAAATTAATAATGAAGGCAGTAGCATTGCAACTCCAAAAGATTCTTACAGGTAATTATCTACATCCCTTTCATCTGGGTTCAGACATGGACCTAACACAAAGACAGCCCTGGTCCCTCTTGCAGATAATCTGTACTGGAGGGATGCTTCTCATATCTCTTCACAGTTTTTATACTATTGACCACTCTTTCCTTCTAGAGCATTAGGAAATGCTCCGTCCTCTGCCTATGCAGTGCTAGGAAATAGTTTCCAAGATGCTGGACTCTGATCTAGCAAAGGAATGAAATCCCTATTAACAGTATGCTTCCAACATAAGTGGGCCAACATTGTTCATGTAGATCCATTAAATTATATCATTTCAGTTAATATAATATTACTAAGACTCCTCAGGAGTTAGATAATGATCAGGCTATTATTCATTCTTTGATTTATATCCTGCCTTTTAAACAGGAGCTTACAGAGGCATAAAGAATGGTCCCCTCCCCCTATCTTCCCCCACAACAACAACCCTGTGAGGTAGTTTGGGTTGAGAGAGAGTGTCTGGCCCAAAATTACCAGTGAGCTCCTGTAGCTGCAGGTGGACTAGAACTTGGGTCTCCCCACTCTTAGTCCAACACCTAACCACTACACCCCACTGGAGGTCTTAAGATGGTGCCTCTTTCTGTACATTTGTGTTGTTCCAATACTAAAAAAATAAAAAAATAAAGTCAGCTTCTCATTAATCTTTTAAATATGAAGTACATCAGTGATTGCACGAGGGTTTTTTAAAATTCAACTATTTGTTTTAAGATTCATTTTTAATTTGTTTTTAATTCCTTTAGCAAGTATGCATTCCTTACCATGGAAGTTACAACCAGAGCAGGAGAAAATCCCATAGCTAAATAGAAGAAGAGCTCCACAATTTTATACCTACATACAAAAACAAAGATACATTAGCCTGCAATGAAGTAAACAGTGCTTTCTCGGCTCAGAAATACAACATATTTTTGCTTCAGTGTCAACAATAAATTCCTGTTGTTCATGGATAGAAGAAAGAAGTAAGCTTCAATAAATCTTTAATGGTAGATTTTTTAGTATTATGTAAAACAGCCACGAAATGGGAAGAGTGTCTTGTTGGTTCAATTTCCATTATTAGTAGATGGAGAAAATAACAGCAAGTGTAAATATGTGAGTGTGTATCTCTCTCTCTCTCCACCTCCCACAGATATTCAGAAGGAAGACTTTCCCTTACACTGGGGAATGCATTCCTAGGTAAGGGACAAAAAAAGATATCCTCCAACCACTTGTGAGAAAGTATCTTGTGCAGCTCAGCATAACAAGCTCTAGCAAGAGTGTCCAACAAGATCTGCAGAAGGCTTCATGTAGCATGCCGAGGGCCAAACAGTGTTGGGCCAGAATTAAAGAGATTTGCTGTGGGTTTGGATTTTCTAAAGAGTGAAATGTGCCTTCAAACTTTGGAAGAATTAAGGCCTGATCTTATCTTTAAAAAATGCCCCAATCCATCCCCAAATGGAAGAAAACAAAAACAAAACCCTGCTTATTTTTGGTCTTGCATGCTCAAAAGAAATGCTGATAGGCTGCCTGTGACCCACAGACTGTAATTTTTGCACCCATGCTTTAAAGCAACCTTTATAAACCAACTGTTCTATACTTGTGTTGGATAACAATTTTCATATTACCACAAAGCATGCCAAAAGCTACTTCTAATGACACATTTGGAGGGCAACACATTGGGCTAAGCTCCTCTAAAGGACCAGTCACATTAATTCGCATAACAACAAGCAGACTTAAAACTTTCAGAGCCTAATTTGGTTTTTTCTTGAACTCGCCCAGAGTCTGCTGTGGTAGAGATGGGCGGGGATAAATTCAAATAATAAATAAAATAAACTCTCCAAGCCAGATACAAAATAGATGTATTTAGAATTAAGAGGGCTCCTCTGAGGACAATCTGAGCCTAGCAATTGGTTTTCAGCACCCGGATGGACTAAGTTAGCAGTAAATCTTGATCTACCTTCTGTCCATTGCTGTATTAGAAAATCTATTCTCTGGATTTTTAATATTAGAGTACAGTCTGGGTGTATACAGTGGAATAACAGATGGACTGCAGCCACATATTCCATTTTTTCATAAGGATCGAGGGTGTTCTCATCAAGCAGAATATTAAGTGCTGCTTTAATTATTTATCAAAAAGAAATCTTAAAAGCAAGACAAGTGATTTTGTATAGGCTGATAATACTGGCATTGAGAGAGAGAAAAAGAATTTAATAATACATAATGCATTTTTCTTAGCAGAAATAAGAGAATGTGATTAAGTTAAAATGGTCTGTTTTATCCTGAGAAAGCAATTTACTGCCACTCTGCTCCAATGTTTTTTATATAAAAATACCACATGTAAACACTTATCAAAGAGATGTATCACTAAATGTAGAATGTACCTTCACAAGTCAGGACAAACTTGATACTTTAGTAATGTTGTAATTGATCCAGAGGGCTTCAGTTATTGGGTGATTTAGAAAAGTCTTATGAAACTGAGCAGGAAGAGATCTGAGTAACCTTGCTCCACAGCATCACACATGTGAAATAATCTCCCTTGAACTTTAGTATGTACGTATAGCAAAAATACCTGTAACCAATCTCTTGGATATGTGGAGGCTTAGGGGAACTTGTATTATGTGGAAGCAAAACTCCTCTTGCTACGAACATTTAGGCTGTATGTGGGGGTCATCCAGGGGAGGATGAAGTCATGTGAACAGAAACAGAACTACTTCCTTGTGTTAGTTATTGTTTATTTTACTTTGATACTGCTGAGAACCCAGAGTGGTATGACTCAGTTTCAACAATAACTGAACTACTAGCTTATATTACAGAGATTACTGACTGGTAGTAAACATCACTTCAAGTTTTTTTAAAATTATTATTATTACTTCCTTTTTCCTTGTTTTTTTCTACTTTTTAGGAATTTTACCTTTTGTTAAATTTGCTTCATCTATCTTTTATTTTGTAGTGGCAATGTGGAAGACCATTGTATTTCGAGGAGTTTAAGTGACATTTTCATATTAAGAACATTATAGAAGTTTAGAGTTCATTTTAAACTATCTCTAGCTTGCTTGTTTTTCACTCTTGCTTGAAAAGTGGGGGGGGGGGAGAGAAAACCCCAAGATCGTTTATGTTAGCACTAGCTTATCTGTATAGCTTCCCAGGCTCTTGGATTATGTCATAAACAGGGGAGACCCTGGGAACTATCCAGTCAAGGTCAGGTCTTGCAGTCTCGGTACCATGGAAACAGGGTCACGAGTTTTTAGGGCCAGACTTTGATAAAAAACCTTAGGACTGCCTCTTGTTGGGAGGTTGGCCACAGACCCTGGTACCGGGTGCTGTGTGCAAAATTGGCTTGGGAAGCTTCAGCAGAGACTTAGGGCTGAATACTCTGGAAATGGAGCCGCCCTGGGGTATGTTTGCTGGGAGCTTCTGACAGCTGATGAGAGACTGGGTATCATCTTGCTTGGTATGTCATGATTTTGCCTTATGTTATGCTTTCCTTGTGTTTCTGTTTAATCTGCCTAAATTGTGTTTCTGTTTAAATCTGTTTGCTTGAGTTAATAATAAAGCTTAAGATCTCTTTACTCGCTGGTGTGCTTATTGTCTCTGGATCTAAAAGAACCAATGGTGTGGGCATAGGATCACTGCCTGGACACTTGGCAAAACGTATTTCCTTTTATCAACATATATACATACGTACGTACGTACATACATACATACATACTATATAACCAATACTTTGATGTGAATTACAGTGGTTCTTTTTTTTAATCTTATACTTAACTTTGGATGAAAAGTTAAATAATTTTATGCTTGTAACACTGACATCCTAAATGGCAATTAATACTTATAGAATTTTTACTTTTCTCTTTTTATTTTCAATACTTTAAGCTTTTTAAATAATAGAAAGTTAATATTTTTAATCATATTATATAAACATTACTGCATTGAAATTTGCATTGAAATAATACAGTGTATCAAGATTTATAATATTACAATAAAAGAAAAAAAAGTAATTAGGAACTAAGCCATAAGGAAAGAAAGAAAGAAAGAAAGAAAGAAAGAAAGAAAGAAAGAAAGAAAGAAAGAAAGAATCACTTCAAGAATAAATCATGATAATCCTTACTTTTCATGGTAGAGAAATACATAAAAAGCTCCTCCAGCAGCCATTAGCCAGATAAACCAACGCATATGAGATGCCAGAGGTCCAAGTTCACGAAGATTTAACCTAAAAAAATATTTAAAATATTAAAAGATATTTTAAATTCTTTTTTAAGATGTAAAAAAAAAACCCAATCAGGAGTTCTCAAAGGCAGGGGGGAGAAAAACACAACATTTTTTTGTTAATACGGTTTTAGTTTTAAAAAAATTAAGAAAAAATTAAGAAAAAAACAGTTAAATTAAAATACAGCAGTATGTACATACTGTTCAAGCTTATTTAGAACATTAATATTACTTATATTAAACAGTGAATTGATAAAAGTACATTTTAATTTTAATTTATTAATTCCTATTACACTAGAAACTAAAATTAGCTTACAGCTTCATAAAAATGTCCACTATTGCTTCTTGTAACACTAAAATTCTATTAAAATTATTTCAGTTCTCTGAAAAGAATAAAGTGTAAGATCATCACCACAGAATATTTTTATTTATTTATTTTATTTATACTTTAACTTCTATTACCGCACCATCTCCCCCAAAGGGGACTCTGGGCGGTTTACACACATAAAAATTAAAATTACCTATAAATAATTATAAAATACAATATGTAATCGTTATTATTAATAAAAAATATATATAAAATCCAAAAGGCTATACAATAATTTTTGCCTCACATTCAGAGCTAGAGCTGCGCTACATTCTTTGGGGGACAGTCCACAACAAGCAGAAATCTGATTCTGTGTGTTTATTAATCTTGTGGGATTGGGTCAACAATGTCGAGAAGGCAAAGACAAAAACAAACCAGCAAACCCCCCCCCCCGCCACCACACTTAGTTTATCAAATGGAAAACAAATTTTACTTTATTGCTTCTGTCCCCATCAGATTAGGAGCAATTAGTCAACTAATACTTCAAATGGAAGCTAGGATGGTAATATGGCATTAAATTTTTTTCTACCCAAGAGTATATATTTTAATCCTTACCATGGTGCATATGATGCTGCAATGAAGATATAGATCATCATTCGGTCACACATATGAAAACAGTGCTCCATTGTCCTAAATAAAATGCAAACAGGGAACAATTCAGAAAAAAACCCCATAAATTATTACCCTGGAATTCAACCCAAGAAGTATTAAACAGAAAGGGAAGACTAGACTAGCCCAAGAGAAGCAACAGTTACAAGATGCTTGTTTTCCCCAGCCTGTCAGAAAAAAAACCTGTAAGACATCTAAATCGAAGAACCAGTATCCACATTTGCTTTTCCCCTCCTTCCCAACATCATATTTTTGTTGTACTTTAGAATTGTAAAATTGAACAATATTAAGAGTCTTTGGTTCAAAGATTTTATTCATCTTTATTCATCTATCCTATGAGGCTTTTTTTTTTGGTTTGGCTTTTTTTTCAATAAATAAAGTACATATTTTAGCAAAACTATTATACAACAGAAAGTACAGAGTCCTGTTGTTGCTTAAATTCTAGAGAAAAGAATTATTGATTTACTGAAGGTACTTTGCAATTCAGCTCAGGAATTTGGTATACTGAGAGGGAAAAAAGCCTTGTATCTATTTATGAATATATTTGGGGCACTACAGCCCAGCATCTCACTGTGCTCTGCTTATATGATCATGTCCTAACATTGTTTAAACTGAAACTATTAATGGGCTTGCTTTATCATACCCATTGGCAATTAAAACTAAGTGCCAAATGGTACTTGCGTGTAATGAAGTCTTCAGTCAGTTGCAAATTGGCTTATACTGGTAGCAAGAATGCCTTTAATTTCAGGCTTAATTTCCCCCCTCCCTCTACTCCCTCTCCCACCCCAACTTACTAAAATTGCTGGAAGGAAGCAACAAAGCTTCCTCCTTCCTCACTGTGACCTTCCAGCAACGTTTGGCACCAGGAAGCCATTTATATTTTCCCTTTGCTTCCTGGCAGCTTGCTGATCTGCTGACTAGGAGGCTGCTAGAAAGAGTGTGATATCCCATTTGGGGAGCTTCCACCACACATGAAGTCTTCCCAGCAGAGGTGAGCGTGCTGCCTGGAACACATTCACATGCAGCTGATTCCCGTTGTAGAATGTTTTAGGCAAAGGTTCACATTTTGTTTGTTCCATGACACTCCCATCTTTCTATTGCACATATACACTAGAGCAGGGGTCCCCAACCTTTAAACTGTTAGCAGTTTAGAGGTGAGCGGTGGGCAAGCGAGCGAAGCTTCATCTCTTATTTACAGCCGCTCCCCATCACTCGCATTACCGCCTGAGCTCCGCCTCCTGTCAGATCAGTGGCGGCATTAGATTCCCATAGGAGCGCGAACCCTACTGTAAACTCCGCATGCGAGGGATCTAGGTTGCGTGCTCCTTATGAGAAGTCAGAATCCGACACTTATTTTAGTCTGCGCATGACCCGCCCATTATTTTCTTTACCACTTCTGATGGTTTCATCCTGAAACCATGCCCCCCCGGTCCGTGGAAAAATTATCTTCCACGAAACCGGTCCCTGGTGCCAAAAAGGTTGGGGACCACTGCACTAGAGCAGGGGTCCCCAACCTGTGGGCCGCAGCCTGTTAGGAAGTGGGCCGCACAGCAGGAGGTGAGCGGTGGTGTCAGGAACAAGCCTGTCCCTGCCGCCATGAGTCGGAGGAAGAGCAGCCGGTAGCAGGAAGAAGCTGGGAAGGCACAAAGACAGAGCCTGAGCCTGAGCAGCTGATTGGTGGGGACCCTGAAGGGGAAACACCTCCACCTATCAGCGCGCAGCAAAGAAGGGTGGAGAGGCGGGCTGAAGAGCGCAAGGCCTGATTGGCCCCCGCTCACAAACCCCACCCCTGTCCACGAGATTGGCTCCCGCCTGCAAACCCTGCCCCCCGGTCCGTGAGATTGGCTCCCGCCTGCAAACCCCACCCCGTCCGCAAGATTGGCTCCCGCCCCCCGGTCCGCACGATTGGCTCCCGCCTGCAAACCCTGCCCCCCGTCTGCATGATTGGCTCCCGCCTGCAAACCCCACCCCTCAGTCCGTGGAAAAATTGTCTTCCAAGGAACTGGTCCCTGGTGCCAAAAAGGTTGGGGACCCCTGCACTAGAGGATTAATTGATTAACAGTAGATGTGTGGTCATCAAAAAAAATCTAGTCTGAATATTTCTGTGTTTCAAAAAGAAGTTAATTGAGGTGAGGTTTTTTAGTATGTTGATGATTTGTTACTTTATCACCCTAATTATTTCATGCTGGCATGTTTATACTTTAAGATGTGTTTGAATTTTTTGTCATTTAGAAAAAAATAATTGTGTTTAATAATATCCCATATGCGTCCAAATGAATAAATTCCTAGATGTATTCTGTAGAAAAAGCTAGAAGTAGCAATGTTTTAATATTTTAGAGTTCAGTTAATATTCAATAAAAAGACAGGAAGATGACTCAGGCAGGATATAACAGGGGACATAAAGTAAGGTTAGAATTAGAAATAACAATGCAAATAGACTAGTTTATGGATGCAGAGATTACTTTCCAGTATGTAATTAAGTGAGATGGAATTAAGTTCTACCTATTCCAAAATGTGGTAATTCTGAGAATTCTTCCTCATAAATCTGCTGGGATTTAGTAGTTTATCTATGGAAGAACAACAGAGAGCCAGTTTGGTCTAGTGGTTAAGGAAACAGGCTAGAAACCAGGAGATGGAGAGTTCTAGTCCTGCCTTAGGCATGAAAGCTGGCTGGGTGACCTTGGGCCAGTCACTCTCTCTGAGCCCAATTCACCTCACAGGGTTGTTGTTGTGGGGAAAATAGGAGGAGGAAGGAGTATGTTCACCGCCTTGAGTTATTTAAAATAATAAAGGTGGGATACAAAAACAAACAAACATACACTAGGATTGCTTGTAATTATGACTGTGCTGGATGCCCCAGCTTTCAAATAATAACCTATTTAAAGAATAGGCATAAGCTGCAGTGGAGCACTGAGGTCAGACTGAGGTACTGTTGAGCCAAAATTGATGTGAACTTAAAAACCATTTTTTATTGTGTCAAACTGGCACTAAAAAAAGTGATATACTGTAGGTTCCTCTAGACTGTGTGCTGAAACTGAGGAAGAACATAAGCTAACCGGCTTTGGAGAAAATTTTCTTCCCAAATCAGAAGAAAGGATGCAAATGTTGAGGGTAAGATTTGCTTTTCTTACATAAACAACTGTTGCAAGAGTGTATAATTTTAGGGAAGTATAAGCATTTGGGTTGTAGTTGTTAATCCTGAGGTTCCATGTTTGCTAACGGGCTTTAGAGAGACTAACTAAAGGATGTTTCTGGATTATTTGATGGCATTAACCTTGCAGAAATGTGGCAACTGAATATTCTAGGGAAGTCACACTCCTTGCAGAGAGTGGGACTAACTCCTATGATCAATGCTAATGTAGTCACCATTTGCTCCTGGTAGCTTAATTTTCAGCTCCCTAGACAAAAGTATTTTGTAGTCTAGATATTAGGGAATATTTAAAATACCAATCGAAGAGAATATTTGTAGCTCAGGGTTGAACTGTGGAGTCCTTGGTGCTCTCTGAGCCTTGTTGTTTTCTTGCAGACGTTTCATTGCCAGACTAGGCAACATCTTCAGTGCGACTGAAGATGTTGCCTAGTCTGGCAATGAAACATCTGCAAGAAAACAACAAGGCTCAGAGAGCACCAAGGACTCCACAATATTTAAAATAGCAAAGGATAAATTGTACCAAGCAGGACCACTGTAACAAATCTATTTTGTTCTGAAAGTCTGCAGAGGGGTAACATAAAATACTTACTTTAAAAAACTCCCTTAGAAACAATGTAGGAAGAAACTGCCACAAATATATACCTTAGATGACTCTTTTTCCAAGAAATAATATGAAACACTGTTGAAATGATGAAAAGTGCACACAGACCAACTCCATACATCCATGCTGTTATCTTTTCCCACTGATCCTCAGAGAGTCGATGAAGGAGGGCACTACCAACAATGGCTGGGAAAATAAGAAACTAGGGGAAAAAACAGGAATGCGTTACTTGCTGTGTCCCTCCTCTGTATTTTATGCCATTTATAATTTTTCCCTCTGTACCTCACATGGTTGTGCAAATAATTCAACAAGGCATTTGGCTCATGAACAAAGCACCCCCCCATCCCCTACTTCAAACAATGAAACAATGAATGGCCTGAAAGCCTTCCCAGGGTCTCCTGGGCAAGTGGTAACCCAGAAGACATTTCATCTGGGATAGCTGTCAAAGCCCTAATACCTCAGCCACTCTCCTTTTCTCTGTCCTTCGCGTCAAATGAAGTAAAATAAGTGGGATTTTCAAACAAAACAAGAATATTATCATAGTACATAACAAATAAAAATATATTTTAATCTCCATTTTTATCATGGAAAGGAGGAACAGTTCCCTCAAACACTTTGAGCAGTTAACCTCAAGATCTCTCAGTTATCTTGAACAGCAGCTCCTGGTTACAGAATTGCTGTGTCACATGATACACCACACCCCAAAGCAGCACCAAACTGTCAGACAATATGTTGTATCAATCGAAGAGAATATTTGTAGCTCAGGGTTGAACTGCGGAGTCCTTGGTGCTCTCTAAGCCTTGTTGTTTTCTTGCAGACGTTTCATTGCCAGGCTAGGCAACATCTTCAGTGTGAAAAGGGAGTGGGACTTGCTCTCTGTTTACATACCATGGCTTGTCCAGCTTGTGTACACCCCGAAGCAGGACAAGCCATGGGATATTAACACCACTGCTCCGCAAGCTGCATTGGGTACCAGTTTGCTTCCGGGTCCAATTCAAGGTGTTGGTTATCACCTTTAAAGCCCTACATGGCATGGGGCCAGGGTACCTGAGGGACCGTCTCATCCCGACTACATCTGCCTGCCCCACCTGGTCATGCAGAGAGGGCATGCTTCGGACCCCATCAATAAAAGAATTTCATCTAGTGGGGTCCAGGAGGCGTGCCTTCTCTGCGATAGCACCCGCCCTGTGGAATATCTTGCCCCCAGAGGTGAGGCGGGCGCCCTCGCTCCTAGCCTTCTGGAAGTCTTTAAAGACCTGGTTCTGCCGCCTTGCTTGGGATGAAGGAGGTAATAGTTCCTCCTGGGGGTGGTTAGCCCCGTGATATCCTCCTTTTTAAGATCCTACCATCCTCTGGATTTTCTTTATTATTATATTCTATTTTAAAGTCTATAGGTTTTTAATGTTAATATTATTGTTGTAAACCGCCCAGAGTCTACTGCTGTAGAGATGGGCAGTGATAAATCTGATTATATATATATATATATATATATATATATGAGAGAGAGAGCGCAAGTCCCACTCTCTTTTCGCACCGAAGATGTTGCCTAGCCTGGCAATGAAACGTCTGCAAGAAAACAACAAGGCTCAGTGAGCACCAAGGACTCCACAATATCTTGTATCTGAGATCAAAATATGCTGAAATTAAATTCATCGAGCAAGTGAAAAAAAGCAGAAACTACTTACAAAATAGCTAATGCATATGCTTTAGATACAGAGATGCATGATTAATGTCTTCTCTAAAATTGCTGGATGTTGGCTTAGTGCAACCTGTAAACTAGCCATTATAAATCATAGTTTAGGCTTAGCGTTATTTGTGAACCAAGCTACTATAGCTTGCTGAAAAACACATGGTTAAGCAAACCAGATTTCGCATGACATGCTTATGTGTTGTAACTGCTTCATTTGCTTTAAAATACAAAGTACAATGTCTAAAATATTTTCAAAGCCTGCTTAAGATGCATTTGCTTCTAAAGAGCAAGATGACAAGCCTGGACATTTCATTAACTTATATGTATTAAATACTCTATGAAGATCTCTAAGACTGTGTAGTCCAGGATACATGAATTAGCTAAATACTTTTCTATACTATTGTCATACCAGCCAATACATATATACTAATCACTATATTTTCAAATGCCTCCTTAGTCCAGTATACAAGCACAATTGTTATATGAAACCATTGACCTTATAACCAAAAATTAATCTATTAATCATTCCAGAAAAATTACTCTAAGAGTTTAAAAAACAAACACATGTATCATGTTATTTGAAAGTTTTCTCAACTGGGAAATAATGAAGCAACTGGTATGTTTTTAACAATAATATCAAATAGAAGCTGGGCCATTGCATCTATGTTAACTATCCCACTACCTATCTAATCTACAATTGCTGGTCAACCAAATATAAAAGGAAAATTTGAAATGAGAGGAGGATATACAGAAATAACAGAAGAATTATATAGCTGACATAGACCAAATAAGAAGCAAGCTACTTGTTGATCAGCATTTTAATAATGGTGAAACATTTTGCCAGAGGGAAAGAGGAAGGGGGGGAAATGTTATTTCCAGTGAAGTTTTCCAAAATCTAGTATTTCATTTTACTGTCATTTGGGGACAAGAGGGGGAGGGAATTTATACCTGACACAACATTGAATGAATTTACTGTACTTAATGAATGTAATGAATAAATTTAATGAATTTCATCTCCCGTGAAAGGAAAACAATGGAAAAGAACCTACAAGGTTTTGGTTGAACCATCACTTTAGCATAAACTGCCAAAACTGTAGTCAGCTTCCAAACAAAACACAAACCAAAATAGAAATAAGAATAAATAATGATTCTCTTTAACGATAATTTCATTACAATCTTTATTACATAAGCAGCATGTACCAGAAAAATGAAGTAAAGCAATGCAAAACAAAAGCAAAGATCTCTAATAAATTATCAATTCAGCACGAAGAACTGTTAATTATTGCCTTTGTGCCTTGGCATTCACTGTGCCCAAATAATTTAACATAATAATCTCTTTGGGGGATCATGAATGGAAGCTTTATAAGAATTAGTGTATACTCTCTTTTAAAAACAATACACACTTGAATTGAACTTGACTCTAGATGAGTATATGTGGACATCCGGTTTTCTTGGTAATAACATGGAAGTGGTTTGCTACTGCCTTCTTAAGATTTTTTTTCCAACTCCAACATAGTTAACAGCCCTGAGATTTCATTCTGGACTCTCACCCAAATATTGACCAGGGCTGTTTCTCTTTAACCTCCAGTCCCAGACAAGTTTGGCCAGGTGCTGCCACTTACAAGTACATATGGGCAACAGACTAATAAATATTAATTCATTCTTTTATGAAGAGTCACTTTAAAATAAAACTAAACAAAAATAACCTTCAACATTTATGCTATTTTGTTAAAAAAAACTTGTTAAAATCAATCAATTAATCAATCAATGTAAACCTTCCAAAGTAACAGAAAATCTTTATTAGTTTATGGGAGGACCAACTTTCATGAGACTTTAAGGAACTTGAAAAAATATGAACTAAAATGAAGCAAGACACGCACATACTGTACATATGTGCATATTATTGAAGGAACAGACTCTGCTCTACTCCTAAAACATCAACTTAAGTCAGCAATATCATTTTGTTAAAGATTTCCCAGTAACAGCTTATTCACCATCATGATTTAACATAACTATCAGATCTAAAGTACCATATATACTTCTGGATAAGCTGAGAATTTAGGTGCCAAAATACACCCCCAAAATTGGGTTTGGCTTATCCATGGATAGGCTTATCCATAAGTATATATGGTAATACTTTTTAAAAGTACCCATATATCCCGTATATACTCGTGGATAAGCCCATCCGCAGATAAGCTTACCCTCAAATTTTTAAGCAAAATACCATGAAAAATGTGCCACCCGCGGATAAGCCAACCCTCGAAATATTTGTGTTTTAATTTTCACAATTGGCTTATCTGCAGGTGGTGCATTTTTCATGGTATTTTGGTTAAAAATTTGAGGGTCTGCTTATCTGTGGATGGCTTATACGCTAGTATATATGGTAGATAGGAATCAGAATTATTTGGAATATCATATGAATTGACTTCCAGTAAATTTACTTACCGCATGAGTGTAACAGTTAGCAGCATGCTCATAGCAAGTGGGTTTATAACGACTGTTTGCTGGAGCTGGATGATTCATGAATCTGTTGAGATAATCAGGATATTAGGTTGGTGCAGATTAATATTGTAAGAATGTAAAGGAATGCATTCATTTATTGAGTTAAAAACATTTAATGTTTTGATGTTCTTGATACTGAACATTAAATAACCACATTTACAATGAAAATTTAGAATTCATTAAAAGTGATTTATCTTTCCACACTTTATGTCCCACTTGGCACAAAAAAGCACTTAGAATTTGAAAGTAACATTGTGCAACTATAAACTGCCAAGCACCAATGCACAGTAAAGGTAAAGGTTCCCCCCGCACATTTGTGCAGTCGTGTCCGACTCTAGGCTCATCTCCGTTTGTTAGCTGAAGAGCCAGCGTTGTCCGAAAACGCTTCCACGGTCATGTGGCCAGCATGACGCATGCGGAACACTGTTACCTACCCACCGAAGTGGTACCTATTCATCTACTTGCATTTGCATGCTTTCAAATTGCTAGGTTGGCAAGAGCTGGGGCTAGTGCGGGAGCTCACTCCGTCACACGGGACTAGGGATTCGAACCTCCGAACTTGCGATCTTCCAATCGACAAGCCTGGTGTCTTACCCGCTGAGCCACCACGCCCCTCGATGCACAGTACATCCCTTTTATTCTGACATTACTTTGGGGAAAGAAAACCTTGGCCATAGCAATAGGCATTTATCCTGAAACAAAGCTACTAAGCTGTTGGGTAATAGAGGCATGATTTGGAAATGTTACTCCACCTTCTTTCATTTCCATAGTAGAAAAGGCAGCAATATTTTCTGAAATTATGATAAGTAAACCTAATCAACTTCTTTGAGGGTTCTATTTCCTAGATTCTGGCTGTACATACATCTTTTTTAAAAAAAATCAGCACAATCTCCTCAACTTAAAAACTCAACTCTAAATCTTATAATTCAATAAATTTACATTAGGGTTCTATAAATTCATTCATCAATTGGAATAGTACTTAACAGTGCTTTCTTCCAACTAACTGATTCAGATCTTCACACTAGAGAGTATCCTGTAAAACACTGGGTCCAACAGTACCAAAACGTTTACCAAAAAGTTATGAAATAGAGATAGCTCCAAGCCTTAGTAAAAACAGAGCTCATTTGTTTATGTGATAGTTTGTTTGTTTGTTATTTATTTATTTATTACATTTATATCCCGCCCATCTCCCCCACAAGGAGGGACCCTGGGCGGTTATCACTAGCCCTGAATGTGCACACTGACTTTCATTCCAATAGCTAGAGCTCCAAAACATACATCACATTACAATACTGCATACAGTATTTTAAATGTTTCCTGACTCCCTTTCAAAATGGCATGGGATCAAGTTGTGCTTTGTACTCAAAGAAACAAATACCAACTTTCATTCTGTCTCAATCTTCATGTGATTTCAATAAAGTACTACAGTGGTCAAATTTGATTGGAACTTGAAATAAAGAAATATAGATTCTCAATGTATAAATCAGTCTTTCAAATTTCAGCTGAATGATTATATAACTGAGTGTCACAAAAACAAAACAAAGACCTCATTTTGTTGTCCAGCTACAAAATTTACCTCATTGAATTTATTACTGTTAGATTGTTTCTAACAGTGTATTTATGCTAAGTTATAACAATCATAAGGGGGCGTGGTGGCTCAGCAGGTAAGACGCCAGGCTTGTCGATCGGAAGATCGCAAGTTCGGAGGTTCGAATCCCTAGCCCTGCGTGCGGAGTGAGCTCCCGCACTCGCCCCAGCTCTTGCCAACCTAGCAATTCGAAAGCATGCAAATGCAAGTAGATGAATAGGTACCACTTCGGTGGGTAGGTAACAGCGTTCCACGTGCATCATGCCAGCCACATGACCGTGGAAGCGTCTTCGGACAACGCTGGCTCTTCGGCTAACAAACGGAGATGAGCACCGGCCCCTAGAGTCGGACACGACTGCACAAATGTGCGGGGGGAACCTTTAACCTTTTTATAACAATCATAGCTTTAAATAATACATGCATTCCTAAGTTTAGACTTTGGCATTTAACATGTATAGTGAACTGGGCAACGTTTGAGGGGTCAAATGCTGCAACTCAACCTCCCAACATTCTGCTCCCACATTCTGTCCCATGATAGCAGTACCACCAGAACAAGCAGGGCCAAAATTTTCAGTCCCCCTTTTAAAAAAGTTTTTTAGAGGGAAAATATGAGCAAGAGGCCACTAGGTAGAAAAATGCTCCTCTCCCCACCCGTATAAACTTGCTCCCTTCCCCAAGACAATATAAAATCATACCACTGAAATGTGGCCATTTAGTACCAAATTGGCGGTATAATCTCATGGTGCTAGGTGATAATAAAAGTGACGCTTGGGCACTACGTGCCTCCTGCAGACTCCCTGATACAGAGGTATTTGTAAGTCCAATTGTGTTCAAAGCCATTCAACTCCCAGTAAAGCTTTAAATTTCTAAATGTTTAATTTTAGTAAGTTAGACAATTCATAAATCTGTTTTAAGAACTGCCTTCAGTCTGGCAATATTGCTTTTCTGTTCAGAATATGAAAAATGGTATGTACACACTTTCTTTCTATTCCACACATACTGTACATCAGAGCTTTCCAAACTGTGTGTCGCGACACAAAAGTGTGTCACCACACAGAGTCTGGTGTGTCGCCACACAACCCGGAAGCGCTGATCATCATCAGCGCTTCCCGGTTTTCCTGTGGCGACACACCAACGCCAGTTGGTGTGTCGCTGCGGGAAAAACTTTGGAAAGCCCTGCTGTACATTCTATACCCACAAACTTTTAATCAAGGAGCACAGCCATCTTAAAATGTTATCACCTTGAGCCATCATAGAAGTTTGCCTGCAAAAGACATTGCTGCCCCAATTGTCAATCTGTATACTGCCACAGTAAAGAGGTTGGCAACTAGTGCTGTCCTTTACTGTTTTAATGTGGGACAAGTAAGGAAAGAGATGGATTCCCCCAGCTTCATTTCTCCTTCCACCTAGCACTGCTTGTCAGTGGGAAAGCAATCACTAAGGACTCTTCCTAATGTGGGGTGAAACAGGATTGGACATATGAAGGTAGGAGTCTGGAATGGTGTGCTCAGATACTTGTCAAAGTGCCCGGCTAACAGATCACACATACAAAAATGCTCTGCATCTCTGATCTGCAAGTAAGGTTATTTCCAAACACGGGTCAAGCATCTTTCCGAAAGAGTCACTGATCTCCTGTGGTCTCGGCCCAGCCAATTTGAACTGACAGGGTTGGTGTGCTCTGGGTTCCTTTGATTAAACAATGTCATCTATAGGCCCAAGGAAACATGCCTTTTCTGTTGCAGTGCCTGCCCTCTGGAATGAGGTTCCCTGAGATCTGGATGTCTCCCACCCTGCTGGCATTCCAAAGGGTCATCAGATCTGCTGTTCTCCCAGGCCTTGGGCTAAGGCAGCTGGAGCCTCTTCCACTGCATATGAGATGGCAGGATGTTTGGGGCATTTGTTGGGGAGGGGGGGTTGTTCTTTTTTTTTTCTACTTTGGTTTTTGTTGTATGTTGTTTCTTATTATATTGTTTTTATCTTATTTGGTGTACTGTGAGCCACACAGAGTTGCTTGAAGTCAGATGGCACCGAATCTAATAAAATAAAATAAAATAATAAATGACAATATCAGCAAGGAGGAGGGACACAAGTAGTGTTGCAAAAGAATTCCAGTGTTGGCAGCAAGTCCAGTTCTGTCCTTGTGGCCAGCAACACCCAGAAATAGCCCATGGCCAGCCAAGGAGCCAGAACGGAGAAACTAAATGGTGCCAACCCTTACCAAAGTAGTAAGGAAGGCACAACCATGCATAAGACCTGAGAAGCACTCTTTCAAAAGAGCATTAAATGCATGTGATAAGGAGCCTGTTGGGAGACCTGACAAATGCTTTGGAAAGTGCTGATTGGGCAATACGTAGGCAGATGCTTCTGCAGAATCGGCTCTCTGGTTTCTTCCTTGGGGACGGGGGCAGATCCGAGCAACAAGAAGGGAGGCAGTGTGTCCACAGTAGTCTTAAGGTGCCCAAATAGAGCTAGACAGATCCCACCCATGACTGTACCAGCAACCACACTGTTGATGACATTGTAACCATGGCAAAAATTGTGTTGGAACAAGAGGGGAAACACTATTTAAAAGTGCAACAGCTAAAAATGACTTTAAGGTGCCTCAGCTGTGGCCACAGCATCAGGAGGACATGGCACAAAAATAGTTACTGTACTGGGTCATGTTCATTCTTCAGTCGGGGGACGTGAGGTTGAGTCATTAAAAAAAGTCTTAAGGACAATAAAGAACATACAAAAGAATAGAGAATACGGTGTTCACACAAAATCTATTGTGTTCTACCAATGAAGCCATTTAAGAGCTTACATAATTTATTATTCATGTGTGCTACACTTTTGAAAACAAGTGCAAGATCTAGTTTTGCTTAATAGTTTCTGTTCTGCTTTATGTCATTATTAACTTTGCTTGTACAAGTGGATTCTAGTTCTCAATTTGCAATTTTCATATTCACTTTCCACCTTACAGCTTCAAAATACAATAGGCTGGAATTCAGACTGTCCCTTGCATGAATGGAAGAACTTCTGCACATGGAAGATACACTGAATTCCAAAGTTGGCTTCCCATCGGAGGCAGAAAGTCAGGGGTTGGTAATTCCAAGTTCTCTGTTTCCTATGTATCTTTCAAAGTGCCTCACATGCTACTTTGAAAGCTTTATCATTCCTACAGAGCATTATACTGTAATCCATAATAAGCATCTTTCCCCCCTCCTTTCCTCCACTGTAAATAAGACTCCAGTTTATAATCTACTCTACACCAGTCAATTTACAAGTTTCAAATGGGGAGAAAGGCTTAGATTTTTGTTTAGTAACTGTAACCCGATAGAATAACTTCAATAATTCTGCTTAGCATGGCATCATCCTGCAGCAAATATAATGAACCAGTAACCAAAATCTAAATTTTAAAGCCACAGAGATGAAGATGGAACATATCAGCAATTGTACATAGTAATTATGACATACTTTCCCAATTTCTAACTGGGAGGAAGGTTGAAATTTGTGCAGTACTTGCATGTTGTCCAGGAACCCTGAACAAACAAGCATGTGGAAAGATGGGGAGGGGGACATGAGTAGGTCTGCTTGGGTGTCCTGAGTGTAGGTACTTGGCATCCTCTTCTTCCTTTAGAAGGGCTGGCGAGGTAGAATATACTACTGCCAGAAGGAACTTGAAGCATAGCCCACTGAAGCAATAGTGCACAGCTAGTATGTTGCTCTCCTCCCTGGCCCTTTCCCAGGGTAAAGCCAGTAGGAGGTATGTATATAAATCTTGGGCACTGTTGTGTGGAGGGATTTAGCTCTCTTAGGGAAAATGTTCACTAGAGCTTGCCAACAGAAATTTGGCTGTATAGATCCCTGCACACACTCCAGTGATTTTATAATTATCCCAAGGTTTTTAGCAATATGTTTCAGCACCAAACTGTACAAGTCTCCTTAAGCCATGTGTTTTATTGCCATTTTCTATTGTGAATCTCCTATACAAGATGTCTTTAGGACATTTTTAAAAAAAAGAATACTAGCATGACAGTCGTAAATCCTTCCAGGTCAGGACTCAGCATGTGTTATATTGAGCTACTTCTAAAGCTTTTTCTATCCCACTCCCTTATGACCCTTCCTATATAACAGTTCCACTATTCTCTTTTTTCCTAAAAGACAAAAATATAGGTAGTCCTTGTTTAGTGACTGCCTCGGACAACAACTGTTCACAGTTACGACGGCAATGAAAAAGTAACTTTGCAACCAATCCTTGAATTTATAACCTTTGCAGGTCTGTAAAGCAAAGGAAAGCTAAAGTAAGATCATAAGCACTGTCGCGGTTTCATTTAGCAACTGTTCCGCTTAACAATCGGGTTACTGGTCCCAGTTGTCATCACTAAACGAGGACTACCTATAATGAAAAGGTTAGAATGTATACCAAAGCAACAGATATACAGCATTATGGGTGAAATAACTGAATCCTGCTACTAAAAATAAAAGTTTTTATGTTTTTATCCACTTTAGTGTTTGTCTGTAATTCCTTTCACTTATTCTACATTATCTTCCAGACTACAAACAATATAGTTCGCCACATAAATGCAGATTGTTACCATTTCTGACAGACCACAACTGTGTGACTCTAACAGAACCATTTTTATAATGAATTATACGTGAGACAAGTAAATACAAGCCAGATCTGCCACAATCATACGATCATAAAAAAGGTAAAGGTTCCCCCTGCACATTTGTGCAGTCGTGTCCAACTCTAGGGGTCGGTGCTCATCTCCGTTTGTTAGCTGAAGAGCCAGCGTTGTCCGAAGATGCTTCCACGGTCATGTGGCCGGCATGACGCAGAACGCTGTTACCTACCCACTGAAGTGGTACCTATTCATCTACAATCATATTCAAAAACTATTCATCACAATCATAGCAGAAGTATATTTTTGGAGCAGAATAAATATGGATATCATGTATTCCTCCCATACCTTTTTCTTTATTTACTTCTAAAGTAGAAACATATTGAAAGTTATAGCTTTGCTCCCCAAACAACATACATTTGTAAAAATAGCATATGGGTAGAACACTAAACTTGCACATATATTTACAAACAATTCCAGTCTATTATGAAGAGAATATTCAATCTCAGACTTCTTAACATCAAATCTCTTAACTAGGGTTGTGCAAAATATTTCAAATTGCAAGTGTTTAAATCTTAAATAGCTGGGGTTTTTTTTAACTTTTGAGAGGTATTCTGATACTGTTCTGACTATGCCAGAAGCTGAGAACACTTCTAGGATGGTAGGAACAGTGTTGGATCATTTCCAATAGAGTTGGAACAGTTCATTTCAACTTTAAATATTTCACAAATTGTGGAGGCCTTGGTGATCTCTGAGTCTTGTTGTTTTCTTGCAGATGTTTCATTGCCAGACTAGGCAACATCTTCAGTGTGAAAAGGGAGTGGGACTTGCTCTCTGTTTATATACCATGGCTTGTCCTGCTTGTGTTGGTGGGGGTGTTGTTCTCTCCTTCGTAGTTCCTTGATTGGGCTGTTGTTTGCTGCTTGGTTGATTGACTGAGTTAATAGTTCCTTGATTAAGGTATATTGTGCTGTTTGATTGTTCCTCTGGTGCTAATCCTAGTGTTAATCTTTGCCTATCTGGTTGTTGATTGCTGGCAAGGAGGTGTTCTGGTCTTCTGGCTTTTCTATTGTCTCTTATGAATGGTATGTAAATGTTGTTTACCTCTATGTGTCTGTTGATGGCTGCTTTGTTTGAGTGCCAAGCTTCCAGGAATTCTCTAGCGTTTTTGGATTTGGCTTGGTTTAAGATGCTCACAGTTTCCCAGTTGAAAGTATGGTTGAGTCTGTCCATGTGTTGTGCGATTAAGGAGTTTTCGTCGTGTCTTCTGACTGCTAGTTGGTGTTCGTGGATGCGTTCTGCTAGTCTTCTGCCCGTCTGTCCTACACAGTGGCTGCTACAGTCCTTACACTGTATGTTGTAGATAACTCGTTTTTTCTTCCTGGGCTACTGAGTCTTTTGGGTAAGATGTTCTGAAGGGTTTTGGTTCGTTTATGTGCTATGGTGATGCCATGTGGTTGTAACAGTCATTTAGTAGTTTCTGAGATGTTTCTGATGTATGGCAGAGTAATCCGTTTCATAGCTTCTGTTGGTTTTGCTGTGGGTTGAGTGGTCAGGCACTTTTTGATAAAGTTGCGTGGGTATCCATTTTGCTGGAAGATGCTATATAAGTGGTCTGTTTCCCTTTTCTGGTGTTCTGGGTTGCTGCAGTGCATTTGTGCTCGTCTGAATAGTGTTCTTACACAGCTCCTTTTGTGGGAGGTTGGGTTATTGCTTTGGTAGTGGAGTACTTGGTTAGTGTGGGTAGATTTCCGGTAGACTTGTGTTTCTAGAATGCCATCTTTTCCTCTACTGATGAGGATGTCCAAGAAGGGTAGTGTGTTGTTGTTTTCTTCTTCCCTTGTGAATTTTATTCCTTTGAAGATGTTGTTGATGGTTTCATGTGTTTCTTCCAGTTGTTCCTTTATTTATTATGACGAAAGTGTCATCTACATACTGGATCTATACTTTGGGTTGTATGCGTTACTTCAAAAATGTTTTGCACATCCCTATTTCTATCCCTATTTCTAGCCACTAAGGGTTATATTATATATTATTAAATAGCTATATTGGACACTATACATAGTGTATAATGTGCAAAGAGGCTAGATTCTGCTTCACTATGCATATAGTACAAACACAGCTACTAGTTCCTTGTATACATGCAATTAGAAATTCCTTATAAGAGATACATACCTCTACCAATCTTATGTAAAATTGGGAAATAATTTTAAATGCAAATGACTAACATTTCTAACAGACTGAATTCTGAAAATGTGTCAATTAATTGATTACACTGTACTTTTCCAAATTAGTGTTCAGGTTTAGTAATATAGTGTTGGGGTTTGATATACCCAGGAATTTACAGCTAGATATAAATTATATTGAGAGGCTTGATATTTAGGTGAAAGGGGAAATATTCTGCAGAGTCACCCAATTAGCAGCCATTGTTGTAGGGATGATGTGTCAGTGTGTGACTCATACAACAGGTGCTTAGAGTTAAGTTGGGTGTGGTGGATAATGAGAGTGACCTATAAGGTGATTGGTCAGTTTATATATAAATACAGAGATGTCCTGTATTCTTTCTTCTCATTTTATTCTCATTCTACCTCATGTATGCTGTATCGTTGGTTTATCATTTGTTATCTGTGTGGATGTGATCTGTAAATACATATGTATATAAGTAAATAGGATATTTGATATAACTTATGTTTGGAGTCTATTTACTGCATAGTACTTGGATCGCTGGTGCCTAGGAGAGAAGCAGGCAGCTCCATCCAACTTGTTTCAGGGGTTGGCTCAGAGAGATATGCCGTTTACAGAAGCAAATAAAGTGTATGTAATTCTCAGTTCTCTAAATGAAACGTGGGACAATTTAGCTACAAGCTTCGGGTCTTTATCTGAAGGGGATTTGACCGTAAATTATTTGTCTGGCAGATTATTGGAAGAAGAGCAGAGAAGGCTAGATTCAAATGTAATTAGGTCTAAGCAAAACAGTATTTCTGTTAAGGAATGTTATTCGAACAAGTCTGACAATATTTTATTTGTGGAACGAAAATGTTTTCGCTGTAATTCAGAAAGGCATTTGTTGAAACATTGTGGTAAGAAACAGAAGCCTAAAGCCAAGCCGGGGATTTCCAAGCCGGGAGACACTGCACAGCTGTCTCTAATTACTTCTGTAGTAAAAGATTTAAAGGGACCATGGCTGTTTGACAGCGGCGCTGGTGAGCACGTAGCAAACGACAGATGTTTAAGAGTTTTATGCAGGCTGACCGTGACCATGTTAGCCTGGCAAATGGAAGCATTGCATCTGTGACTAGTAAGGGATTAGTGTATGTACCATATTAAATGTTGAATTATCAATGTTATGTGTACCAGAACTGGAGTACAATATTATAAGTGTTTCACATTTGGATACACAGGGTTATACTGTACAGTTTGGTAATGGTGAATGTATTGTCATGAAAGATAATAATGTTTGTGGTAAAGGTGTTTTACAGAACAATCTTTATGAAATGGTACAAACCAGGACAAGCAGAAGCCATGATGAAGCCACAATTAATAAGCCAACACATGATTCATGTGAGCATCTATGGCATAGAAGGCTGGGGCATCCGAGTTTCAAAGTGATTGAAAAGATGTCAGATGCAAGCTCTGGAATGAATTTGAAACAGTGCCAAGTTTATTTGGATTGCACAGCTTGTAAGGTTGCAAAGTCAAAAGTATTTCCTGTGAGCAAATTTAGTGATAGGAAGTCACATAAATGTTTTGAATTAGTTCATGCTGACTTAATTGGTCCATTACCAGCTACAATTGGGGGTGCTAAATATGTTTTAGTTATTGTAGATGATTTCACCAGATTTGGGTTCTGTTACCTATTGAAAGCTAAAAGTCAAACATTTGATAAGTTTAGAAACTGGGTGCAGTTTGTGGAACGTAGATATAGCACAAAGGTGTGTAGTTTACAAACTGACCGGGGTACTGAGTTTCTGAGTGGTAGTTTTCAGCAATGGCTCGGTAGAAGGGGCATTGTGCATAGAACCAATCCACATAGTTCAGCTGAGAATGGAGTGGCTGAACGTAGGAATTTGGCATTGCAGACAGTGAAGGATTCACTTATAGCTGACTCAGGGTTATCTAGAGGATACTGGGGAGAGGCTATATTAACTGCTAATTATTTAATTAACAGGTTATGAAGTGTGTCTGTAAATCAAACTCCATATTATATGTTGTATGGCAAGAAGCCATCATTAGCTCATTTGAAAGTGTTTGGGTGCACTGCCTATGTTCACGTGCATAAGGAGGTACGCAGGAAAGGGCAGGCAAAAGCACAGAAGTTGACGTTTGTGAGTCCACTGATGTGATTAAGAAGGAAGAGGAATTAACTCCTAGTGTGCCAATGATGCAGGATGCTACAGTATTGCGTAGATCTGAAAGAGTTAACAAGGGCATACCACCTCAACGTTATACACCAGGTGATGTAAAAGTGTGTTTTATCAATTATGAACCTCGTAATTACCAGGAAGTTTTGAAGTTGCCATTACAAGAGCAGAGTAGATGGAAAGCTGCTATGGATGTGGAAATGAAAGCCATTAATTCTCATAAGGGTTTTAAATCTACTAGGCTGCCTGAGGGGCATAGGGCAGTAGGTTGTAGGTGGGTTTATAAGAAAAAAACCTTAGTGAATGGTGATATTCAGTATAAGCTAGGTTGGTAGCACAAGGATTTTCCCAGGTAAAGAATCAGACTTATGATGAAGTTTTTGCACCAAGGCTAAGAGGGGAGACATTTAGGTTTGCCTTAGCAATGGCAGCAGCTGGGAATTGTGTAGTACAACATTATGATATCACCACAGCATATCTGCGTGCTGATTTGAAAGAAGAAATCTATATGGCTGAAGCCCCAGGTTATGAATCAAATATTGCAGGAAGCGTATACAAGTTGCAGAAAGCAACTTGTATATGCAACTTGTATATTGTGGACTCAAGCAGTCGGCACATTGCTGGAATCTAAAGTTAGATAAGGAATTACAAAGAATGGGATTCACGTGTAGTATAGCTGACCCATGTCTGTATGTAAAGCAATATGAAAATGATGAACAGATTTTGCTTTTGATTTTTGTAGACGATTTGTGTTTTACAGCGAAAGATCAAAGCAGGGTAATTGAATTTACTGAAAATCTGAAACAACAATTTCATGTCAAAGATCTGGGAGAGATTAGGACAGAGCTTTCCAAACTGTGTGTCGCGACACAAAAGTGTGTCGCCACACAGAGCGTGGTGTGTCGCCACACCACCCGGAAGCGGCGGCAAGCGCGTGCACAGCGGCCACCATGCACGCACGCGCCGCTGCACGCCCCCCGCGCTGCCGCATGCCCCCCGCGCCGCCGCACGCCCCCCTGCGCTGCCACCGTGCGCACGCGTGCCGCCGCACGCCCCCCGCGCGCGCCGCCGCATGCCCCCCACGCCGCCAACGTGCGCGTGCTGCCGCACGCCCCCCTGTGCTGTCGGCACTTTGGAAAGCCCTGGATTAGGAAATACCTAGGTGTGGGTATTCAGAAGGTTGATGGGGGTTATGTTCTAGAGCAGCAGAAGAAAATTGAACAACTGCTAAGAGAGAAGAATATGGAACATTGCAAGGAAGTTCCAACCCCGATGACAACAGATTTTGTTAAAACAGAGACTGGAGATGATGACCAAACTTCATGTGATCAGTCAATAATTGGAAGTTGTATTGTATTGTATTGATTTGCAATATTGTCCATCTGAATGTAATGTAGCAGATGTGATGACAAAGCCTCTATGCATAGATAGACATAGGATGTGTATATCTCAAATATGTATGTCTTCTATTTTGTACAAGTGAAATGTGAATGTGGTATCTATTGTAAATTGAAGGGGTGTTGGGGTTTGATATACCCAGGAATTTACAGCTAGATATAAATTATATTGAGAGGCTTGATATTTAGGTGAAAGGGGAAATATTCTGCAGAGTCACCCAATTAGCAGCCATTGTTGTAGGGATGATGTGTCAGTGTGTGACTCATACAACAGGTGCTTAGAGTTAAGTTGGGTGTGGTGGATAATGAGAGTGACCTATAAGGTGATTGGTCAGTTTATATATAAATACAGAGATGTCCTGTATTCTTTCTTCTCATTTTATTCTCATTCTACCTCGTGTATGCTGTATCGTTGGTTTATCATTTGTTACCTGTGTGGAAGTGATCTGTAAATACGTATGTATATAAAGTAAATAGGATATTTGATATAACTTCTGTTTGGAGTCTATTTACTGCATAGTACTTGGATCGCTGGTGCCTAGGAGAGAAGCAGGCCGCTCCATCCGCTCGCCCCGACATATAGTAATCCTCTTTATGTTCTGCATTTTAAGAACTCTGATATTCAGATAAACAGATATAAGTAGTTTTTCCCAAATACTGTATTGAAATTTGTTGTTTTCTCTCACATCTTGAGAAATAAGAGCTGCCTCTACTTTCTATAGGCAGAAACTCTCTAGTCTGCTTTTTCTTTTCGGTACTTTCAAGTTAGTTTTGACTCCAGGAAAATGCCTGGACAAGTCCCTGCAGTTTGAGCCAGTTTGGTGTAGTGGTTAAGGCATCAGGCTAGAAACTGGGGCACGAAGCCAGCTGAGTGACCTTGGGCCAGTCCCATTCCCTCAGAAGGCGATGGCAAACCACTTCTAAAAATGTCAAGAAAAGTTCAGTACTGTTTTCATTTTGTTTGTTTAAAAGCAGAAATCCATGCAGGTGACAAGCCAGTGGCTTATAGGTATAATAGGAATGTGGTACTTTTCCTTTTTGAGAGAAGGTATTCCCATCCTCCCTCTTCTATTGTGTCTCACCAAAACAACATGACTTGAATACTTCCTTTAAAAGCAGAGTTGGCTTGAAAATAAGCCACAAAAGATTTAGCTGTGCTGAGATATTACGGAATGGAAACAGAGTGTTCCATCCCTTCTCCTCAGCCCACCACTTACATGCATGAAAATACAAGCATGGAACCCCATGTACTTGTTTGCAAGTAATTTTTGGTTACTTATGGCAACCACTTAATATAAAATAGCTCTAAAGGGCAATTATAAAATTTAGCTGGATTGAAACAATCCTTTTAGTACTAGGCTGCTTGAGCCATAATTATCAGTAGCCATATTGCAGTTTTTGTTCCCCAAAATTAGTTTTCAGCCTTTCTCTGTTAACCTAAGATTGTTTTGCATCTATTCATAGATATGAGCAATCCCCCCCCCCCCCGCATTACATTATTAGGTATTAGTGGCATGAAATAGGATGTAGACTAGCTATGGATGATTATGATTAAAT
This sequence comes from Charina bottae, assembly GCA_023362775.1. NCBI lineage: Eukaryota > Metazoa > Chordata > Lepidosauria > Squamata > Charinaidae > Charina > Charina bottae. Next base: position 147,377,600 of record JALMGJ010000002.1, on the reverse strand, counting down.
ATATTGAAATGCTTATATAGAATTTGTATATATGTATAGGTATCCATGAATGCTTCCGGGTGGTGTGGCGACACACCACGCTGTGTGTGGCGACACACTTTTGTGTCGCGACACACAGTTTGGAAAGCTCTGCTTTAGGCTATCTCTAAATAAATCTAATAAATCTTTAGGCTACCTTTAAATAAATCTACCAAATTTCTGCATTTTAATTAATCTTTTTATAAATCTTAAAAGAATGCACTGTCTACTGGCACTTCTACAATACTGTACTGAAGATGCCCAATTGGGTCTAATTTGTGTACGATTATTTAAATGACTAAACCCTCATACTGCAGCCTTGAATCATCTTATCAGAAGGTACCACTGGAATTTTTTTAATGGATTCAAATGAATCTTAAACTGATAAACATGCAGATCAATGCTGGGTAGATTTTAAAGGGTAAATCTGACAGGAACAAAAAGGAACATACATAATGTTCTAGTTTTGTTCTCTTAATATTTATTGGTAACTTGAAAGACAAACCACACAATTTTCTTTCAACAGTTTTGGAAGCGGTTTGCCATTGCCTTCTTCCTAGGGTTGACATATAGTGACTGGCCCAAAGTCACCCAGCTGACTTCTGTGCCTAAATCATAATTAGAACTCAAAGCTGCTGGTTCTAGCCCAGGGCTTTTGATGTAGTCACCAGGAGTCAAGACTGACTCAAAGGCACAAAAACAAACAAACCTTGGGAGCATTAAATTAAGTTACCAATTGTGATGTGATGTTCTTGCAATACAAGTTATAATCCACCTCTTTGTCCTGCAAAACTAGACAATCCAGACAATTAACTGAGCTATAAGTCTCTTCATTGATAAGAGACAGGGACGGACTGTAGTTGCTCTCTGATGCTGAAGATTTCTAAAAAAGGGATCTTGGTAATCAGGCTGGTTCATGTTTATTTTCAAAATGAAGTAAGACTAAATAAATACAATGGTTATAATCATGGTTGGCGTAAACAAAATAATAAAGTTGATTAAAAACTTCATATCACAATTAAAAACATTGCTCTAACATTTTGATATTGGTTTTAAGAATATGGAGCTGAATTACCTGGGATTCAAGCTACAGATTACCTGGGAATGTTTTGGCCATTCTGATCTAAGAAAGGTAAAGGTAAGTTCGCCTTCAAGATTGACTCTGACAGTCTTCATGGACACTACTATATTGTTTTCTTGGCAATAATACAAAAGATGTTTGTTACTACCTTCTGGGATTTCCCCCCCCTTTACTTCTCACTCCTGAAATTCCCAGGTGGTCTCATCGAAGTACTAACCTGGACTGAGCCTCCTTTGCTTTCTGGATCAGCCAAGGTTGGCAAGATGCTGCTACCTACTAAGGCAGAGCTTTCCAAACTGTGTGTCGGGACACGTTAGTGTGTCGGCTGCAGTGTCTGGGTGTGTCGTGGCTGCTGCTGCCTCCGAGCTCTGCCAGGATTCCGCGCAGGTCTGAGTGCCTGCCTTGTGCCTTGCTGCCTCCAAACATGCCCTGCCAGGATTCCACGCAGGTCCTAGTGCCTGCCTTGCGCCTTGCTGCCTCCAAACATGCCTTGCCAGGATTCCGCGCAGGTCCTAGTGCCTGCCTTGCGCCTTGCTGCCTCCAAACCTGCCCTGCCAGGATTCCGCACAGGTCCTAGTGCCTGCCTTGAGCCTTGCTGCCTCCAAACCTGCCCTGCCAGGATTCCGCGCAGGTCCTAGTGCCTGCCTTGAGCCTTGCTGCCTCCAAACCTGCCCTGCCAGGATTCCGCGCAGGTCCTAGTGCCTGCCTTGAGCCTTGCTGCCTCCAAACCTGCCCTGCCAGGATTCCGCGCAGGTCCTAGTGCCTGCCTTGAGCCTTGCTGCCTCCAAACCTGCTGTGATTCCGCGCAGGTCCTAGTGCCTGCCTTGAGCCTTGCTGCCTCCAAACCTGCACTGCCAGGATTCCGCGCAGGTCCTAGTGCCTGCCTTGTGCCTGGCTGCCTCCAAACCTGCTGTGATTCCGCGCAGGTCCTAGTGCCTGCCTTGAGCCTTGCTGCCTCCAAACCTGCCCTGCCAGGATTCCGCGCAGGTCCTAGTGCCTGCCTTGTGCCTGGCTGCCTCCAAACCTGCTGTGATTCCGCGCAGGTCCTAGTGCCTGCCTTGCGCCTTGCTGCCTCCAAACCTGCACTGCCAGGATTCCGCGCAGGTCCTAGTGCCTGCCTTGTGCCTGGCTGCCTCCAAACCTGCTGTGATTCCGCGCAGGTCCTAGTGCCTGCCTTGAGCCTTGCTGCCTCCAAACCTGCCCTGCCAGGATTCCGCGCAGGTCCTAGTGCCTGCCTTGTGCCTGGCTGCCTCCAAACCTGCTGTGATTCCGCGCAGGTCCTAGTGCCTGCCTTGAGCCTTGCTGCCTCCAAACCTGCCCTGCCAGGATTCCGCGCAGGTCCTAGTGCCTGCCTTGTGCCTGGCTGCCTCCAAACCTGCTGTGATTCCGCGCAGGTCCTAGTGCCTGCCTTGCGCCTTGCTGCCTCCAAACCTGCCCTGCCAGGATTCCACGCAGGTCCTAGTGCCTGCCTTTTGCTTTGCTGCCTCCAAACCTGCTGTGATTCCATGCAGGTCCTAGTGCCTGCCTTGTGCCCTGCTGTAAGAGCGTGTCACGAAATGATGCCCTGCTGTAAGAGTGTGTTGTGAAATGATGCATGTCTAAAAAGTGTGTCACCAACATGAAAAGTTTGGAAAGCTCTGTACTAAGGTTTGATCTAAGGAGTCTCCCTTAACTAAAGGATGGATCCAAAATTTACAACAGTCCTACACTCATTATCTGTCTCCTTTACCTAATTTTAATTATATAATAGTTGCTTCCAAATAATTGTTCTTGATTCATATGTGAAAAGGAAAAAAATAATAATATATTTTTCAAAGTAAAAATGATACTATAAAAGAGGAAGAAGAAAGCCAATGCTTCAGCATGTTTGTTGTGAAAAACATATAGGCATGTGTAGCCATGTGGAGTTTGACCATGTATAAAGGCAGGTCCAATCATGCTTCAAATTAAATCATTCTTGCCTCTATCACATCATGCTCCAATTATTCCTTAGATTTTTAAAGAAAGAATCTGATACAGTTTCCAAACAACAAGATAGTTATAACTGCAGCAGAGAATGCAATAGATGTGACTTTGAGCCCTACATGACATATTTTTTAAAAAGAAGACACAAACATTTGCATTAGTATTTTGGCATTATTGTTTCTGACCTAACACATGCTTGGCTGATTTTCAGCAGACTCTACTACTATCACACAATAATTTCCAAATTACTCTATTATTCCCAAATGGCTTTCAGTTCTTCCTTTGCCCCTCAAACAGATAAATGCTGTCCCACTGCTACATGAATGATTCTGAAAAATAAAAAGAAAATGGAAAAAAGTGGAAAAGCTTTCTAATATGCTATACATGAAAGAGAAATGTAGTTCAACTAAGATGAACAAGACAAACACCGGATATATGAACTTTCACCCACTTCTAGAAGATGAGAAACTTCATCTCACTATGATCTATTTCCTTTCTGAAAGAAAAGCCTATAATCATGTCTATTGTACTTTCATCCATGAGCCGATGCCTACTCAATTTTTTCAGAAGCTGAGAGAATAGCCACTTATTTCATATATGTATAATTTTAAGAACCTGTTCAGCAGCAAGTACCAAATGCTCACATTCACTGTAACTTCAGCTGTCTCAATTGTCAGTTTCAAAGAATATACCTATTATTAAGTTGGCTTCTCCCTTGGAGATAAAGTGGAATAAAGGAAATCACAAAATGCATAGATACACTAGAAGAAAAGAACAAGAAAAGGGAGTTAATCCAAGGATTTGAATTTCAGATGCCCTTCTGAGAAAAGATAAGTATCTGTATTTCCAGGAAGAAGGCCAGTGAACATGAATAGGTAATTCAAGATGGTACTGGGAAGAAAGAAAAATGAGGTAGAATTAAAATGTGAAGGAGAAAAAAAGTGATGGGAGATGTGCCCATAAACTTGGATCCAATTAATGTCTGATTAAGGGTATGAAAACAGAAATAACTTGCATACAAATACTAATTCCCTCAATTTATCTCTGCATTTCACAAAACCACTTCTGAAATCAGATACACAGACTAACATTCCCATGTATAATTTTGTTTTTGACAGCAGAGTAATTTCATTATGAGCTTACCTGAAAAAACAAAATTTTATCATACATACTTGTAATGTATTAACATGCACCTTTTTGTATACTCTAAGCAAAAAGGCTGTATTCCATCAACAGATATACAACAAAGGACTAGTATTAGAAGCAAAAATGAAGCTTACTGATAAAAGCCCCTGTTTATAAGCCAAAATAAACCCCACCTGGAAAAATTCAGTTGAAAAAACCCACTATTCCCAAATGTGGCTTTATAATTACTATACATGCATTTTTCTACATCATTTTATGGAACTCATGCTCAAGTAATATATCTTCCTGTCTTCTTTCTACAAACCATAAGTATCCCTCAAATTCCACCTGTACTGAGATATGCACATTGAACTTCTTTAGAGAAATAACCTTAATGGCATTCAAAACTGAGTGCTAGAGATTAAATCCATAAGCACTTGTAAAAGCCTCCTGGCAGTAAGTCAAGACCACAGCCTCTTTATAGGTTTCCAGTCTTTAGAAAAGAGGCAGAGAGTTACACATATCCCTGAATGAGGTATACACACATAACCACATCTACATTATTTGTACTCTGCTTTAATTAATCTCCAGTAATGATCTCACCCTGAATCTGTTTTCACTTGACCCTCGTCATGCCTACCCCGCTGCAGCTTATTGTGCCAACTCAAGTTAAGGCATCATTATTGTCCCCCCTCCCCCAACCTGTCCTCCGGCGGGTCGATAACCCAAAAATAGCTACGGCAAATCAAAATCCCCCAAAGCATGCCCTGAAAGGTAGGAGGAAAGGGATAGCCGAGCCCACCTTTCAGTCGTTAACTCCGCGGAATGCGGCCAACTGGAGAAGGGAGGATTAAGACACGTGTTTAAAAAGGACGTTTTATTTTAAGAGATCTCCGTTCTCTAGACAGAACACAGAGTGAGCGGTAGAAAATAAGGTCTGGTAACACGAACAATGCAGAATTTCCCAGATTAATGTATCGGAAGGGGGAAAGGCGAACACACCCATTGGGGTGAATCTGCCTTCCTCCTAGAGAGGAAGAACCGCCGCCAAGACTTATCCTGTAACGGAGTCTCTCGCCCCCAATAAACCTCCGCCGCGGCTCACCTCCTGAATTTCTCCTGGAGCCGCCGCATGGGGGTCCGGGCGACCCGCCCCTGCTCGGGCCGGCGGTCGGCACGGGGGGCTCCCGGCAGCTCCTGAGGCAGCGAGGGCCGGAGTCCGGGCCCTCATTGGCTTGCCAGCCCGCGCGGAGGCAGCCGAGGAGGCGAAGCGCCGCACAGCAGGCCCAAAGCTGCCTCTAGCAGCGCCGCCGCCGTCGTCTCCGTCCCGCCGGGCAGCCGGCTCCAGCCTCCCGCTTTCACCGGCTCCGGCCCGCCCCCGAGGTGTCAGTCGAGGCCGGGAAAACCCCGCCTACCTCCGAGGGGAAGGCGAGGAGGAAGGAAACGGCGGGAGAACAATAGGCTGGAGCGCGCGAGGGGTGGCAAGGCGGCGAAGGGGAGCGAAAGGGAGGCGCGAGGCGAGCGCTTGCCCTCCCGGGAGCGAGGCGACAAGCGACCCGCTGCTGGCGCGGCTCAGTTTTCCCTCGACGTTAAGGAGAAGGAGGTGAGGCGTGAGTCACGGGAGCGACTCATCTTCCGCGCTCCGCCACCTCTGGAAAGAAGAATCTTCAAGATACGGGGAGCGCGCCGTGGCCTAGCGAAGAGCTGCCAGCGAGTCGTACCTCCAGACCCTACGGCGGAGTGAGCCGGCTTGTCGCCGAAAGAGGCGCACGGTTTAAAGCGTGGTCGCTGGAGGCGCGTCTGTTCTGGGGTACCCTTTCTTTTCACAGCAAAACGATGGCTAAGGCCTCAAGATCTCCCTTCGCCAGTGCAGCCACTCCGCTGATCATTCCCAGAGAGGAAGCTGCTTGTTTCATTGGAACCTCAAGACCCCACCCGTGAAGGAGACCACCTGCTCCATCTCTGCACGACCTCTTGCTCTGGCCTTCTGCTCGGGGAATTTTTCTTTTATTTGATTTATATCCTGCCTTTCCTCCAAACTGTGCATAGCACTCCCTCTTCCAAAATTCCCCTCCCCAACACTAACCCTATGAAGTAGGTTGAGCTGAGTGAAACTGACTGAGCATCATCCAGTGAGTAGCCCTGCACCTGGATCTCTACAGTTCCAGTTCAACTCTTTCATCACTATACCCTCTGGCTCTTAAGAGTTTGGGCCAGGGTTTCTACTTGAGACTGACTAAGTCAGAGACAAGTAGGACATGTACCCATTTCTGTCCTTGGTCCTGGATCTCTGTATATGAGCACTTGGCATGAACCTGCTTCTTGATATTAAGAGAAACAGCTACTCTTTTAACAGCTGGAGAAATATGCTCTGCAGTAATCTATAGTTTCTGAAGTTGGTGTGTTAGTAAATTTAATTTACCACACCTGTTTCTATAAATATGAATAACAATATTTTAAAATATGAATCACAAAAGAAGAACAGTGGCAGATGAAAAGCAGTGGACCCATCTTCCCACACTTCTATGGACACCCAAAAATACACAAGCCCGACATACCTCTTTGTCCAATTGTATCATTACCAGGGACCCCAACATACAACATAGCCAAAGAACTTACAAAAAGCTTGGACATATCACAGAGGGGTGCGAATATTCTATCAACTCCCCACTACAGTGCCTCCAGAAAATCAAAGACCTAAAAATAGAAGAAGAAATTATGGTTTCATTCAATGCCTCAGCACTCTTTACATCCATAGCTCCAGAACTAGCAAAAGAATCCATGGCAGCAGTACTACACAACACACCAGACCTAGCCAAATACACTTAAGATCTAAATACCCAGAATCATGGACCTCATCAACCTCGGCCTCACTACCTACAGTAGTTTCAGTTTAATGGACAAATATATCAACAAATCAGAGGAACACCCATGGGATCACCACTCTCAGGATTCATAGCAGAGACTAATGCAGCGTCTAGAAACTAGAGCACTCCCACACATACAACCAAAAGTATGGATCCAGTATGTAGATGACACCTTCATCATAATAAAAAAGGAACACTAGAGAAGACACATGAAACCATCAACAACATCTTCAAAGGAATAAAATTCCCAAAGGAGGAAGAAAACACACTACCCTTCCTGGATATCCTCATCAGCAGAGGAAACGATGGAAAATTAGAAATGCAAGTCTATTGAAAAACAACCCACACTAATCAAGTGCTCCATTACCAAAGAAACAACCCAACCTCCCACAAGAGGAGCTGTGTAAGAACATTATTCAGATGAGCACAAATACACTGCAACAACCCAGAACACCAGAAAAAGGAAACAGACCACCTATATATCTTCCAACAAAATGGATACCCACACAACTTTATCAAAAAGTGCCTGACCACTCAACCCACTACAGCACAACCAACACAAGCTATGAAAAGGATAACTCTACCATACATCAAAAACATCTCAGAAACAACCAACAGACTATTACAACCACACAGCATCACCATAGCACACAAACCAACTAAAGCCCTCCAAAACATCTTAAATAAACCAAAAGACCCAGTAGCCCAAGAAGAAAAAACAGGAGTCATCTACAACATATAGTGTAAGGATTGTAACAGCCACTATTTAGGTCAGACAGGCAGAAGACTAGCAGAGTGTATCCATGAAAACCAACTAGCAGTCAGAAGTCACAATGAAAACTCCTTAATCTCACAACACATGGACAGACTCAACCATAGTTTCAACTGGGAAACTGTGAGCATCCTAGACCAAGCAAAATCCAAAAACGCTAGGGAATTCCTGGAAGCTTGGCATTCAGACAAATCAGCCATCAATAGACACATAGATAAACCACATTTACACACCATTCAAAAGAGACAATACAAAAGCTAACAAAAGACAAAGCAAAAAGACCAGAACACATCCTCACATCCTCTCCAGCAGGCAACACCCAGATAAGCAGGGATAAACACCAGACAAACAAGCAGAAAACAATACCCTAATCAAAGAACTACCAAGGAGAAAACCACACTCCCACCAAATCTGGCAGGGCAAGCTACTGTATATAAACAGGGAGCAAACCCCACACTTACCAGCACTGATGATGTTACCTAGTTGGGTAGTGAAACATCTGCAAGCAAACAACAAGCTTAGAGAGCACCAAGGACTCCACAGTTCAACCCTGAGCTACAGATACTCTCTTCTATTGAACATACAAATAACAATTAAAAATATGTTTGAATAGAACTCTGCAAAGATACAGTCAAAAGATTGCCTTCTAAAAAGAGAAAGAAAGGTAGTAGGAGAAGCCTACTTATGGAATCAGATCCTGTCCACATGACAAATTAATTCAAGTATTTTCCTAGCTGCGAGAGAGTAATTTAGGAGTATACTGCTTCCAGTAAGTTACTATCTAAAAAGCATTTAAAAACAAAATGTAATTTTACTCCTATTCTTTGAATTTTTGAATACATTGATGTAGAAAGTGCTCCTTTTAAAAAGAAGTATCCAAGGGCAAGTTGCAAATACACTTTTTTTCCTTTATTTCTGATTTGAAACCATTTATTTTTGGTTGGTTCCACTAAGAATAGGCTATTTTATGGGACATGCTTGCAGTTGAAACCTAACAAAATGATATTTTAAAGAAACAAAGCTCTAGCCATGCTGGAAAACAGATTGAATGTCTTATGATAGACAGTGAAAAGGGGGAAATAGATTTTTGTGTGATAAAGTATTTAAAAAGAAATCAGAGTTATCTGTCATACAGAACTGACAAAGGAGAACAATCTGTGAGGGTTAGGGTGCTTTGATGAAGGAAAATTTATTTACAAAAAGTTTAACAAATGCAAGATTTGTTAACTTAATTATTTAAAAGCTCTTGGAATAGACTGAATATGGATAGCAGTGTGATGTAGGAACATATAGGACATGATTATGATTAATATACCGGGCATATGTCAGACAAAGTCACTTGGATTTGCCTTGGAGCAGGTCCTATGGAGGTGACTGGATCTCAGTCTTGCTTGGTTATCTGGGAGGAATTTGATCCTGTTGGTCCTGATGAAATGGACAAGATTCTAATTAGTCATTAGCTTGGCCATCTGTGTATTAGATCCCTGTCCCTGCTGGTTGGCTAATGCTTCCTGGGAGGTCATGTGTGGCTGGGATCTTGTGATGGTGAATTCTTCCTTGAGAGAGGCGGTTGTCGCACCATCTCTTAGAGGCAGTGGTTCACCCCCTTCTCAGGAAGCCATTGTTAGACCCAACTGTACTGGACACTTTTTGTCCAGTTTCCAACCTTAACTTTTTAGGGAAGGTTGTAGAGGAGGTGGTCATGCAACAGCAACAGAGAATTCTGGAAGAAGCAGATTATCTAGACCCCTTTTAGTCAGGATTCAGGCCTGGATATGGGACTAAAACAGCATTGATTGCACGTAGATGACCTCTGGTGGGAGCGGGAGGGGGGTGGTGCATCCATCCTTGTTCTTCTTGACCTCTTGGTGGTTTCAATATCATCAAACATGGTATTCTTCTGGATTGGCTCTGGGGAGTGGATGGCACTCTGCTGGCTGGTTCTCTTCCTTCTTCCTGGGCTGGTTCTAGTTGGTGTTGATTGGGGGGAGAGACCCTAACCCTCTGCCCCTCTTTTGCAGGGTTCCTCAGGGCTCGGTTCTCTCTCCTCCCCTGTTTAATATCTACATGAAGCCACTGGGTGAGGTCATCTGATGGCACAGGATGAAGTACCATCAGTATGCCAATGATACACAGATTTACATCTCCATCCCTGACCACCCAAATGATGACGTGGAGGTTCTGCCCCAGTTTCTGGAGGCTGTGAGGGTTTGGGTGGGGAACAACAGGCTTCAGCTCAATCCTAACAAGACTCAGTGGCTTTGGTTATTAGGTCCCCCTGGTTCTGGAGACTTTCCATCTCTAGTTCTGGATGGGGCTGCACTACCCCAAACAGAACCTGTGCACAATTTAGGAGTCCTGCTGGAGTCACAGCTGCTGTTCAAGGAACGTGTGCACCAGTTGTGCCTGTTCCTGGACTGCAAGACCCTGCTCATGGTCAGTCATGCCTTGGTCACCTCCCAAATGGACTACGGCAATGTGCTTTACATAGGGCTGCCCTTGAAAAGCATCTGGAAGCTACAGCTGGTACAGAATGCAGTGGCACAGGCAGTTATGTGTGCTCCTCGATCAGTGCATGTTACATCTCTGCTCCATGAACTGCACTGGTTATCTGTATGCTTCCAGGTTCAATTCAGGGTGCTGGTAATGGCCAATAGAGCACTTCAGGGCATGGGCCCAAGTTATTTGAGGGACTGCCTTCCCTGATAATATCTACCTGTCTCATTAGGTCTGGCAGGACCTAAGGACCCAGGCATGCTCTGGGTCCTGTCTATTAGGGAATGTCATTGGCGGGGCCCAGGAAGAGAGGCTTTTCTGTCGTGGCTCCTGCCCTTTGGAACATCATCCACCCAGAGATTGGTTCTGACCCTGCTGGCTTTCTGTAAGGTCTTAAAGACATGATTTTGTCACTGGGCTTGGGGATCCAGATGTGGCAGAGCCCATGCAGTGGTTACGTTAGTTTTTTTTTTTTTAATCTTGGCTGCTGATTGTATTTATGCATTTTTAAAAATACTGTTTTATGTGTTTATATAGTTTTTAATTGTGGTTAGTTGCCCAGAGTCATGAATTTGAGATGGGCAGACATATAAATTAAATCAATAAAATTATCCCATTTTTTCCTCATGACAACCCTTAACTTTTGTTCCCAAGGACTGGAAAAAAACCCAGTGTAACCCGAACTTTAAAAAGGGATGGGGAGAGTGAATACAGAAGATTAAAAATCACCTTCATGTCTGTTCTAGGCAAAGAATTACTGAATGCTGTTCCCATCATTATTTCCCAAGAGATATCTAATCATGGGGAAATCTTGATATAGGGCTTTCCCTTGGAAAAATGCAAAGAAAAATCTGCATTTTCCATTATTCAGCAGTTAGCACATCAAAGGTTTCTCTGCCAGTAGTTTTATTTGCAAAAGCATCTCAGTCACTCTGAATTATGTATGTCTGTGTACTGTTTTCTTCAGAGATGGATATCCAGGGAGGGACAGGTTTATATAAAAATAGGGTGAGAGGCAAGGATCTAGCAGTTCCTTCAATTACTGCCTTTTCAGCCCTCACTTTATAGTCAAGTCAAAGTCTTCCTGACACATTGCTCAAGCCTGATGAAAGGAAGATCAAACACAAAGGACGAGGAAGAAGAAAAGAGGCATTGCCATGTGATAAGCCAACACTGCACAGCAATTCTAAATGAGTTTAGTACCAACAGTAACTAGGCTCCTGTACAAAGCCCAGTGACAGCAGTAGATATTTACATATTTCACACAAAAGCTCCAATGATGTTGTGCATTCACAGCTCCAGTAATCAGTTCATCAAGGCAGGACTGTGCCATTATGCATACGCAGAGATTCTTCAAATGAAACCAGAAACAGTGCACAATATTCTTTTCAAGTTTGGGACTGAACAAGAAGAGGGAATATAAGACAACAACTTTTCATAACAGCAATCAGATTATTTTAGTGCTTATTTATTATTATTTATTTATTAAACAAATTAAACACAGTGACTTTGGGCGGCTTACAGAGTTAAAAACCTTAAAAACACAAGATACACCCCATGGCGGCAGCAAACACATTCAAATTAGCCACTTGACCTTATGTTAAATGCAGGTCCAGATATTACCTACAAAGGCTCCATCACTCCCAGGAATACTCACTTCTCCAGTTTTTCTGTATTCTCACATAGATCCTTGTTAGCCCAGACTTTCCTTTTTCTGTCACAGGAGCTGTCAGCCATCTCGCAGGACAAAAGAGCAAGGTGGTAGTAGTGTGGGGTGCTTCCCAAACAGTAGGAGCACAATCAGGTAGGAATCCTTGCCTTCTCCTGCGTGGAGTACGTTTGATCTTGTTTAGTCCTCTTGAAAAAGAAGAACAGATGCATAACATGAGCACTGACATGCTTAAGAACTAGTCCACCAACCATAAGAATGTGAAGCAAGAGATGAGTAACACTCATGTGACTGTTCTGGTAAGTAATTATCTTGGAAAAGAAAGCTTGGAGCATCTGAGAAAGAACTTTGCACTACACAGTTGTGCTAGAAATGTCCCAAGGAACAAAGGTGATTGCTGATTGACCTTTTCTTCCTCTATATAACATTAAGCCTTTGAAACAATTGACAACTTCATTAGTTCATTAGCTTAGCAAAGTATTTTTGCTATGTAAATCTTTCATTAGTTGCTCCAACCATGTATTAGTGCTGTGTTTCTTAAAGTGTGGTCCTAGAACTCCTGGGGTCCCCAGGACCCTCTCAGAGGTCCTCGAAATCAAAATTATTTGCCAACCTATGTTAAAATACAACACAATATTAAAATCCCATCAAACAATCATGAGAAGAGGTAGCGGCAGCGAATGCGTCAGTTTTAATTTTTAATACGGTAAATATCGATAAATAGAACCCTTACGAACAAAAGCTCTTTTGTGATCCTCCATAATTTTTAAAAGTGGGAAGGGGTCCTGAGAGAAAGAAGTTTAAGGAACACTGTATTAGCACATGTGGAGTATGTATATATTTTTATTTTTATTTATTTTACAGCATTCCTAGCTACCCCAATCATAGACCTCTGAGTGGCTGAACACAAAAACAAACAAACCCTTAAACCACAAAGCCATTATCAAAACAATAAAAAGATAATAAACCAATCTGATCTAGTGGTCCAGAGCCAGTGTGGCACCAGGTTAGAAACCAGGAGACTGAGAGTTCTAGTCCCGCCTTAGTCATGAAAGCCGGCTGGGTGACTTTGGGCCAGTCACTCTCTCTCAGCCCAACTCACCTCACAGGGTTGTTGTTGTGGGGAAAATAGGAGGAGGAAGAAGTATTAGGTATGTTCTCCACCTTGAGTTATTTATAAAAAATAATAAAGGTGGAATAAAACAATCTTAAAAAAAAAAGAAAACCTAGCCAGTAACACATGGCTGCAATAGCACAACTATTAACTAGGCTCCAAAAGCACTGAAAGAGGATTGTTTTCAGTTCCCTTCTGAATTTTAAAAGGGGGGGCAGCATTATACCATTAGACACAGAGTTCCATAAGACTGGGGCAGCCATAGAGAAGACAACTCCATCCCATGAGTCCCTCTCTCTGGACTCATGGGATGGAGGGCATAGGCAGCAGGATTTCACAACTCAGTTCTGTAGGACAGGGAAATTCTGCCTGACCCAAACTGTGAAGGGTTTTAAAGGTCTCTGAGTTGTACCCAGAATGTTTGTGTGCAGAGGATCCTTTTTCATGGCATTTTATACTGGAGGAATAAAAAATCCCTGCCTAATTCACCTTTATCATTTTTTTTTATTCTTATGCCAAGAAACTAAGCTGGCCTACCAATGTTTTAGATTACTATTGGATTTTTAATTTTATTTATGGCTGTGTTATACAAGAGCAAATTGCACATTGAGGGAAAGATGGAAAAGAAAATTACCCAGTTTGCTTTGGAGAAGTAAATAGGGTGAAATAAAATGTTTGCTTCTCTCTAGAAAGGCATTTTGTGCCCTTAGCCTCTTCCTCCCAAGATACTGCCAATTTTTGGTCTGCAAGTTAAAATCAAATGTGGTTTTAAGACTAGATAAGGCAAGAGAGGAGGTTACATTCAAGAAAAAATATATAACGAGTTTGAGAAAAATGTGGTTTACTCTGGAAAGGCTTACTTTCTGCCTTAACGACTTTTACTTTCTTTCTCACCCTGCCCACATTATTTATTTTAGGCAAGGAAAGGTGATGAGATCAAATATGCCCTCCTTTAAAAGCCACTTTGTGGCTTTATCATTGAGGGAAACAGAATTACATATGCTTATCACAGATTTGCACAAGTTTGAGTAGAATTAAAACCATAGGTACTTTCCAGAGTAGCATCATGGTAAAGATGCCTACTGACCACAGAAGCTGTTTTCAGACGTGTTTTACTTTCTCTTCTATTATTTGTGAATAGCCTTGGATTACAGATGGCATTGCAGCATCACCAGGGGACTATAATTTTATAAATACAGATTTATTACTGGGAAAGGCAGCACTGTCAAAAAGTTGACTTGACTCAAATAATAAAGCTTTAAAATATGCCAGTTTTTTTTTTAAAAAACAGTCTGCTGCCATTTGAAGGTATGCTTTCAATATCCTGATTAATTCATCAGTTTTGTAATAACGTGGGAGATCTTTCCTGGGCCTTGATCCCAAAATAGAGGAACTCACTTGTATTTTCATTTATCTTCAGAATGCCTTCTCTTAGCATCTTCAGGTTTTTAACCCAGGTAGATCCTGGCCTCCTCTTCTCGGCCTCCTCTTATGTTCAGCCCTGAGAGCTGCAGGAAATCCTTTGGAACCCACGCCCACCCAATTTTACATGCTTCTTTGCAATGCAAATTCTCCCAAGCCAATCTCACAAGATTTTGAGGTGCAGAGACCCAAACTTCCATTGCTTTGCAGCTGTCACGCCTGCCACCACTGCTGTCTCATCTGCCTGTCCCCTAGCAAGTATCTGTGGCAATTATAGTCTCAGAAGGTGACAACACCCAGAGAGTCTTGTCGAGGCTCAGTAACCAAGCTCTGGCTCGGTTAATACATGGTTGGGAGAACACAAGAACAGGGCTGTAGCTTAGTCTGGGAAGTTGAAAATACAGTACATCCTGGAATAACTTTCCTTTTACATAAAGGAAAGGCCAGTTTAAAGAGATCTGAAAGAAAGTTTCAGGAATAAAGTTGGGCATGTCCATGTGGGCAACAACTGCCTAAGAAACATGGGAAAGGAGGAATACCTTTTCCAAAAATAGATGAAGATGAAATTATGGTGTCATCTGATGTCACTGCACTCTTTACATCCATAGACCAAGCACTAGATTGAATCCATGGCAGCAGTTCTACGCAACACACTCAACCTAACTAGATACACCAAGATCAAAATACCCAGAATCATGGACCTCATCAACCTCTGCCTCACCACCTACTTTCAGTTTGATGGACAAATATGCCAACAAATCAAAGGAACACTTATGGGATCACCACTCTCAGGATTCATAGCAGAGATTGTAATGCAGCGTCTTGAAATGATAGCACTCCCACACATACAACCCAAAGTATGGATCCGGTATGTAGATGACACCTTCGTCATAATAAAAAAGGAACAACTGAAAGAAACACATGAAACCATCAACAACATCTTCAAAGGAATAAAATTCACAAGGGAAGAAGAAAACAACAATACACTACCCTTCTTGGACATCCTCACCAGTAGAGGAAATGATGGCATTCTAGAAACACAAGTCTACCGGAAATCTACCCACACTAACCAAGTGCTCCACTACCAAAGCAATAACCCAACCTCCCACAAGAGGAGCTGTGTAAGAACATTATTCAGACAAGCACTAACGCACTGCAGCAACCCAGAACACCAGAAAAAGGAAACAGACCACTTATATAGCATCTTCCAGCAAAATGGATACCCACGCAACTTTATCAAAAAGTGCCTGACCACTCAACCCACCACAGCAAAACCAACAGAAGCTATGAAACGGATTACTCTGCCATACATCAGAAACATCTCAGAAACTACTAATAGACTGTTACAACCACATGGCATCATCATAGCACATAAACCAACCAAAACCCTTCAGAACATCGTAAGTAACCCAAAAGACCCAGTAGCCCAAGAAGAAAAAACAGGAGTTATCTACAACATACAGTGTAAATACTGTAACAGCCACTATGTAGGACAGACCAGCAGAAGACTAGCAGAACGCATCCACGAACACCAACTAGCAGTCAGAAGACACAATGAAAACTCCTTAATCTCACAACACATGGACAGACTTAACCATACTTTCAACTGGGAAACTGTGAGCATCTTAAACCAAGCCAAATCCAAAAATGCTAGGGAATTCCTGGAAGCTTGGCACTCAGACAAAGCAGCCACCATTAGACACATAGAGGTAAACAACATTTACATACCATTCATAAGAGACAATAGAAAAGCCAGAAGACCATAACACTTCCTTGCCAGCAATCAACACACAGTTATGCAAAGAGTAACACCAGGATTAGCACCAGAGGAACAATCAAACAGCACAATATACTCTAATCAAGGAACTATTAACTCAGTCAATCAACCAAGCAGCAAACAACAGCCCAATCAAGGAACTACCAGGGAGAGAACAACACCCCCACCAACACAAGCAGGACAAGCCAGGGTATATAAACAGAGAGCAAGTCCCACTCCCTTTTCGCACTGAAGATGTTGCCTAGCCTGGCAATTAAATGTTTGCAAGAAAACAACAAGGCTCAGAGTGCACCAAGGACTCCACACTTGTCATATTTCCAGACACTCTCTGCGAATCTCATGGGTGCATTATAAGGCTCATTAACATTCAAGTCAGTGCTCAGAGACAAATCAAAACCAACACAAATGGTGAGTCAGTTCCTAAATGTTTATATGCCTCTTCTTTGGCATATACTTTGTTCTTTAGTGCACGTATATGGCCATCTTAAATCACACCATGTTCCTCTTCTTGAGTTCCTTTTATATACTTGATGCACTTTCATGCCTTGCCCAAAGGTAGAGAGAATTATGTTATGGAAAGCTTAGAAGACGTAGCAGGCAGGAAGCTAGTGGCTGGAGCACCATTTGTACCTAACTATGGAACAAATATGTCCTGGCAACATCTCTTCTTTTTGCCTTGTTCTCATGACATTACTTTCATCCTGATCCCAGGCCCCAAGATTGTGTTAAGCCATCAGAATCTCAAATAGTATTGGAGTCCCCTTGCTCTAACAATGTCTACCATCAGCCTTAAGTTGTACAAAATGTGTTATGCTTTGCATCAATATGTCTAAAGTTAGGTGACAACCAGTGTGTGTAAAGAGAGAGATGCTTATTGGCTCTTTCAGGCTGATGTGGACATGCCCCCCTCCAGTTCTTGGTCAGCCTCTTTTTCTCATGAAGGAGCTGCTCCAGCCCAGACTGCTTCTGGGTTCATCAGATTTGCACCAGGTCACTCAAGTTGGCAGTGTTGGCTTTCCTAGTTTTGCTCAAGGCTGAAATAGTGTTTCTAGGGAAATGATGGGGCTAACCCTACTGTTCTAAGTACAACCAGGGATGGAACAGGGGTCTGTGTCACCTGGGGCAAACATGGATTCCGCGCCCCCCTCCATGGGTTATTTTGTCATTTTGGCGCCCCCCCCCGTGCGTCATTTTGGTGCACCCCCAGCGTGGCGCCTGGGGCACATGCCCCGCTTGCCCCCCCTAGTTGCGGCCCTGAGCACAACACAGAGGAATTTAGAAGTCAGGATTGGTAGACCATCTTAAGAAAAGGAAAGGTCAACTTGGGAGAAATCTTAAATAACCTGTTCTCCCCCAAGGTCTGCTCCTAGAAATTGCATACCTTTCTCAATCCCTTTTTTCCTCACTTCATCCAGCTTGCACTGGGACAGAATGGGATGGGGGAGGAAGGGCACACAGAGCAGGCTAGAGACACTCAACCGGGTCCTGGTGTTAGAGCCATCCCATTCCTGCTGAAATGGCATGGTCGGCTAATGCCGTTTTCCCTGCTGGCCAATGACCTACCAAAAAGGGAGGGCAGTAAAGCCAGAGGATTAAACCAATCACTTTGCTTATCATATGCATAATCAGAACAACACCCTTCAGCAGTGACTCAGAATGGATGCAACAGGGATAATTGGGTCAGGATAAGGATTGGCAATGGAGCAGCAAATTTCTGACTGCCGGTTCTTAGAGCCTCCTGCATCTGCTGAGGCTCCCCTTTGCTGCTACTACCTGTTCACCTGTTTCTTCTTAAGTGTGGGAGCATCAACAGCAGCACCCAAGCAAACTATGTTTTGTGCCCTGCCTTAGCCTGAGTTGATTTAAAATTAAACTTGTAAGGAAATCCAGAGGGTATCTAATCCAAACCCGTAATCAGTGCAGGATCCACTAGTGCATCTCTGACAGATGACCATCCAGCCTCTTTTGAAAGACCTCTAGCAAAGGAGATCTCAGCATATCATGTGGCAGCCTGTTCCACTGACTGACCTCTTACACAGTTAGGAAGTTCCTCCTGATGTCTAGCCTGAATCTGCTTCTTTGTAGTTTTAAACCACTGGTTTTGTCCCTGTCCTCTGAGGCAACAGAGGATAAGATAACTCCTTCTTCTGTGTGACAAGCCTTCATATCTTCGCACAGTCTCGAGCTCTTCAAGGCCATGTGTAATCAACCAAGAGGGTCAGTTTTGTCAATATTCTAAAGCTGTGGGAGGCACCATCCTAGACTTTTGCTGTGTCTGATGAAGGGCTATATGTCTTTTGGTCCAACTCTGTATTGACAAAATACTGCCCTTGAAAAGGATTTCATGGCATGGGCCATCAATAAAAATATTAAAGCAGCAAGGAAACTGACCTCTGAACCAAGAAGACTCAATCTGGATCTCATTGCTGTTATTATGTGGAATCTACTAGGCAAACCACTGTCTCTGAATCTCAGTCAGAGTTTACATATGCAGTTTACAAAACAGTCCTATTACAGAAATATAATCAAATGCTGGTTCAGTCAAGTGGCACATCCCAATTGGAAGCTCCCACTTTCACAAATAAACTTCAAAACTAACATATTAGGGAAACCCCAGTACTGTTTTGGTACTCCTTGATTTTTCAACCAATAACAATACTGTAATCTAGGGAAGCACTGTAAACTCCTCTGCTATCTGAAGCGTTATATTTCCCAAACACAGGACTTGACCAACTTATTTCCACCTCACTTCACTGCTCATGTGGTGAAGCCTTGATTGTAAGATTTTGGCTGGTATATTTAAATCTGCAAAAATAGCATACAGTATAATAGCTATTCTATAAATCTGCAAAAATAGCATATAATCTATACCTGCTTTGGAGCCCTTATTCCTCATTGTTGCTTGGCTTCAGTCGTACATTCCTCTGCATTGTTGTTTTCTGCCACAGTCTCTCCTAGAGCCACGGTGTGGTAACAGATTTTTTGTGATGGCAAATAGTATCTTTGAGGCACTGGTACCACAACTGTTGATCATCTCCAGTTTCCCAAAGCATCTGCGATCAAAAGTGTAGACTCCCTCCACCCCTTTCTTTGTTGGGGAAGAGTTTTAAAGGACAAAATGGGTGCCTTCAGCTATATAGGTGCATAAGGCACCAATTTCTCCTCTTAAAACTCTCTAAACTCTTTCCCCAAATGCTAGTCAAAATCTGGCATTGTCCTTGACAGGTCCGCAACTAGGGTCTGTGTCACCCGGAGCAAACATGGATTCCGCGCTGCCCCCCAAAATGAGAAGTTCCGCCACGCCCCCCTACTCACACTACGGCATGTGTACAAACCTGCGTAACATTTTCCCAAGCACGCGCGAGAGAGAAACAAGTGAGCCCCCACTCTCCTATTCTGGGGAGCGCTAGTTTGTCGGAGGAGCTGGGCGCACAAAAGCTGCTCCTGCTTTAGACCTGCTTGAGCGGTGGGCTCCACCCACAAGGAACCTACGCGAGCGTGAGATTAAATCCCAATTTGCACTGCAGGCCTAACACAAAGGACTTTTGGCACCCCCCCAGTGCGGTGCCCGGGGCACATGCCCCACTTGCCCCCCCCCCCTAGTTGCGGCCCTGGTCCTTGAACAAACCTGTCTCTGAAAACAGATCGTGTGCCTCCATCTTCATCAATGAACACATATTTCTTCAAGGGTGAAAACCCCGAGGGGCAAAATCTTTGATACAGAGTGCTGACCCATTTTTGGATGTCATTCTTTTGGGATCAGTACACTACAGTATTCCATAGTAAGCCAATAGACCCTAGTCTTGCTAACTATCCACTGTTCTGCAGAGAAGGAAAAGGAGTCAAGCAATGGAAGCCAGGTATTTCCAGTACATATTGTAATGCCACACATGACTGGCAGGCAACAATGTAGTACACTCTGAGTTCGCAGTAGTAGTCATATTGGAGGAACACGGGAACCCATTCTATTTCAAGTCATATCACTGACCCTCCTAGGTAGTCTTTTTAAATATAAACTGGCAGCAGCTGCCCAGGGTTTGGACAAATGTTTCCCCCAGCCTTTGTCTGAAAATTTGTGGAAGTGACCTGGGACTAATTGCACAAATAGGCAATAATTTCCATGGAGGAATTTATCCTGGCAACCAAGATATCAAATAGACAGCTGTGGAAAGCTGATCAGCAATGAATTCTGTTTAACAGCTCTTTGTAACAGCTCCTAAAATGGAAAAAGTCAAATGTATTATTGATGGGCCTTGCATAAGAAAGCAGATACTGGAGCACTCATCAAGAACTTCACAACCATCTCTAATAAACTATCATTTAAGCAGGAACTATCCTGTGAGAATACAGCCTGTCATCTTAAATGCTGAGTAACTTACCACTGAACCAGTGTAAAAACTTCATCTAAAGAATGAATAGAATTCATTCAGATGTGCTTGAGTTTGCAGAGGCCCATTTTGTTTGAATCTAGGATGATGTAATTATTACTCCAGAGTATTCCTTGTGCTTTTGGGGATCATGAAATGTCATCACTTTCCCTTTGTCCCAGAGATTTTCAGTGATTTTGAAAACTTTGTGCATCAAGTTAGTGTCAACTCCTAGCAACCACGCAGATAGTCCTTCTCAGGAGGATCTGTCCCCTAACTGGTCCTTCAGGTCTTGCAATAGGGGACCCATCACTGCTGTAATCAACTCTATCCACCTTGCTGCTGGATGTCCTATTTTCTTCTTTCCTTCTATCTGTCCTAGCATTATAGACTTCCCCAGAGAGTTAGGTCTTCACATAATGTGTCTAAAATATGATCGAGTTTGGTAATTTGTACCTCTGGATTGATTTGTTCTAGGCCCATTTGTTTGTTTTCTTAGCTATCCATGGTACTCTCAGGAGTTTTCTCCAACACCAAAGTTCAAAAGCATCAATACTCTTTCTATACTGCTTTTTCAAAGTCCAACTTTCACTGCCATAGAGTGTCACAGGAAAAACCATTTCCTGTATGATTTTTGTAGGTATAAACACATTATGACATCTGAGTATCTTTTCCAAGGCCTTCATTGCCATTCTGCAAAGGCTAGTATTTCTTTACTGCTGATTCTTTTACTGTTGATAGCAATCATAAAAGGCAGTTGTTATCTATCACCTCAATATCTTCATTGTGAATTCTAAGGCTGGCTGCTGTACCTGTTATTATGTGCTTTCCTTTCTTTATATTTAATCATAGTCACATTTTTTTCACTGTGCTTCTTGACTTTCATTACTAGATCTTGCAGATCATTTGCATTTTAGCTATCAGAGTAGTGTCATCAGCATAGTGCAGGTTATTGATGTTTCTTCCTCCAGACACATACTGAGTATCATTTGCATAGTGATTGTGCAATCAGTGGCATCATGTAGATGTTAAATAGGAGTGGAGAGAGTAGAGAGCCCTGAGGGACCCCTTCGTACCAACACCAACTGGAACCAGCTTTGGTACTGGGAACTATCACAACACCATGCCCCCCCAACCCCAATGTTGGTCCAGAAGGATACCATGATTGATGGTTTTGAAGGCCACTAAGAGACAAGAAGGGCAAAGCTGGATGCACCATCCCCATCCTGATCCCTCCAGAGAATACCCACAAGCACAATCAATGTCGTCTCAGTTTTGTATCCCGGTCTGAAACGCAACTGAAGAGAGTCCCAGATAATTCTCGAGTGACTACAGCCATTCCACCACCCCTACCCTGGAGTTGCAGCTGTGGCCATACTGAAAACTCAAGTGGGCACATTTCTGAGTGGGGAATTCTCCCTTCCATACTCAATCAAGTGATACATGCCAGGTCAGCCCACTCCTCCACTATATAACTGTGGGTGAGGGAGGTCCTATTGCAGACCAACCTGGCATTCAGCAGCAGCAGCTGAAAGCCAGAGCTGCCAACTGGGACTTGAGTTCAGCTTTTGCCACTGTAGCATCACAAAATCTTCAACAGCTGAGTGGCGGTGCCTCCAGCCCAGCACCATGTGCTGCTGAACAGCTGAATGGCAGCACCACTGTCACTCCGCCATCAGCTCATCACCCAATCTGGACAGCCATGCTGCCCAGCTCAGCTTTGGGTTCCGCACTGGCCACTTAGCAGTTCATCCTCCCCAGTTGCCCATTAGGCCACTCCAGAGGTTTTGCTTGCCGGTTGCTATGGCAGCCACCACAAACCTCTGCTATGTTGATATGCAACCTGATAGGAGATCATTGTCCAATACTTTCTCTGGACTTCACCACCTCCACAGACCAACACCAATATACTATTATTAACTATTCCTATGGCCTGACACTGACATACCTCTGGCCTCAGTGACATTAGAAAAAGAAAAACCCTTAAGATAGCTTTTTTTTTTTTTAAGTATATGACTGAGCAGAGATTTCAAGTCATATTTTTGCCCTTCAAAGACCAGAATCCTAATTGGAGCATTTGGAAGCTTCAGTTGGTACAGAATGCAGTTGCATGGATTGTGAATGGTGTCAGCTATTCACCACATGTTACACCACTGCTTCGGGGGCTGCATTGGTTGCCAGTGTGTTTCCGGGTGCAATTCAAGGTGCTGGTTGTCACCTTTAAAGCCCTTCATGGCTTGGGACTGGCTTACCTGAGGGACCGTCTTTTCCCAGTTGTTTCTACCTGTCCAATCCAGTCCATCAGGATGGGCATGCTCCGGGTCCCATTAGCCAAGGAATGTCGGCTGGTGTGGACCAAGACACGTACCTTTTCTGTCGTAGCGCCTGCCCTCTGAAACATCCTCCCTCCTGAGATTAGGAAGGCCCCTACCCTGCTGGCCTTTCGGAAGGCCTTGAAGACCTGGCTATGTGCCCGGGCCCGGGGTCCTGAGTGTGTGAAGGGCCACGTTTCTTGGTTGTGCTGACACCGATGGGTTATAATATCTTTTGGCTGCTATTTGTATTTAATTTATTTTTGTACTGTGTTTAATTGTTTAATTGTTTTTATGATTGTTTGCCACCCAGAGTCACTGGTTAGAGATGGGAGGCTATACAAATTGAATAAATAAATAAAAATAAAATAAATACTACATTATGCTGCATCTCCAGCATTTTTAGGCATTGCTGAATAAACACTCTAGACTGTATGGCTAACTACACAATGGAAAATATATGTTGCTGTATTGTGCATTGTACCAAATGCCTCTGGTATTTACAACTGGTCTAGGCTATAGTCATAATCAGATCAAAGTTTTTCTTGGAGAAAGATTATTTGCCTTTCTTTTGGACTTTTACTACCTTGCAACTGTGTATTAGGGCTGTGCAAATCCTCTGAAAGAGGTGCTCCAAAATCCACAAGAGTGTGTACGAGAGACCTTTTTAAATAATTAAAGCAGTTGCATTTTTTCCAGGCCATATGAAGCGGAATTTAATCATTCAAATCCACGCTTCTGAAGCATCTCTTTTGAATATTTGCATACCTCTATTACTCATAGGATGAGGAACATACAGTAAAAGCACCATTAATATATTTTAAGGGTTGATGCCACTTCTTACTATTCCATTTGTAAGGACATGAAGAACGTTTTAGTTTCCTAGCTGTGGGCTGGTGATGTAAAACCGACTCCTTTTCCATATGCATTAATAGAATAAATATTAAACTCATCCTTCCAAAAAGAGGAATTCAGAAGCATCATCAGCCAGTTCTGTTCTGATAGCAGTCAGCTCATTCTGTCAACAATTCATTGTGTTTTGTAATACACTACAATAGAGAGCTGAGATGCATCATTAACTCAGTTATAGCTTACTAAGAATCAACATTTGGCATTTATTTATTGATTGATTCATTTCTATCCAGTATCCTTCAGGATCTTATGGTGGTATATGATGGGGAGACTCTCCCCCTTATTCTACCGTCAAAATAGCAATCTCTAAGTTAGGTGGGTTGAAGACATAACAATCATTGAGGTTGGTGGTTAACACATAACCATAACACAATAATGTATGTTGGTTTGCCTATTGGTTTGTAATTGCATGAGATGTGAAGCTACCCTTTATGGCTCAGCATTAAATCTGCAAACCGCAACATTACTGAACCAAAGATTGTGCCTGAACCAAAGAATTGTTACCCAAGGATGACCCTTGAGATGGGCCTCAGCAAGCCCCAAAGAAAACTGCATAAGGAATGTTAAATAAAGCTCTGAAACCAAGTCTACCTCTCTCAGGAATGCATAACAGTCTGGCACCATCTATCTGGTCAAGCATCCTCTTCCTGAGACAAAGCCAATATGTTTACCTAACCTTCATGTAAGGAATGCCTTGCTTCCCCTCTCCTGAGATGTAAATATGTTAAACTGTGATTCTATGGTTCTGACCCTTTGTGATTCAACCTGCTTGTGTAACCAATGTCTCTGTAAGTGTTACTGTGTCTCTGTAAGATGCAAGTATTCCTTTGGTGTGAACGTTCCAACAATTGGTGTGAATGTTCCCAATTCCATCCCTTGAAAATATGTTGATGACCCACGTCACCCCCTGACCTGGTGAGTCCCAGAATGCTTCAGCTCTGGGAGGGACTCTGTCCCTAGGAATCAGCCAATCCTAGGGGATGGTCATCAGACACCTCGCCCACATGTGGGCATACCTTCCTCATCCTCACTTCCTGCCTGTATTCCCCGTATAAAAGTTTGTGCACCCTTATGCTCGGGGTGGTGGTTTCATTCAGAGGTCACTTGCACGTGACAACTGTCTGGCTACCACCCGGCAACCTTTGCTTGGCCAAATAAATTTTGCTGCTGTTCCTTTTTACAAAGTCTCCTTCGTGTATTTGGCTTTCTCTAAAGGCGCGTGGTAAGTTTTGGTGCCTTACAGGTTTGCCTATTGGTTTGTAATTGCATGAGATGTGAAGCTACCCTTTATGGCTCAGCATTAAATCTGCAAACCATGCTACAGTGGCTTATTAAGTAAAATCTTGCTTTATGTTTTTGTGTGACTTATACCACCAACTGTCTGATAGTTATCCAGTTAGCTCCACAATCAAGTGGAGGCTTGGATGTGGTCTTCAACACTTTACCCATTATTTGGTGGTATAGTACACAATAGTATACTGAGATCAAAATATACTCTGTAACTGTTGATTCAACTTTATATGGGGTAGAAAATGAAAATGCTTCATTAATTGATTATTATTTATATATTTAAATTGCATTATGTATCACAGGATTTCCTGAGTATTAGTATCTTCTCACTCTTCCTTGTCTAGAGTTTTGACCCTTTCAAAAGTTAGAATGCTCCAAGGCCGAGATGTTGGTATACAACCTTGTCTTTTTCAAAGGGCGATTTCCCATCTCATAGAAGAAGGGAAATTTTATTTTTACAACACATATTTAAGCAAAAACGAAATGCATGTATGCTTATTCACCGATGGACACAGAATAGGAAACAAATGGACCTTTTGCTCTGCTGGTTTTATATTAAGGGCAGGCAGCCCTTTTCCTCTCTGGTGGAGAGGGAGGAAGAGGAAGTCCGTACTGAAAGCCAAATTGTATTTAATTGTTAAGCTCTTTGCGGCGCATGAATGGAGCTTTAGCTGGGGGAGTCCTGAGAACATGTTCTTGCTGCTAAGGAGTAGAGTACAAACATTTACAAAACAGCTTTATTTATCCAACTCTCAGCAAAGCAAGGCCACCTTGTTACAATCTACAATTAGAGGTTTTCCAAAATCATTGCATAATCCCAAGAGCTGCCGGGGGAAATGTACATTCAGAACTTTTCATAGCATCGTACCTCAAATGGGATAACTATAGCTGCAGGAGGTCTAGAGTTTAGCAGTAACACAATCCAAAAAATAGCCTTTAGCTTCCTGCAAGTTTGAAATCTAAATCTGCTGGTTGAAGCATTTTATAGAAAGCAGAAATCCTGCATTTTTGTGTATGTTTACTTGCCTTCTTCCTCATTTAATATTAATGTTTTGTAGCTTAATCAAGATCAGGTTGACCTGGGAGTCTCACTTAAGTCAGTATATTTGCTTGAGGCAGCACAATCCTATGTATGTCCAAGTACCACTGAATTCAAAGAGACTTATACGGAACTGTGAGTATATAGGACAGAGCTTTCCAAACTGTGTGTCGGGACACGGTAGTGTGTCAGCTGCAGTGTCTGGGTGTGTCGCAACTGCTGCTGCCTCCGAGCCCTGCCAGGATTCCGCGCAGGTCCGAGTGCCTGCCTTGTGCCTCGCTGCCTCCAAACCTGCTGTGATTCCGCGCAGGTCCTAGTGTCTGCCTTGTGCCCTGCGTAAGAGTGTGTCGCGAAATGATGCCCTGCTGTAAGAGTGTGTCGCAAAATGAAGCATGTCTAAAAAGTGTGTCACCAACATGAAAAGTTTGGAAAGTCTTATATTATAGGACCTCAATCTAAGTATGCCACCAGCTCATGGGTTCCTATCAATCAAAATACAGCCATTCCATCTTTTTTTTGCTTAATGGATGTGTTACAACCTGGGAGGGAGGGTACAGTTTAAAACCTCCCTGGCAGCCCTTTCTTCCGAGGGTTCCCTAGTAAAAGACAATTACAATGGAGTATACCATTCTGGATGCATCTCCTGACACCCTTTGACTGTCCAGCTGAGAAATTCTTAGCTATTCTACCCAGGACTTCAGCCCAGCTCTAGGGAAAGGAGAAAGGAAGGAGGGTTGGATCTTCCTGCCCAGATATACAGTACATAACTTAAGAAACCTTCTGCTGATCCTGAAACTCAAGAACCACACAGTTTTGCACAGGGCGGAGGGCTTAATGAGAAATTCCTTATAAACCAAAGGAGTCATATTTCTAGATTCAAAGAGAAGTTTATTGGGAAAGGGGAAATATAGGGAAAATGAGAGAAGGCAACAATCACACACAAAGGGACAATTAGCATGGTTGGTTTGGCTATCCTAGTGAAATTACTGGCAATTGTTGGAGAGATAAAGGCCTTATACTTGGATGTTCATAAGCAGGCTTTTCCCCCTTACTGTTGTTTTCTCCAAGGCAGTTATTGTTAGCTTTATAGAAGGGGGGGGCGGTATGCAAAAGCCAGTCTCTTTGGGAGAACTGATTATTGCTTGTTGGCCCAGTCAAGGCCTCTAGATCCCTCTTCCTAGCGACCTTTTCTCTAAATGGGAGAACACAGAGAACTCTCTTTTAGGAAACAAAACCTGACTCCCACTATTCAGGCCTTTCAGCCTGAGGTCAATTCATCAGCTGCTCTATGGGGGCTGTTTTTGTTGTTGTTTATTCGTTCAGTCGTTTCCGACTCTTCGTGACTTCATGGACCAGTCCACGCCAGAGCTTTCTGTCGGCCGTCACCATCCCCAGCTCCCCAATGGTTGAGTCCGTCACCTCCAGAATACCATCCATCCATCTTGCCCTTGGTCGGCCCCTCTTCCTTTTGCCTTCCACTTTCCCTAGCATCAGCTTCTTCTCCAGGGTATCCTGTCTTCTCATTATGTGGCCAAAGTACTTCAGTTTTGCCTTTAATATCATTCCCTCAAGTGAGCAGTCTGGCTTGATTTCCTGGAGTATGGACTGGTTTGATCTTCTTGCAGTCCAAGGCACTCTCAGAATTTTCCTCCAACACCACAGTTCAAAAGCATCTATCTTCCTTCGCTCAGCCTTCCTTATGGTCCAGCTCTCGCAGCCATAGGTTACTACCGGGAATACCATTGCTTTAACTATGCGGACCTTTGTTGTCAGTGTGAGGTCTCTGCTCTTAACTATTTTATCAAGATTTGCCATTGCTCTCCTCCCAAGAAGTAGACATCTTCTGATTTCCTGGCTGCAGTCAGCATCTGCAGTAATCTTTGCGCCTAGAAATACAAAGTCTGTCACTGCCTCCACTTTTTCTCCCTCTATTTGCCAGTCATCAATCAAGCTCGTTGCCATAATCTTGGTTTTTTTGAGGTTTAGCTGCAACCCAGCTTTTGCACTTTCTTCTTTCACCTTCGTCATAAGGCTCCTCAACTCCTCCTCGCTTTCAGCCATCAAAGTGGTATCATCTGCGTATCTGAGATTGTTAATGTTTCTTCCAGCGATTTTAACTCCAGCCTTGGATTCCTCAAGCCCAGCATGTCGCATGATGTGTTCTGCGTACAGGTTGAATAGGTAGGGTGAGAGTATACAACCCTGCCGTACTCCTTTCCCAATTTTAAACCAGTCCGTTGTTCCGTGCTATGTTCTTACCGTTGCTACTTGGTCGTTATACAGATTCCTCAGGAGGCAGACAAGATGACTTGGTATCCCCATACCACCAAGAACTTGCCACAATTTGTTATGATCCACACAGTCAAAGGCTTTAGAATAGTCAATAAAACAGAAATAGATGTTTTTCTGAAATTCCCTGGCTTTCTCCATTATCCAGCGGATATTGGCAATTTGGTCTCTAGTTCCTCTGCCTTTTCTAAACCCAGCTTGTACATCTGGCAATTCTCGCTCCATGAATTGCTGGAGTCTACCTTGCAAGATCTTGAGCATTACCTTACTGGCATGTGAAATAAGTGCCACTGTTCGATAATTTGAACATTCTTTAGTGCTTCCCTTTTTTGGTATGGGGATATAAGTTGATTTTTTCCAATCTGATGGCCATTCTTGTGTTTTCCAAATTTGCTGGCATATGGCATGCATCACCTTGACAGCATCATCTTGCAAGATTTTAAACAGTTCAGCTGGGATACCGTCGTCTCCTGCTGCCTTGTTATTAGCAATGCTTCTTAAGGCCCATTCAACCTCACTCTTCAGGATGTCTGGCTCTAACTCACTGACCACACCGTCAAAGCTATCTCCAATATTATTATCCTTCCTATACAGATCTTCCGTATATTCTTGCCACCTTTTCTTGATCTCTTCTGCTTCTGTTAGGTCCTTACCATCTTTGTTTTTGATCATACCCATTTTTGCCTGGAATTTACCTCCGATGTTTCTAATTTTCTGGAAGAGGTCTCTTGTCCTTCCTATTCTATTGTCTTCTTCCACTTCCGCACATTGCTTGTTTAAAAATAATTCCTTATCTCTTCTGGCTAACCTCTGGAATTTTGCATTTAATTGGGCATATCTCCCCCTATCACTGTTGCCTTTTGCTTTCCTTCTTTCTTGGGCTACTTCCAGTGTTTCAGCAGACAGCCATCTTGCCTTCTTGGTTTTCTTTTTCTTTGGGACGTTTTTTGTTGCTGCCTCCTGAACAATGTTGCAAACTTCTGTCCATAGTTCTTCTGGGACCCTATCTACTAAATCTAGTCCCTTAAATCTATTCTTCACCTCCACTGCATATTCCTTAGGAATATTAGTGAGCTCATATCTAACTGATCTGTGGGTCTTCCCTATTCTCTTTAGTCTGATTCTAAATTTTGCAATAAGAAGTTCGTGATCTGAACTACAGTCAGCTCCAGGTCTTGTTTTTACCGACTGTATAGATGTCCGCCACCTTTGGCTGCAAAGGATGTAGTCAATCTGATTTCGGTGTCGACCATCTGGTGAAGTCCATGTATAAAGTCGTCTTTTAGGTTGTTGGAAGAGAGTGTTTGTTATGCACAGTGAGTTGTCTTGGCAAAATTCTATCAGCCTATGTCCTGCTTCATTTTGTTCTCCCAGACCATGCTTGCCTGTAATTCCAGGTGTCGTCTGACTACCCACCTTAGCATTCCAGTCTCCTGTAATGAAAATAACATCTCTTTTTGGTGTATTATCTAGTAGGTGCTGCAGATCCTCATAGAACTGATCTACTTCTGCTTCTTCAGCATCTGTGGTTGGGGCGTATATTTGGATCACTGTGATGTTAAATGGCTTACCCTGAATTCGAATTGAGATCATTCTATCGTTTTTTGGATTGTATCCAAGCACTGCTTTAGCCACTTTATTATTAATTATGAAGGCTACTCCATTTCTTCTGTGGTCCTCTTGTCCACAGTAGTAGATCTGGTGGTCATCTGATGTGAAGTGGCCCATCCCAGTCCATTTCAGTTCACTGACACCTAAAATGTCTATATTTAATCTTGACATCTCACCAATAACCACATCCAATTTGCCCTGGCTCATAGATCTTACATTCCAGGTTCCTATGGTGTGTTGATCTTTAGAACATTGGATTCGTCGTTCACCACCAGCACCGTCGGCCGCTAGCCGTCCTTTCGGCTTTGAGCTAGCTGCGTCATCACATCTGGGGCTAGTTGAACGTATCCTCTGTTCCTCCCCAGTAGCATTTTGACCATCTTCCGACCTGGGAGTCCCATCTTCCGATGGTATACCGACATATCTTTGGTTGTACTGATCCATTTAGTTTTCATGGCAAGAATACTGGGGTGGGTTGCCATTACCTTCCCCAGGGATCGTATTTAGTCTGACCTCTCTGCCACGACCTTCCCGTCTTGGGTGTCCCTTCACGGTTTAGCTCATGGTTTCATTGAGGTGCTCAAGCTCCAGCACCACGACAAGGTAACGATCTCCTTTGCTGGAGATGGGGGCTGTAGTGCCATACTAAAACTAGGGGGTTATCACAGGATGTTTTTGTCCAAAGAAGAAAGGTGTGTGTTGGGGGGGATTTGAAGAATTAAAAATGGAAGATAGGAATTCCATGAGACAGGATGAGACATCACTCATCTGAAATGTCCTAAGACCAGTAAGATCAATGGGAATTACTTCTGAATTCACACATATCAAATTGCACAGTAGCTCTGCTTAGTGCTTGCAGCTTAAACAGGGCTTAATTTTGCTTCATGGCTTGGACTAGAGTTTCTCTGACTGAGCTATTTAGCTGCATGTGACAACACTGGAACAACAAGAACAACAAAAAACCCTCAGCAGCAGTATATGGATAAGAGATTTGGTCGTAGTGCTCAACTATATTGGCAAAGAAGTGGAGTCTGCATTGGTGTAGTGCAAAGGTCGGCAAACCGCGGCTCGCGAGCCACATGCGGCTCTTTGGCCCCTTGAGTGTGGCTCTTCCACACAATACCACGTGCGGGCGCAGACTCTAGGGCTAACTCACAATAGGTACTTAGGAGAAGAAAAAAATCCCTCCAAATGGACGATTCGCTGGAAGGATTAGGATGGTGAAAAATACCGCATTAACATTCCCACTAGAGGTCTTGTCCCTCGAGAAAAAGGTGCCCCCGCTCCCCGAAGCAGCGCACAATCCCAGATTTCTCCTCCCGTCTCCCCCAGAAAACAAACCATCTGAGCCGTCTCAACTGAAAAAACTACCATCCCCAGACTGCTTAGCGCTGCTGCAAACGGAAGCGAAGGCTCCTACTGTAATCCCTGCCAGCTCAAACCTTTCTTTGAGGAGTGAAGAGAACGGAAGAAACAAAGAGGTATTGAGTGGAACCCAATCGGATCTTAGGGGGCGGAGCCACGCGAATAGCGAAACTAATAGGAAGACTCGCTCCTGCGATGGCGGAGACGGTAAATAGGAGCTGGCGGGAAGGAGCAATGGAGAGGGGGGAATTTGGGTCTCTGGGTAACGTCCCTTGGTGTTTCCCGCTCCTCCCCAACAGGTGGGTTCCTGCCCCAGCAGCGACTCGGAGCCAGAAGGGACCCTCAGGAAGCCTGTTCACAAGCGCCGCCGCATTTTCACTGCTATCCCCGCCGTCCCGGTCTATTCGAACAAGGTGTGTGCTGGCGGGGTGACTTGAAGGGGTGCGTGTCCCCATTCTTTCCCCCTCCTCAAGATCGCTTGCTTCTTTAGCTTCTTCTGCCCGACCCGGGCTCTGACCTCTCTTTCCAGGTGGCCCGATTTGGTACCTATGACTGAAGTTTGGTACAAATTTTGGTGGTGGCCACTGTTATCTGCATTATTGTTACTTTATTAATTTATTTCATGAAATGTTATTGCACACTTTTTAGTTTTATTAATTATAGGTTTATGTACTGTATTTTTTTTGGAGCGTTCGCTGACCTAAAGGTTATAATAAAGGTTTTGATTTGATTCACCCTGTCTTAATGTTCAGTGCAACTGGGTGCAACTTCTATCATCCCCAGCGTGGTAGAAAAATGGGGTTAGTTTATTTTATTTAAAAGATTTATATGGCCGCCCAACTTAAACAACTCTGGGAAGCTTACAGCAACAATAAAACCAATAAATAAATTAAATATGAGGGAAGCTTTTCTCAACAGGTTTCAGGAATTCGGGAAACAGCAAAGCGACATTAGCCTTTGTTAAAAAACCTCTTAATGCTACTGTAACAGAATTAAATTTTTCTCCCTTTAATATTGACATTGCCAACTTTGAAATGCAATTGCTGGATTTAAAAAACAAAGAATTGTGGAGCTCGAAATTTGAACGTCTGTGGGCTGATATAGAAATATTGGAGAAAAACAAATGTGAACTTAGTTCACAGCACAAGTGGTCTGCTTTGAAAGACATGGAGAAGGAAGATATGTTGATTTTTAACACCTGGAATAGTATTCCTGACTCATATAATCATCTGAAAAAACTAGCGTTTGCTGTTCTTTCCTTATTCGGGTCTACATATTCATGCGAACAATCATTTTCAAGCATGAACCTTATCAAGAGTAAATTGAGAAGTCGTCTTATTGATGAGAACCTGGAATTGTGTCTAAAATTAAGAACAACACACAAACCTGACTTACCCAAACTTTCCCAGGAGATGCAAGGCCATTGTTCACATTAGTGTTTGTCAGTCATTGTCATGATTTAATTTTATGGATACCTTACAATTTAATTTTATCAATAAATAATATTCTGTAGCTTGAATCATGTCAACTGGATTTCTATTTTCTCAGTGGAAACGTTTTGCTCCTTATCCAAGGAGCTTCTTCAGTCTGAGCAAAGTTGGTAAGGGAATCCTAAATATGTTTCTAGGTAGCTGTGTGACCTTACACCTGGGGCTAGGTCATAGTTATATTGAGATGTTATTTTAAGTCCTTTTATCATCTAAAGGAGGATCGTTAAGATCACCATGCTGCTGTTGAGCTTGTGAAATGGTCTTAATCTTCCTAGGCACAGAAGACAAAGCAGGGAGGAATATGGGCGAAAGATTGTGCCTGAGGTGGGGGCCTCAGAAGATTAAGACCATTTCACAAGCTCAACAGCAGCATGGTGATCTTAACGATCCTCCTTTAGATGATAAAAGGACTTAAAATAACATCTCAATATAACCATGACCTAGCCCCAGGTGTAAGGTCACACAGCTACCTAGAAACATATTTAGGATTCCCTTACCAACTTTGCTCAGACTGAAGAAGCTCCTTGGATAAGGAGCGAAATGTTTCCACTGAGAAAATAGAAATCCAGTTGACATGATTCAAGCTACAGACAATTCCACCTGGATGACTGAGAACCTTCATAAATAAATAATATTGTTATTAAGTATGATATCAAGTTTTATTCAACACACCTATAGCTTAACTAAGACTTAAAACTTTAAGTAAAGTTTATTAAGTTAATGGCTGTTGTGGGTCTTCCGGGCTGTGTGGCCGTGTTCTGGAAGTTGTGGTTCCTAACGTTTCGCCAGCATCTGTGGCCAGCATCTTCAGAGGGCAGGAGCACAGATAGAAGCAAAATCTATCTAAAAAACAGAGATTTTGCTTCTATCTGTGCTCCTGCCCTCTGAAGATGCTGGCCACAGATGCTGGCGAAACGTTAGGAACCACAACTTCCAGAACATGGCCACACAGCCCGGAAGACCCACAACAGCCATTGAACTCCGGCCGTGAAAGCCTTCGACAATACATTTATTAAGTTAATTTTAGGGAGCGTTGTGGAGTGAAAGAAGATGTAGTGTCGAGGATTGAGAAAGGTATGTTGAGATGGTTTGGACATATAGAGAGGATGACGAGTGTGGATGGGAGAGTTGGAAGGGGTCGACCTCAGCGAACGTACCTCAATCAGATTGAGGACGTTTTTAGCAAAGGCCATCTTAGGAGTACCCTAATTAAGTTAATAACAATGTACCTACCTATATAGTTTAAGTTTAAAAAATTTGGCTCTCAAAAGAAATTTCAATCGTCGTACTGTTGATATTTGGCTCTTTTGACCAATGAGTTTGCCGACCCCTGGTGTAGTGGCATCAATGATGTCCAAATGGGGGATGCAGCTGGGCAAGCGAACCCCTCCCCTGTTTATGTGCATGTGACACACCTTAATAAAGGGCAGGGCTGTGATTACCCAGTCATGCCTACCATTTTAATGTTGTTGATGGGCCTTGAGGATGCCCCTGTTGCAAGCTATGAGCAAAAGTTGAGAGAGTGCTATTTGAAAGCATATTCCAGTTTTTATGCAGCTACCTGTGCTTTAGCTGCGTTGTACATGGTAGTCTTGATTACATTTTAATCCTTTTAAGATCACCTCACAACTGGACTATCACAATGCACATGGGGCTGCCCTTGCAAACCATCTGGAAGCTACAACTCGGTCAAAATGCAGCTGTATGAGCAGTAACAGGTACTTCTTGTTATACCCATGTGTCTTCACTGCTACCCGAGCTGCATTGGTTTCCATTCAGCTTTCAGGTGCAATTCAAGGTCCTTGTCATCACCTATAAAGCTCTTCATGGCATAGGGCCTGGTTATCTGCAGGACTGCCTGTCTCCAATAATTTCTGCCCACCTGATACGTTCAGGCAGAGTGGGTGTTTTTCAGGGTCCTTCATTTAAATGCTGATCTAGTGGGATGAGGAAGTGTGCCTTCTCTGCTGCAGCCCCTGCCCTCTGGAACAGCATCCCCTAAGAGATCCATATGGTTCCCTCTCTCCTGGGGTTCTGGAAGGCCCTTAAAATCTGGCTCTGTTCCCAGCCCTGGGATTAGGGTGTTTGTGGAGCCCCTGTCATGTTTTTGACTGTTATGGTTGTTCTCTTGTCTGGGTTGTTATGTTTTGTTGTTATGTTTTTAAGTGCATTAAAGGTAAAGGTTCCTCCTGTACATTTGTGCAGTCGTGTCTGACTCTAGGGGCCGGTGCTCATCTCCATTTCTTAGCCAAAGAGCCAGTGTTGTCCGAAGATGCTTCCACGGTCATGTGGCCAGCATGACGCATGCGGAACGCTGTTACCTTCCCACCGAAGTGGTACCTATTCATCTACTTGCATTTGCATGCTTTCGAATTGCTAGGTTGGCAAGAGCTGGGGCTAGTGCGGGAGCTCACTCCGTCACGCGGGACTAGGGTCTCGAACCTCCGAACTTGTGATCTTCCGATCGACAAGCCCGGTGTCTTACCCACTGAGCCACCACGCCCCTTAAGTGCATTAATTATATATTAATTATATATTTAATTTTTTGTAAGCCCCCCAGAGTTTTTTGGAGTGGACAGCTGTAATAAATCTAATAAATAATAATATGTCAGTGTATATACAGTGAACAATCATGTATATAGTTAACACATCAGAGATGCACATATTTAGAACTCATGGTTACAATTCAGTAGTACAGGACACACAGTACTTTGTTTCTAGGATGTCTTGGTATTTTCCAATATGACTGGAAAAGCTCTCTGTACGATATCTTGAAAACTACTGCTATTATGGACAGTACTAAACTAGGTGAACCAAGAACTCTACATTGATGGAATAAGGCAGTTTCTTACATTTGTACCAACTGGTGTTGTGCTAACATTACATGTAAGTAGGCCAGTAGGTGTATTTAAAATGTAACTGGATTCCTATGACACTCCTATAGAGATAGGAGTCTGTATGTAACTTGGCCTAATAGTATTTCCTGAGATAGAAAGATAAAGGCAAAGAAAGGGTATAGGCCTGGATATTCTAACGTCTAGCCAAAAATGCATGTTCATCCACACCTGTCCAGACAAGCTACAGCTTCAAATGCCTGCATTGCCTGTAGCACCTACACTTCAGATCAATCATAAATGTCATATAGAATTTGATATTGATGTTGAAACAAAACAGAGATTAAGCTCACTGAACCTAGGAGTTGAGGAAAGGGACAGAGGAGCTCTGAATTTTCCGGGAAAAAATCAGAAACTGTGACAGATATTTATAACTTTTTTTTAATGAACCACATACCCTGTGATCATAACACAAAAGACATGTTCACATAGCAACAACAGAGGCTACCTGGCTAATTAACGTATTTCCTTCACAATACTAGGATCACTGGCAGACCAAATGTGGGTGACAGTGATAAGCATGTTCCACTAATAGATGTGGATGTCATGTC
The DNA here is from genome assembly GCA_023362775.1 of Charina bottae. NCBI lineage: Eukaryota > Metazoa > Chordata > Lepidosauria > Squamata > Charinaidae > Charina > Charina bottae. The sequence continues at coordinate 147,341,174 of JALMGJ010000002.1, read as the reverse complement.
AATCCTAGAGAGAAAAGGCACAATGGGCCTTCATAAATGCTATTTGGAACTCCACCTTCAATTAGTCTATTATCAGCTGAAAGTACTGTATCTTTTCACCTGAATTGAATAAAAAGGAGACACAGAGCTGGGTATTGTCAGTCTCTTGGTGAAACTTCATCCTCTGTTTTTAGATGACATCCCCCACTGATTTCATACAGCTGTTTCTATCCATATAAAATTATGATAGTCCTCTTAAATCAATGGTCCCACTCAGCCCTAGTCCAGAAAGACAATCCACAAGGACATCATAGGCAATAGTATGAAAAGCTGCTGAAAAACCATGGTTGAAACAATCATAAGTCACACCTAGATACATACTAAGATAAAACCAATTTAACTTTTTATTTTATGTACATCACAGTTTTTGTCCAAGAGATCAAATCATAAGGCTCCCCCTTCATTTTATCCCAATAATAATAATAATAATCCCGAGGTAGGATGAGCTGGCAGAAACGGACTGCCCAAAAGTCACCCAGTGGGTTTCCACAGTTAAGGGTGAGCTTGAAAATGGACTTCCCCAGTCCTAGTCCAACATCCTAACCATTACCTCACACTGGCTCACAAGTGACATTCTGATTATAATGGCTGCTGCTCCTTTTTTTGTTGTTATTGTCCTTTGAAGGCACAGGGGAGTTTGTTCTGAAATCAAGGAGTTGGAAGAAAGCCTATTCCAACGTGCACGTATAGCTTTTTATTGTTTTATAATAAACTTTGATGGGAATAAATCAAGAAGTGCCAGATGCTGCAAAAGTTGCCAAAATACCTGACCTCAACAGCAGGGGAGGTAGGACTGCTGTGGGGAGGGTTAACATGACCATCTGAAGGACAATCAGAAGGTTATTCCCCAACCATGGAAAATGCTTATACAAACTATTCTCTGTATTTAGGACCACTGTCTAAGGTCAAGTTAAAAGAGAGAACTCTATACATACAGGGTTTGTGCGGAGAGTATCCAGGCTGCCTTGCCTCCTGGGTTTCATGTGATCAAAAAGAAAATTCTTCCCTTGCCTTTGTTGGCAAATGTAATGATTGAGTTAGTTTTATAGTATAGTCTCTCCAGAAGTACCTGCAAAAATCCATATTCACAGTCCCTGATTACTACTTCAAACATTTCAAAGCCAATACCTCTTTCCCCACAAGTCCCCGATTCCTGTATAAAGCCAACCTGGCAGAAAGAAGCAAGGAAGCCTGTCGTGGCTGTGCCTCGTGGCCCTTATGCACATTATTTTTAATTTTGGGATACATCTCTCCCTGGGAGCGAGGGATTCTGCCCGATCCCTTCTCGAGGAAAAGCAGACAAACCACTCGAGGCAAATAGGCAAGTCCTCTGGAGGTATGCCCTAACAGACAGAGCTAAGCCTAATTTGGTACTGAAATCTTCTTCACCTCTCCTTGGATGCTCACATGGCAATTGTCCAGTTCTCATGGCAGAGCTTGCTAGAGAAGGAAGGTCAGAGAACGACTCTTGTAAAGAAGTTGTTCTCTGCATCTTTCGTGTTAGGAAGGCAAAGACCTAGGCATTTAAAACCTGTTGTCCTGAAAAAGGATCTAGCCAGAGCTAGATTTAGGGTAGGCAGATTAAGCTGGGTCAGCACCAGCTTGTCACATAATATTTACCCAATGACCACCTCAGTTGGAGAAACAATATGAATTGTTTCAATGACGTTTTCAACCTTTCTTAAAACAGGAACCATATAAACATTCTGTAATGAACGAATAAATACAATTCTACAATTTGTGGCATCAGAATGATTGCTTAATATGACAAGCAGAGATAGTCCATGCAAATCCTGCATTCGTGTTGAGAAATGAGCTACAGATGGAACAGTGGAACAAATGGCGTGCACTGCTGGCTGCTCTCTTACATCACAACATTATCCTCCCATATGGTTTGATCTATATTCTCCGCTATGAAACTATGGGACGGTACAGTCCCTTTGATTGTTCAGTGTCATAGGTTACACTTCATTTTTCAGGGCTCTGAGGATCACTAGTAATTTAAATGCAAGCCCTACCAGTCTCATCAAGTTCACACCAGCATCAATATCTATACAACGGTGTATTTTGAAATATACAAAGACAGCAATAAACAAAATGCTGCTATCTATCTATTGCAAGAAATGTGTAGGTAACTGTAGACCCTCTGCAAGAGTCTATTAAGGATGGGAAGGCATTTTGGGGTGTTTGGGGTGGACCTTAAATATACTCTGAACTGTTAATTCAGGCCTCCCTTCCAAAAACAATGATTCCTCCATTCCACCCACCCCCGTAAAGGCAGAGAGAACGTATTCTTAATAGCTACAAAAGGTGCACATGTAGATTCTGAACAGTCAATAGGAACAGCAAATAGCCCTGGGCTGTCTGTGCAGAGGATGTGAGACACCCTAGCTAGAAGAAGGAAACCGCACAAGAGTAAGGAAGAAACAAAGGAAACAAGAAGCTACAGTATAGTCGAAGGCTTTCACGGCCGGAATCCGATGGTGGTTGTGGGTTTTCCAGGCTGTGTGGCTGTGTTCTGGCAGATTTGGTTCCTAACATTTCGCCAGTAGCTGTGGCTGGCATCTTCAGCTGTGCTCCTGTCCTCTGAAGATGCCAGCCACAGCTACTGGCGAAACGTTAGGAACCAAATCTTCCAGAACACGGCCACACAGCCCAGAAAACCCACAACAACCATCGAAACAAGAAGTTATTTGCTTCTCCTTCCTCACCAATGTAACTCAGGAAACGTCTAAGTTGATGAGTCTTGCTTATTTAGAAGTAAGTTCTATTGCATTCAACCAAATGATTCCTAAATAAGTGTGTTTAGGATTGGACCTTTCTCCTATGCATGCTTGCTTATTTAGAAGCAAGTCCTATCAAATTCAGTTAAGGTTCATTCCCAAGTAGACATGCACAGAATGAGAACCTCAGCCTATTGCTGAACTATTTCCTAGTCCAACAAGTGGCACGTGAGACAGTGACACTGATTACATCCAGCCCTGCATCTCACTCTGCAAGTGTTCTTTACCCCTAATGAGTGTTCATTCACCTTTCAAAATACTAGTTAGGTTAATTAGCTGGACAAATGAGTATTTAGGCAGCAGTGTACAAAACAACAGAGACTGTGAAAACAATTACACAAGGGAATAAGGCCTCCTAGCACTGGCAGAGGAAGGCAAAACAACACTCCTCGCTCTTCTGTCCTAGAAGACTGTGGAAAGGTGCTTCTTGTAGCGCCTTCAAAAAGATTTCAGCAGGTGAAAGAAACAGAACAGGTGAAGGGGACAAAGAGTAATAATCACTGTTTTAAAGACATATTTAAGGTTCAAAGAAAAAGTCACTAACCTATAATACATGTCTGTTAATATGTTCCAGTGTGAAATATTTCCTTATTGTCAAGAAATACAGTACATTAAGGTACATGAACCATGTAATGGTATATGGGAATGACCTTGGGAGACAGGAGGAAGAGCCACAGACCAGACAATGGTCAGACAAGAGGCAGCTGAGCCCGCAGAAGCAATGGGGGCGTTGCAAACATCTCAGAAGGGACCCTCCCTAGGTTATTAGACTGTAAAGATGATGGGGGGGAGAGATGTACTTTCAGACTTGCAAGATTCTATTAATGTAACCTTACAATAAAGATAGAGCTAGTACTCCTGGTTGTGCTTCTTGTCTGGACTACCTCGCAAGGCTGACAAACCAAGAGAAAATCAGGCATGCTTAACTCTAACTGACCCGAGTCCTAAAGGACCTAGTGATATTACTGGTTTAAGCTATTAATGTTTATTGTTTTGTCTTTATTATATCTACAAAAGAACCCCTCTACATATTTAATAAATTAATATATAAGCATTTTCCATATTAATCAGAGTGATTAGACTTTATTGCTGGAATATATATTCTTTGTCTCTGCTGAAAAGGAGCCAGTCTGGATGTTGAAGAGGAATATATATCAACTACCATTGCAGATTGGGGGCACGATGGCTCAGTGGTTAAGACGCCAGACTTGTCGATCGGAAGGTCAGCGGTTCGAGACCCTAGCCCCGCGTGAAGGAGTGAGCTCCCGCACTCGCCCCAGCTCTTGCCAACCTAACAATTTGAAAGCATGCAAATGCAAGTAGATAAATAGGTACCACTTCGGTGGGATGGTAACAGCGTTCTGCGTGCGTCATACCAGCCACATGACTGCAGAAGCATCTTTGGACAGCACTGGCTCTTCGGCTAAGAAACGGAGATGAGCACCGCTCCTTAGAGTCGGACATGACTGTGCAGGGGAAAACCTTTACCATTGCAGATTAGGAAATTGGAATTGGGGTATTGCAAAAGAACAGAAATTTGTACTGCAATTGTATTACAGCTCCTGGGGAAATAACTGCTTTGAAATATGCTGGGCTTGTTGGGGACATCAAGTTATTTCTTCCTTTTGCAGCAAACATTCAGTGTGACTTTCAGTTTTTAAAAAAATCAAATATAATAAGGCAGTGACAGTCTTTGCAAAGGATGGCTAATAGTGCCACCCATCTATCTTGTAGCATAGAAAGGCAGTAGTGGCATAAAACAAGATATGGAGGATAACATACAAAAGCTTATTGTAACAGAATAGCCTCTGTTGTCCATTTCAAAGGGAGAAGTTAAAGGTCCAAGGGACCATGCTTGGGATGCTTTTGGGATGAAAATTAAAGGGTTTTGGGTTAAAGATGCTTTTGGGATGAAGAAGAAATGCCTACCCTGAATCCCTTATCAGCAGTCACTGCATACAGCAGAGACAGGGAATCTTTTAGTAGCCTGCAGCCAGATGATGATGATGTTCATGGAGACAACAATTAAGTATCTGAAGACTGCAGAGATGTGGTGATGATGAAGTGACAGCTAGGGCTATAAATCTGGGTACAAAAATCCAGACAGTCACCAGATGGCAACAAAGAATTAGTTGTCTGTGTCTCTTTGCTGCCATCTACTGGGCATCTGGATTTTTGCAGCCTAAATCTGATACTCCTAGCTACATCATCAGAGCATAGGGCATTAACATCAATTAGTGCTTGGTGGCTTAGAGCTTATTTAATTAAAAAAGAAACAGCAAACAATTATGCCACTAAAAATCCTTGATGTTCAATTAGACTGTTGTGATGCAATCTTGAGAGGTTCTTGGGGCCATCAAAATTGAGGGAGGAAGTGGCCTGCCCATCCCTGATGCTTTCTTTCTTTTGACTTTTGTAATTGAACTAGAATGCTGCTTTTGTTTCTGTTCAGCTCACAGATCTGCTCTAACAATCAAGAAAGGATTGCAAATGATGCCAGCAGGGACAACCTGGAAAGAAATTGTACAATATCTGGGTAGTTGTCAGCCTTTTATCAGATCATGGGATGAACCCATGGAAAACTAGCTCCATAGCACTTAGATATGAAAAGTGTGCCTCACTTTTTGTAGATCACAGAGCCTCCCAGAATGTGGACATTTTATCCCTTAAAAACAACAACAACCACCAACCTTGGGAGATTGGGGGTTAAGGAGCAGTCTTACTGATGCTTGAACCAATGTAACACTTAAAACTCCCCAGTCCCCACCCTGCCCCCAAACAGGCCCTGCCTAACCCACCTGCTTTTGAAGCGCAGCCTTGAAATAACTCACAGAGCATGATGCACATGATCAAGCTGATGACAGCTGTGCACACCTGGCTGAAGGATACAAATCCTTTGGAAAAATCTGAGCATTTTCATGTGTGAAGGTAACAAGTATCCTTCTGTCAATAAACTCTGGTGCAACTTCCTCTTTGAAATCAGGTTATTCTGTGGGTGGGGCAGATCAAAACGTTGCTGTCTAAACCTGTATAATTAATCCAATTTTAAGTAGATACATTTTCAAGAAGAGAAAGCTTTGGGGAGATAACTGGAATGATTCTGCATGACAGACAAAAACAGCTGTAGAAAGTGTGTTGAAGCAAGGGAATGATGCCTGCTAAATATGGTACTTTTTATCAACAACAGTCTCTATTAATAATAGTTTTGATGCTAAAACACCAATAATCCCGAGGCATTTTAATTTCTTAATTTCTTGCACTATGTCAATAAATATTAATTGATTTCTTATTCTTTCCCACAGCTACCTCATTCACCCCTCCACTGTAATGCCAAATGTGCCCAAGCAGGATTTATAATTCATCTGGCCATTAACTAGGGTAGCCAGGGGAAAGTGAGGATCTTGAATAATTGTGTAGAAGAGGATTTTAGCAAGCATGTTTTGCACCATAAAAGAAACTATCTTCTCTTTAATCCTACCATTAACACCCACCTCCAAGCCACAAAGGAGAGGGAAACATGCTCAGGCTTATAGCAATGTTGTCAAGACAGAGCTTCCAAGGGCACTGAATCATTGCAAAACACATAGAACAGAGGATGCTTGAAGAGTGAAGAATCCTTGAAGGGTATTTCCATCCATTGCTCTTTCTTTCTATATAAATAGGTATTCCATTTTTTTGGTTAATATTTTTGTTTGGGTTTCTTTGCTGCTTGAGATCCCAGTTGAATTTAAGATGCAATTAAAAGTAGATTGCCATTTAAGTCAAATTTCTCTTGGTGATTTCATGGACACATATCTGTAGTTTTCTTGGCAACAACATGGATGGTTTTTCTTTCTTCTAGACTATAACCCTGATATTTCCTGTAGGTCTTCCCTCCAAATACTCAGTGGGTCTGATCCTGCTTAGCTTGCTGAGATAAGCCACAATTGTCTAGATCTTGCCATCTAGCAAGGCCTAGTCTGAGTCTTTGTAGGGCTTCCAGATCTGGGCTTCAAGTATCTGAACACCCACTAGATGGCTGCATGCAAAGACATACAGAAAACTCCAGCTTGTTGTTTCCATCTAGAGGTTGTCTGGGGTTTTGCTGCCCAACCAGATAGCAGTAATTCTTTGAACGCTCTAAGGGCACAGCCAGATAGCTGCTTTAAAATGCCACCCAGTAGTCTTTGAACTGGCAGGAAAGTATGCTGTCATAAAATGTGTTGCCGTTGATCTCTATTCTGCTACAGTAATGAGCCTAGCATGTGGTATCATTGTTAATGTTTCATATGGGGTGAGTTAAAGAAAGCAATTGACAGATTCCCTTGACTTCATCTGCTATCTCAACAAGCATCACCTCCTGGTGGGAAATAACCACCAGTCCCTCTCCTTAAGGTGGGGTGAGACAGGGTTGAGTGCATGGAGGTCGGTGTTTGGAATGACCTGTTTAGCCACCTGTCAAAGAGCTCTACAAACAGGTTCCTGTTTAACTTCATTATCTGTGCACCAAAGGATTAGCATTCTCTCTTAAAAATCTGTCCTGTTTCAAAAACACTTTTCCAAGCCATGTTTAGAAAATAGGTCTAGCATTCTTTCAAGCGAGCACTTAAACTCAAGTTTATCTGGAAGGCTGTGCAAGATCTGACTCATACTTTGAAAAGTGTTGGTCAAGGAAGTATTACACAGACAGCTGTATCTGCAGAAGCCAGATCTCTCCTGCAGTTCAAGCTAAAATAGCCATTAAGGGCAGCGCCTAGTGGCCAGAGATGTGGGGCCACAGAAGCTATATTATAATTAACTCAACCAGTTCGTACAAGAAGTGGAACTATGAACTAATTACTTGAGCTGGGACTGTATACAGTACTGGGCTAGTTTGGTTGGCTAGTTTGTGTTTCAGAGGGTCATGTGAATCCCAAAATGTGTTTTGTGAGAAGACCAAGAAGTTCTGGAGCTCTTAGTTGGCAGACACATTATTGAGCACTATCTTCCATTTCTGTTTATATTTGGGTTTTTTCCCTGGTAGCACTCATTCCATTTCCTTGCAAGTCTAGAGAAATCACATTCAATATTCTTACGCAAAGGCAGGCTGCTCAGTTTAGGAGTTGAGTTTTGCAACACCACCACAGCTGTTGAAAACTTTGCTGGAAAAAGTAAAGGCCATCAAGATTTGCTCAAGCACTTCCAGTTCTTTGGGCAAAACCTAGGCAAGACTGAAATCTCTGTGGCAACAGAAGTATTCAGATTGATTAGTTAGTGTTAGTTTTTATGTTCTTTGTAAAACTTCTAATAAAATTTGTGTGTGTGTATATATGTATATGTACAGGATATATAAAAGAGGTATTCAAATTGACAAGGTCAATCCCTTTCTTTTAATAAAAGAGATAGTATTCCCTTGGTGTAAATACTTTGGCATGGAAATGCAGGCCTCTCCTGGGAAATTCCACTGTTATCATTTCTTTTCTCCTAAAATTCCCCAAATATTTTGCCTGAAGAGAAGACACTTTGAAATTCTTTGAATACTTTGCCCAGGCAGCAGCTTTCAAAATTGTCCCTAAAGTCAATAGCTAGTTAAAATTCAGTGATTAGTTAGTTAAAATCGTCCCTGTACAGACAGCAGTTTTTCACTTGAATAGATGAATCAGTTGTTACCTCTCAAATGCTTCTTTGCTTAGTGTATGCAAATGTGTATCTTCTTTTGTCCTCTGTTTTCATGATCAGACTTTTTTTTTGGCAATATATGAGGCCAAGCTATCCTGCCTCTCTACTCTGATTAGGATTTGGGATCTATTGGGATAACCATGAGTCTTCTTTTACTATTTGAGAGGTGGACCAGCCTGATCAGTCCAAACTGAAGAAGCCTAAGAATTGGCAGCAAAGATTCCCAATCTCTCATTAGCAGGAAGCCACCTGAACTCACCAAATCTCAGATCACTCTCCCCCACTGGTACTGGGCTTTGTATTTCAGTGTATTTAAATCAACAAATTCTCAATTTGAATCTGCACCTATAAACTAGCACCTGCGTATTTCATGCCAATGTGCATAACAACAACCTTGTTCACAAAGCATCACTCTGAAGATGCCTTCAGCAGGATGCCTGCAGGGTAGGGAATGGGGGAAAGCTGCTCAGGAGTGCTGTATGCCCAGAGCAAGGAAGCAGTTGCTGTGAATGGGAGAAGAGGGCAGCAGAGCTTGAGTTATTTCACTGCCTGTCCAGCTCACCACTCCAAGCCCCTGCTTTGTTTTGCTTAATGGTAGACCCAGCCCTGTGAGGAGGGATGAGGCAGACTGGAGTTATATTTAAATATAGGGTATAGTCCTGCAGGAAACTCTCAACTTAATGGACCTCAGTTTAGCGGACTTCAGATTTAATGGACAAAATCTGCTGGATCTGAGTTTTGTCCAGATTTTTGGCAATAATGGATTTTGCCCCAAATAACAAAGTGTTACTTGCCGGATCAGTCCAGTCAATGCTTGCAGCTTCCTCTCAAAATGGGTATTCATTGTTATCAGTACAGTAGGTTGTCTTGTGTATGAATATGTCAGGTACCGGGTCGACCAGATCAGGAAATCAACTCTGTTTTATTGAGATTGGCTGTAATAGCAGAATCTTGCAAGTCTGACTGTGCTGTCCCTCCTCCTCCTCCTCATAGTGCAGTGAATTAGGGAGGCGTCTACCTGAGCTGCTTTCGAATGTTATCTCATGGTTCTGGACTTAAAAAATGGCTTCAGCCCCCTTTGCCTAGGTCAGTGGTCGGCAAACCGCGGCTCGCGAGCCACATGCAGCTCTTTGGCCCCTTGAGTGTGGCTCTTCCACAGGCAGGCGTGGCAGGCGTGGCGGGGGCAGGCACGGCAGCGGACATGGCAGGGGCAGGCACGGCAGCGGGCATGGTGTGCGTGGCGGCGGGCATGGCGGCGGCGGGCACTGCAGTGGGCGTGGTGGGCATGGCGGCAGCAGGCCCTAAGTGTACGCGATTGGCTCCTGCCCGCAAACCCCGCTCCCGCGCTGGATTCCCCACCAGCTTTACTTTGCCTGGACTGGGGGCGTGAGCGGCTTCAGAAGAGAAGCGACTGGAGCAGTCGAGCCTCTCTTTCCCTTCTCCTTCTTCCAAACTTCCCCCGCCCCCTTCCACGCAATTGGCTCCCGCCTGCAAACCCCACCCACTTCCGCGCGATTGGCTCCCACCCTCAAACCCCGCCCCCTGGCCCTCGAGTGATGTTATAAATGTTATAAATGTCAAAATGGCCCCTGGCATAAAAAAGTTTGCCGACCACTGGCCTAGGTAAATGTTCCTGCATATTTCCATCAAGGTAATCTTTCTTACCCTCTACAGCAGGGGTCCTCAACCTCATCCATTTTAAGATGTGTGGACTTCAACTCCCAGAATACTCCAGCTAGCATTGCAGCCAGCATTGCTGGCTGGAGTATTCTGGGAATTGAAGTCCACACATCTTAAAATGGATGAGGTTGAGGACCCCTGCTCTACAGAGTATGCTTTTGTGACCCAAAAATCCTACTTACCACTGAATGAACGTTTGGCTTTAACAAGCACTCCTTCCCTTGGCCCATTAAATAGAGGGTTTACTGTATGCATGAGGGGCACAGTTGCATGTGCCAATTTTATGCTTTAAAATGGGCTCACGTTGAACTAACTCATAAAACAATTGCTTTCATTTTGGTTAAGTCTTGTGTGAATGCAGTCGTTAGGTTACAAAGTGTTAGGGCTTATGGCTTAGCATGATGTGCAACCCTAGCCAATTGAGACAACTCATGCCTAAGCATAGTGTCACTGACCGCCTTGCGTGTGGAGACCCGCACAAGGGTGGCTTTTTAAAATCACTTAAATGCAAGTAGAATTCTTTAAGAAATTAGGGAGCAGGCTTTATGGGAGCCCCTTGGCCAAAGCTTTACTCCTGATCAAGCAAATACAAGTAGGAGCCCCCTGCTAACCAACCCCTGGAATCCTGTTGTTTGTTGTTTATTCGTTCAGTCGTTTCCGACTCTTCGTGACTTCATGGACCAGTCCACGCCAGAGCTTTCTGTCGGCCGTCACCATTCCCAGCTCCCCAATGGCTGAGTCCGTCACCTCCAGAATGCCATCCATCCATCTTGCCCTTGGTCGGCCCCTCTTCCTTTTGCCTTCCACTTTCCCTAGCATCAGCTTCTTCTCCAGGGTATCCTGTCTTCTCATTATGTGGCCAAAGTACTTCAGTTTTGCCTTTAATATCATTCCCTCAAGAGAGCAGTCTGGCTTTATTTCCTGGAGTATGGACTGGTTTGATCTTCTTGCAGTCCAAGGCACTCTCAGAATTTTCCTCCAACACCACAGTTCAAAAGCATCTATCTTCCTTCGCTCAGCCTTCCTTATGGTCCAGCTCTCGCAGCCATAGGTTACTACAGGGAATACCATTGCTTTAACTATGCGGACCTTTGTTGTCAGCGTGATGTCTCTGCTCTTAACTATTTTATCAAGATTTGCCATTGCTCTCCTCCCAAGAAGTAGACGTCTTCTGATTTCCTGGCTGCAGTCAGCATCTGCAGTAATCTTTGTGCCTAGAAATACAAAGTCTGTCACTGCCTCCACTTTTTCTCCCTCTATTTGCCAGTCATCAATCAAGCTCATTGCCATAATCTTGGTTTTTTTGAGGTTTAACTGCAACCCAGCTTTTGCACTTTCTTCTTTCACCTTCGTCATAAGACTCCTCAACTCCTCCTCACTTTCAGCCATCAAAGTGGTATCATCTGCATATCTGAGATTGTTAATGTTTCTTCCAGCGATTTTAACTCCAGCCTTGGATTCCTCAAGCCCAGCATGTCGCATGATGTGTTCCTATTATGTGTTCCTATTATGTGTTCCTGGAATCCTATTAAGCTGCAATAGCTAAACATGCCTTGCAAAAGGCAGATCCAAGCTATGGTCCAGGGCATCCAATAGTAACAGCTGCTTTCCAAAAGCCTTGAATGCCGCTTAGCTTAAGGAAAGGATGAGAAATCTCCAGCTCATGCAGAGGTTGGACCTAACTATGTGGCCATCTTATCCAGCCCACCAATGATTTATTGAGAAGACTTATTTAGAAAACTGATATGCCATTTACTCCCTTAATGGGTTTGGGTGGCTTACAAAAACTTAATAAAAACGGTAATACAACAGAATGAAAAGAACAAGAAACGCAGAACAAGAAACATTAAAGCAATAAGTGTGTAACATTAAAACCTTGATCTGCATGCCTCTTTGTGCTGGAAAAGAGGTTGCTCTTTCTAAATGCAAAAAGAAAATATGGCACTCTGGACTGTTGATTCTGTTTTACTCTAATAATGATGCTTGCTTATCTGGGCCTATACATATAAGAAAGAGATGTATTTGTACCAGTGTGTATCTTAGGAATCAGATCTGTGTGTATACATGTAATGGTATGTGGGAATGACCTTGGGAGACAGGAGGGAGAGCCACAGACTGGACAACCGGCATGTAAAAGATGTCTCAGCCCACAGGAGGAGGGAGGGCGTGGGAAACGTTTCAGAAGGGACTCTCCCTAGTTTTCTGGAGAGTAAAAGGAAAGGAGGGGAGAAATACTTTCAGTCTTGCAAGATTCTGTTAATGTAACCTTGCAATAGAGCTAGTACTCCTGGCTGTGCTTCTTGTCTGGACTACCTCGCAGGGCTAACAATAAATGACACAGAAAGATGGTATATGTCAGTAAGTACATGTGAAGGGAAGAGATATTAGGGAGCAGCTCTGATCCTGCTCAGGATCCCCAGGAAATGGAGCCCCAGGAAATGGAGCCCCAGGAAATGGCCAAGCATCCTCTCCTGTCAGCCCAACCAACCTCACAGGATTGTTGGGCTGAGATGGGGGAGGGGGGCTTCAAGTCAGTGGCTTTGAGTTCCCTAGAGGGGTGGGGAAATCATTTATTTATTTATTTAAACAATTTATCAAGCCGCCCATCGCACAGTAGTGATCCTGGACAGCGCTCAGAACATTAAAACCAACCCCCCCCCAAAAAAAACTTATATGCAAATGCAACATTAAATAAATAAATATGTCCCTTAGGCCAAGACAGTTGTCCTGTTCTTGCCTTATGGGCTACTGATTTAAAAGCATGTTTGTGATATCGTTGTGTTGGTATTTAGAGAAGCACAGCAATAGTTCTGCAGGTACTCCAAGTTCTCCGTGAATTGGAAGAGACTGGTTATCGTAGCCTATCAAGGGACCCCTTAGTAGGAAGCCTTTGTCGGACTTCCTTTTCTCTGCCTGCTCACTGTGTTTTTGCCAATAACCGAATAAGATTTCCACCCACTACCACCCATCTCCAGCTTTTCCACCACAAGTGACTAAATTCAGTACGAAGAAAAAGATTCTGCCTTGGGTGCTTCAGGGCTCTGATCATTCCCCTGCCCACATCATGCCACTCATTCCTTTCTTTCAGCCAGTCAGCCCCAAACAAACAAAGTTAGAACTTCTGAGACTGGGATCGATGCCAAATGTGTCTCAGGGCTAAAGAACAGTGTTCCTGTGATGGTCATTATTTTATGGATGTTACATTAACACACACACACACACACACACACACACACACACAAACACAGCTACTTTGCTGACAGGCTAGACTGACAAGAAACAGATTCACCAATAGAAGATAGGATACAGAAAGATTGGCTCAGAATCCGGACCTCCTTTCTCCACTGACTTCTCTACCAGCAGCCTTTCTATAGAAAGTGGATGTTAGTCACAGCCCTTCACCACCACCAACTTATCATGTGGAGGGTATGCGTTTGGCTGTGCCCACTTCTAAGCTACTAATGTATGACATCAGCCACATGAGCACTGGAGTGAAATCAAAGTGTTGCATTCTTCTTTGTTGTGGTTGTTTACAGAAGGGACTTGCTGAGATTCCAGACACATGCACACGTGCACACATGCACAAACAGAGGCATAGGGAATGCAGGTCCAAGAAAATACAGCAAACACCCAGCAAAACGCCACTTCTCCTTCATAGAGACCCAGGAAACTGACAGTGCGACTCCTGTTCCACACATGGATTGAAACCATATGTAGCCCTATCCTGCTTACAGGCATTTCTTCTCAGAGAAATCTGGGCAAGAGTCATCCATAAGGGCATTGTGCCCTTGTAGTAGATGGGGTGAGGACAGCCTAGGCAGCAGGGCACTGGGAACTGGGCAAGTGGCTGTATCAGCTAGGTTGGAAAATAAAGGAAAAATGTCCCCAGCCCCCTGTGAATATAAACTTGATTCACTCTCCATATAAATGCTGATTAGCAACAAGAGGCAGAAAGAGAATGGCGAAACAGAAGTGGGCTGCTTGTTTACAGAGGTTGACTCCATCTCACTGCCTAATGTTGATTTTGCAATAATCCTCTACATAGACAAAGCCAAAGCCATCTGGAGAACAGCCAGAGGATTTTAGAGCAAGTGCTGGAGAAGTTGACCTATTTGTAACACATTTTGCTGGTAAGCCGTGCATGTAAATGTCCAATGTGCAGAGGATTCTTAGAAGCAGAGAGTGTCCAGAGCTGGTTGTTCACATGCTGGTGAAACAGACACTCTCACGCAGCCTGTGAACCTTGGCCCAGGTACCCTCATCTGCCACTGTACGTTTTACAGAAAATGGGGTGGAGGTGTTATACAAGTACCCTACCTTCACTTGATTCTGGAAAGAGAACAGGAAGAAACACATATCAAACAAATCACACATTACGTCATATCAAACTCTGCTTTTTTGCTATCATGCAGGTCAGAAGGGCTTATCCGTGTGTGAATGAGCTTCTACAGAACTTCAATCTGATTCATGTTTTGTAAATCAAACTTATCATGAATCTATTGGATCTCTGGATTAAACTGGAAACCAGATGTTCCTCCCAAAGCTACAGCTTGTAAAATTCAGGTCATTAATTCAGTTTCTGCTGCTGGGCATTTACATTTGAAATCATGCTTTCATGGTGCTTGATTTGTACAACAGGAAAAAAGGAGGCGTTTGGGTAGCAAAAGGCTTATAAAAACATTTTAAATCTTTGGTAAGACATGAATTTAGAAGGAACATTTAGACCAAACAATTTTCTACTTCTAATAAGACTTATTTGTGAATGATTTTTCAATCTTTTCTCCAAAAGATCAGAACTGCTTCTATAAAGTTGGTAGTACAGGTAGTCCTTGCTTAAGGACTGCCCTGTTTAGCAACCGTTTGACATTACAACGGTGCTGAAAAAGTAACTTTACGGCCGGTCCTTGCTCTTATGACCATCGCAGCTTCCCACGGTCACATGGTCACCATTTGCGCGCTTCACAGCTGGCTTCTGACAAGCAGAGGCAATGGAGAGGCTGGCAGTAAAATCGCAAGTCGCTGTCACGTGATGTCTCGCTTAACAACCGCATTGCTTAGCGACAGTTGCCAGTCCCGATTATGGTTGTTAAGCGAGGATTACATAAACTGATAAAAGTATTGAGACAGAATACTTTTGAACAGGCTTTTCGGCATGGAACCATTTCATTCTGCAGGTGAGAGCCTGCTGTGTGCTTAAATGCTCTCCATATACAAAAGTCTTTCATTCATGGAAAGTAAACCCACCCAGGAGAACCTTACTGGAGTATATTCAGTTCTTAGTGTTTTCAACATTATACATACACACATAAGAGACGCTGAATAATATTATCATTGTTAGCAATGTTAACAAAAGCTGTGGTGCATAAAGCAACCTTATACCAGCAGTAATATAGAGATACTACATCCCAACAGGGGCAGCATCAACCTTATTTGGACTCAGAAGCTATGCAGGGTTGGGCCTGCTTAGTACTTGGATAGGAGACCACCAGGAGATACCAGGTCTGAACTTCCCAGAAGGCAAGCATGGCAAACCACTTCTGTACTCTTGCCAAGAAAACTCATTGGCTGTGTCACCAGAAGTTAAGCTTGACATGAGGGTGTCTTTATCAATGACCTTCTAGCCAGCTGCCTTTGGGGAAAAACGGCTTTGAGAGTCAGCAGATGAATGTTTAGGAACACATAAATACACAATTCGATATTTCAGCTTCTTTCCACAGGTGCAATCTCTGAAGTGGTGGTGGTGATACCACTTTAGCAGGACGCCTGCCAAGACAGACAAATACAAGGCCCAGCACCACTGGCAGGATGCTCCTCATTGTTACTGGCAACACAGTGCTGGCACTAAGCTTATAAACATATGTCGGGCAGACGAACAGTTCACTGCTGACTGGCAGGAGACTCCTGCCCCCACTTTCCCATTCCCTGTGGACTATTATTCCCTTTGCCTGAATGCCTGTGAAAGGTGTTCTGCTCTAGAAATGATAGGTGACGTTCCTATCTGCCCTTTAATTATAGATCTCCAATTCTATAATCTCCCAATGATATTTCCTTTTAGATACTCGGGACAGCCCATCAGCAGCTGAGAGTTGAGTGCTAGGCCTGGTAGAGTTCATTGGAGTTGGGCAGCCAGCACATTCAAACAAACAAACAAACAAACAAACAAACAAAATATGGTTTTCCCAACAAATTTAATATGGATTTCCCCAATCGCCTTAAGTATATGGATGTCTCATGAATGTGCCCTGACAAGAATTATTACCAATCAATGACAGGCATATTTAACAAGGATACTTATCATCCTTTAATTTAAGTTCTCTCTCATTACCACAGAGGGAGAAACTAGGACACGCCTCAGTATTACCTGCTCAGGATATGTGTGTCTCAAGATATCAGCCTCAATAAGCTAACTAAGTGTTAGGTAAAGGTAAAGGTTTCCCCTGCACAGTCGTGTCTGACTCTAGGGGGCGGTGCTCACTTACGTTTCTTAGCCGAAGAGCCAGCGCTGTCCGAAGACGCTTCCGCGGTCATGTGGCCGGCATGACAAGCACAGAATGCTGTTTCCATCCCACCAAGGTGGTACCTACTTATCTACTTGCATTTGCATGCTTTCGAATTGCTAGGTTGGCAAGAGCTGGGGCGAGTGTGGGAGCTCACTCCGTCACATGGGTCTAGAACCGCTGGCCTTCTGATCAACAAGCCTAGTGTCTTAACCACTGAGCCATCGTGCCCCTAAACAACTAACTAACTAAGTTAATAACTAAGTGTTACAACCAGCAATATGCTCCCATCTACCAGAAGGCATACCAACATTTCCTTTATATAGACAATACTTTTGAAAAAGGGAAAGTTGGTTTCCATTTTCAAAAGGCTTAAGTATTTAGTCCTCCCTGTTGGAACGGAATGGTGGTGGGGTCATTGCACGTATACAATGGGCTAAATTGAAGGCTTTCATTCACATGGGAAATGGCATATATGGAGAGTTAACCTGAATTTAGTTCCTGCACGGATCAGAACCTGAAATATAACCATAGGCAGGTGAAGGACCAGGAGAAGGCATTCTGCTTTAAAACACCTGCAGCCCCATCAGTGATGCATGGCTCCCTCTGAAAGGAGGGAGGCCCTGCCTGGAAACCTGATGCACAGGACACTGATTTTTAAAAGAGAGGTGCTATCAACTGCATCTGATGACTGATCCTACGCAAGAAGTTGCCCTCCATCTCCCACTGTACGGCAGCCGGTACGTTGCTCCTTCCCATTCTGCTTTCCCACTGAACTGGGAAGTTTCCTCTATGTGTCTTAAGTAGGAGTGTTTTTTTACCTACAGAGAAAACATCACAAAATCCATGTCATGATCATGTGCGGGGATTGCATGTTCATGCCTTTCCTCTGAAAGTGGCTGGGTTCACTCAGCACACCACCTCATCAGTGTAGTTTGTTTGGATTGGGCCGAGCACGGTGGGTGAAACCTGCCATTACAGTTCATAACCAATGATTTATAGTTTAGTGTTATGTCGAACCTAACCAAAAGCAGGTTATTCAACAAAACATAGTGTGATGCGTAAACCAGGTCACTGTATAGGTTTGCTGGAAAGCTGTAGTTAACTGCTATGCCACCACTTTTATACATGCACTGAAGTAAATCCCTTACACTGTTGAACACTGATTGAGTAAATTTATATCCCACCTTTTGTACAAGGAATCAAAGAGGGGTACAGTGCATGCCCTCCACCCATTTTTCTCCACACAGCAAGCCCCATGAGCTTCCATGCCTGAGGGTGGACAAGTTCCTAGGTTTTCCTGAGGCCAATCCAGCACCTTAACTACTACTCCATATGAGCTTCAAGCCAATTCCCATATTCAAATATTTTTCGTTTACGGAAAGCATTCTCTGTGAAATGAGAAGGATTAAAGGACAAAGCACAAGAATCAAAGAAAATCATCATCATCATCATCATCATCATCATCATCCTATCCAGTGTCTCGCTGTCACACATTTATCAGTTCTGTAGACAGGAATTGTATATCTGTAGTTGTTTTCATATAAGATCTTCACAAGTAACCTTAAATACTGCAAGCAAAACAAACAAACAAACAAACAAACAAACACCCCACTACAAGGAGAAAGCATATACCTGTGAAGTTTTTACGCACATTTGGCTGTTAATGTGCCATCTTGAACTTTGCAAAACGCAGGGGCCTCATCATGAAAAGAATGCCTGAGCGTGCATAACTTGTGTGTTTGCAGACTCTGTGTACACTGAGCCAAGGCAATCTGTGGAAGGCACAGTACTTTTTTTTTAAATCTTTAATCTCTGATTCTCAGAGACTGCCTGGACAAGTCCCTGCAGTTTTCTTGGCAAGTTTTTTTCAGAAGTAGTCTGCCGTTGCCTCCTTCCTAGGGCTGAGAGAGAGTGACTGGCCCAAGGTCACCCAGCTGGCTTTGTGGCTAAGGTGAAACTAGAACTCCTGGTCTCCCGGTTTCTAGCCTGATGCCTTAACCACTACACCAAACTGGCTCTCAGAGTACTCATAATCCCGCTTTATTCCTATGCTTCTATTATTATACAGTGTATAATTTCAAAGCCTGCAGAAACAGTTCTGATGGAATATTTTGCCAAAGAATGTTGGAAAGACATCAAAACATGCAGAAAGCACATCTTCACATTTCATAAATGCTCACTTCCAAAACATTAAACATTTGGAATTTCAGTATTCAGTCTGATGCATATGAATTCATAGATTTAAGTTTTGACAGAGAGACTGCAGCTACGGTATCTGCAAAAAGGTAGGTTGAGAAATTGTGCAGGCAAAATTGTGTGACCCAGAAATATAGACACCATTCTCAAATGTTGTCTTTGTGACCCAGCATTATTCAGAAAAAAACAGTCCTAGTTGAATGTCATCATTAGAATCTACTAACTACTAAACTGTCATCTAGTGTTAATAGTTTTTCAGCTATTTTTGTTCTATGATAACTCCAAATTCTAGTTAAGGATGCTTGAAAAAAAAATAGAGCTTTTTTTAGCTGGGGATGATGGAGATTATAGCCCAAACATCTAGAGCAAGGCTTTCCAAAGTGCCGCTGCTGGCGACGCAGCGGCGGCGACAGCGCGGGGGGGGCGTGCGGCGGGGCGCGCGCACGGTGGCGGCACGGGGGGGCGTGCGGCGGCGCGCACGTGCATGGCGGCCGCCGTGCACGCGCGCGCCGCCGCTTCCGGGTGGTGTGGCGACACACCATGCTGTGTGTGGCAACACACTTTTGTGTCGCGACACACAGTTTGGAAAGCTCTGTTCTAGAGGTTGCCAGTTGCATATGATGAGTTAAAATATAAAAATACGTATGCATTTATGGTCAAATTCTGTAGAAAAAGGAAATATTTAAATGGGAACAGAAATTAAAATATATACATGAAAACAATTTGAAACCCTTTTTTCCAATATTCATAGCTTAACATAGACAAATGCTGTAAAAATATGGAAAACTGCCGCAGGTTGAAAAGAGAGGCATTAATCCATCTTTAATTCTGGAACATTAAATAAGAAAAATGGACTCAAGTTTATTAAATAGGTAAAATTCCTCCTCTCTGGTTTGGAGAGAAGAAAACTGGCTGATGTGCCTAAGGAGAAATGCAAATACATTATAATGATTTACAGAATATAATACTACAGCATGCTTCAATTTGCATACATGCTTAACAAGGTGGAAAATGTCTTTCTCCAGGCCTTGGAAATTGAAGTCCGACTATAAACAAGGCACCTCAGAGTTCAGGGACTTTTTGCCACCCAAAGCACTATGTGTCAGGGCAAAGTCTAATGAACGGCCACTCCAAACTGAACTCTGGCTGTTTAGGTCCAGTCAGACTGCTCTTCTGCTATCAGTAACCAGATTGTAAGACACAGGAGAGATAAACACACCTATGGACTCCTGCAAAATCTCATTTCAATATAGGAATGTGATGCAGGTAGTATGGCTGCCATGCAGCCCTTTCCACTGAAGGCCAAAAGGTGCTTCAGAGCAGGTGGTGGTGCTCATGGGGCTCCTGCCTGCAGGACCTCATGAGACCAAAGGCATCAACTATGAAAGGTAGCCATGTAGGCTAGGAAAAGAGGCCGGTGCTTTACGACTTGGCCAACAGGTGCTCCACAAATGCTCCCATGGGCTCCATAACATGTTTGGCCATTGGATCTGATGCACTGCACAATCTAAGAGTTACAAAGTGGAACATCTGTCCTAGGCCAGGAGGGGCAAACCAGTGGCCTCTCAGATGTTGATAAACTGGAACTCCCAGTATCCCCAGCTAGCAATGGTGAGACGTGCTGAGAATTTTGCTCAGCTGTCATCACAAAAGCCACAAATTCTCCATCCCTTGTTTAGTGTAATCTGAGGAGTGAGTGACAAGCTGGCTGCTTATGAACCACCATAATTTGCTCGGCTTGGGTGAGTGTCAAAGGGAGAACTGTGACTCATTGAGTTGGAAGGATTAAGCCTTTTTTGAAGAGAGAGGGCATATGTTTCCCTCCCTGATGTGCCCCCTTTTTTTTTCTTAGTATGAGAGACCCTCTTTCTCAGCTTAATTTGTTTTCTGAACCCCCTCGTCACAATGCAGGAATATAGCAGAGATTTTTGCAAACTACCAAGCTCAGATATTTGTGGACTGCAGCACTAATCCAGGGTTCAGAAAACAAAAGTTCTTTCTGTATCCTAGAAATGCTACTATTTTAATGTTTAAATTTTAATGTTATTACTAATGTTACTATTTTAATGTTATTAAAATAGTAGCAGCTTCTTTGGGGCCTTCTTGTTCTCCAGACATGCTGAGATGTTAGAGCTGTGTAAATCAAAAACAGTGGGCTAGGAAGGGATTCAACTCATTCTTGTCTTGGCTAAGAAGGCTCTATTGGCATCAAGATTTGTAAACTGCCCAGAGTCACTGGGAGTCGGGTAGCATATAAATTTAATTCTTCATCATCATCATCGTCATCATCCACAATCACGTGAAATTATAGCTGCCAGTTCTTTAGCTGGTGTTGGCCTTCATTCACATCAAGTTCTTCCCAAGAACCTAGGACAGTGCTTTCCAAACTGCCGCTGTTGGCGACACACCAATGGAAGCAGCGGCGGCGGCAGCGCGGGGGGGGGCACGTGGCAGTGGCATGCATGGCGGCGGCGGCCTCGCTAAAATGCGGAAGCACTGATGGTGCGCCGCCGTGCACACCACCGCCGCCCCCGCGCCGCCGCCATGCGTGCCCCCGCGCTGCCGCCGCGTGCACCCCCACGCCACCGCGCGCGCCCCCACGCCGCCGCTTCATGACACACTAAACTGTGTGTTGCGACACACTAAAGTGTCGCAACACACAGTTTGGAAAGCTGTGACCTAGGATGTCGTAATGTATCAGCGTAGTATATGTGCGGATCCAAGCAGTGTAGCCTTTTGTAATTGACAGATGGAAATTTTGTCTATCATCATCATCATCATCATCATCATCATCATCATCCTATCACGTCCCAGATACATTGACTCACACTTACACACAAAGCACACCTGTGGCATTTTGGCATAGAAGTCCATACCCTTGCCCAGCATAATAAACAAGTGGGATCACAATGAAGCAAAAACAGTTAATAAGTACCTGGGCACAGAGATTTCGCTTCTGTCTGTGCTCCTGCCCTCTGAAGATGCTGGCCACAGATGCTGGCGAAACGTTAGGAACCACAACTTCCAAAACACGGCCACACAGCCCGGAAGACCCACAACAGCCAGTTGATAAGTACATTGTGAAGTAACTGAAATTCTATACAGTACAATATTATTTAATGCATTCTCCATCCTGCTCCCCCAAACCCAAGACATTCCCTCAGCAGCCAAAAGCAATCTAATCACACCATTTTAATGCATTCTCCAAGTTTATTTATTTTATTTTTCCTTATTAAAAGAACTCTTAAATTGCCTCAATCACAAGATTCGTTCAAGATGCTCTGATTCCCAAAGGAGACCATTTGAGAACCACTGACTTTTACAAAAAGGACTTTCAAAACTGGTAAAATATGATTAGCAGGATTTCAAAGTGTTTTCTCTAGTAACTCAACCTAATAACTGGTCTGCAAACTCTCCCCTTCAGGTCAGAAAAGGTATCCAACTTCTGAGGCCTTTTAAAATGAAATCTCTATAACATGATCAGATTTAAAACAGTAGAACAAAAGAATATGCCCCCCCCCCAACCATGTACAAAGTATTTTTCCTTGCTTTAAGATCACCACAATCTCCATCTTCCCTCCAGGATACAAATCTTAAAGGAAACTAATTTTCTAGTTCCAGAGTAAGTGATATATTTCAGACAGATTTGGTTGAACGTTCTCATTTTAAAAATTATGCACCGGCTATGTGTGCATCTAAAGCAACCTTTCTTTCCAAATCTAGTGTTATTGATCTATGTTGGAATAATGGCCACATGATGCACCCCAAAAATATTTTAGCTTATGTGTACAGTATTTTAATCAATCTTTGAAAAAGCAAGTTTGCAGAGATAGCTGTTATTAATGTCTGCTGAGGGGCAGGGGGAGCAGCAAGGATTTTGCTGGAAGCTGCCCTCCCATTCTTACATGAGGCACTTACTGGACCTGGCAATCAATTTATTCCTAAGAATTTAGCAAAAACATGATAGGGTACATTCTTCTAAACACAGAGATGGTGTCTTCAGACTATTCCTTCTCCAAAGCAGTTTGAGTCCCTAAGTCACCCAGTGAGCTTCAGGAGTGGGGAAAGGATATGAATTTGGATCTCTCTGGTCCTACTCTGCTATATTCACTGGGTTCACACATCCCCGTAAACCGTAATGTGGATTGCTTCATTTTGGCTTAGTGTGAAACCACCCTCTCTGGTTTGTAAACCAAGAATTATAGTTAGCATTATGTGTGAATTTCTTCAACAACCCATAATTAAAATAAAAATGATTTTCAATTACCTTGGATGTTCTAAATGTACAGGACTAAAACTCCCCAATTATTTGGCCAGTACAGGACATTTGTACAAGGAGAGTTCCCAAAGAGAGTTGTTCAGACGAAAGATGACTTGAAGCACATGCAGGTGCAGAATGGGGAAATGTGTGGCAATGTCATCTTTGAGAGATTGGGTCCCATACGTTCCATATTATGCCGAAGTGTCAGACGGGGAATAAATAGCACTTACTCACTCGCCCATACTTTACAACAACACCTATTATGTTCCATTTGCTTAAGAACATACTTTGCTGCAAACATATGACACTAACTACCATCCTTAAAAATTATTAGATCCGTTGTAATATCCCCAAGCTGTCCTCCCAAGCACGAGAAAAAATAGCTTCTGTAGCAAATATTTATGTTAACTTCATATAAACTCTATTATGTTAACTCATAAACTGCCTATTTCTCTGACAAATCATTGATTTATTCTAGGGAGAAAAAAAAAACACTTCAGCCACCCCAACACAGCCAATTGGGATTTCAGAGTATTCTGTTGTCTTGACACCCCTAACATCTGCCAAAGACAGATGTCACATGTGAAAATAATGAATAAATAAATAGAATTTGAATTTGGTAAGAGCTAGGTCCAACTTCATTAATATCCTAGCAGTACTATACTGAAATCACCCTCTGTAGCATGTGTAAACACGAGCTTTCAATTTTGGCTTACCTTGCTGACTTAGCCTTGGGCAAACAGGAGAGAATCAGGGAAGGCTAGAATTCTGGAGAAATGGAAGGCCTTCTTACACCAACGTAGTCTTTCTCTCGGGTGGACCAGACGCATTTTTGTAAGCAGGGACAAGTCCTGTTGCCCAGTGGGTACTGGGGCATCCTTGCTGCACCACCATCAACTGGATCGGCGCCTGGGTTTCCATAGGAATCTCAGGAACACACTCCTTGCTGGGGTCTTTCCCTCGACAGTCATAGAGCACGCAAGAGATCAGGAAAACCAAAAGCAAGATCACATAGCTAGCAACCAGAATGATCAGGTTCAAGGTCACGGGGTCAATCTCTAGATAAAATTCCATTGGATCCCATAATATTTAGCCGGACATCTAAGACTGAAGTGGAGTCAGATACGCATGTACAAGTGGAGTGGCGGCTAATCCCAATAGATATATTGAGTTTGCAGCAAAAATGCTTTTCATCTTGTATGCTCTGGTAGCAATGGATTCTTCCCACCCCCCTACCCTGCCCCAACAGCATGATTAAAGCCGCTCACTTTAATAACTTAAGCTCCTTTTTTAATACAATGTTGTCAACAGTGACTGAACCTACATTTGAATGCTTTGCAGCAGTGCAGTAGTCCGTTTTCCACGTGAACAATATATAACTTCCCTCCCACCCTAGGCCTCCCTAGCTGATGCTCCCTTCTTCTCATTTGTCTTTTAGAAAATGCAAGTAGGAAACAGGCCATGAGGCATGCTGCTTTGTGATACAGGGAACGCTCAACCTTAATTCTGAAGAGGCTTTTGCAAGTAAATTGCAGTATACAGTAATTATAACACGTACTGCATTTCAATCCAGGTTACCTGTTGCGGTTTCCTTCAAAGGGCATTAGGGGTTTTTAGAATCAGCAGAGGGACCACTGCCCAGGTGATCTTCAGAAAGTCAGAGAATTCTGCTTTCCAGCCTATGCAAGATTGCAATGTTAGAAACCAAATTATAATTCTAGGGAAAATAGAATATTTTAAAAGCACTCTTCATACTTAAAATCCCCCTGCCCACCCCCCACCCCCATGATTTCAGCAAAAGGCTGAAAAATACGAGGTAAATATCTGAAGTCCTTTTAGTTGTGTTTTACCTCTGCAGTGAAGTCATTCGGTGGTCTTATTATGCAGACTCCTTTCTCACAGACTCGGTCCCTCCTCCTGTATGCAAAAGGGGATGATGATAATAATACTGACTTATCTTCAAGGCAAAAGGAAGGGGTGCCGACCAAGGGCAAGATGGATGGATGATATTCTGGAGGTGATGGACTCGACCGTGGGGGAGCTGGGGGTGGCGACGGCCGACGGGAAGCTCTGGCGTGGGCTGGTCCATGAAGTCACGAAGAGTCGGAAGCGACTGAATGAATAAACAACAACAACAATCTTCAAGGTTGTTTGAAAGAGCACATCTCTATAACGAAGGTAGTGGGCAACTTCTTCACAACTGGGGACTGTACTTTTTTTAATTGATTTTTCCTTAATATAAAAACTCAGAAAACCTATTGTTCGATGGTTTGCCACTGTATTTTCACAGCTTGATTGTGGGAGCTTCAGGATCTGTCACCTGCGTCCCACCACTGCTGAAATGAAAGTGCTGTACAACCACGGTGAATTATCAGCATATATCTATGTATGACAATTAATCCAATGGAAGCACGTTTCTCTCAGTAGGAATTGATAACATTAGTTCACCACTGAGTGTCAGATATCTGAGAAACCTTTGCGGAAGGGTGTAGAGGCGGAGATTCTGAAGGAGAAGACTCAGAAATTACATTTCTAAATGTGCTCTTGGGTGATATTTGGTTGTAAGCTCGGTGTTTGGCTTGAGGGAGTTGCAGATGTGTGCAAAACTTTTGAGGAAGAGAGACTGAACTCAGCACTAGGAACATTTTGTGATCGTCAATGAACAGACAAGGTTAAGGAGTAGAGGTCAGTTTGCCTTCTTCAAGGCCTTAACGCTGGAGAGTGGTTATATTTCAGCATGCTTTGCAAAAAAATGGATAATAAGAGTCTCAAGTTGGAAAAGAGACAAACTGGATCTGGCCAGATCTAGGAAACAAGGCTAAAGAATGGGTTTTTGCTGCATTTCCCCTGGGCTGGGGAGGAAATTAAGGCCGTTAACATGGCTGTTAACCTCAGCCAGAGATCAGGGAGCTCTAAAGGGAATGCAAGAATAATTTATTTGCAGGATAAGAACAGGGACAAAAAAGCTTAACTTAAAAGACATTAAAGATATACTATTTATTACAGCACTGAAAACAAAATGCATCAGACAATACTGTTGTGACTGGCTGTTCTAAATTACAGCCAGATATAATTGCTTCCACTAAGGACTTTCTAATGGATTCTCACTCAGGTTAAATGGTGAACATAATTGATCTAAGAATATCTTTATTCACCTTAGTAAGAAATGAGCAGGTTATTTAGCATTGGGGCATTCTAGGTGCACCTGAATATGTTAGTACATTGAGATTTCTAGGCCAAATACATTATTGTAGAAAGAAACGCCATTTTCAGCACAGACTGAAAAGAATCATATGGTTTTTGAAGCCAGACATAACATTTTCTACCTAAAAGGAGAACTGAGGCCTGTTCTGAATCATTTACCTACGAGCTAATTCCTGTTTCTCTTGAGTGTATTATCTAGATTACTTGATGCTGTGCTGGAAATTTCTTCTGCATTACTTTTTTTTTCTTTTCATTTGGTGGGAAAATAATGCTTTCAGATTTCCTTTTTGTTCACACAAGGAAAACTGCAGGTTTATTTGATCAGAAGTGGCATTTTTTTCTAAGTTTGTTTTGAAGATGAATACTGTATATCAGGTTTAAAATCTCATTGCTATATCTCCTATATAGAGATTATCTCCTCTTTTATCAGCCTTTTTCCTAGGAGTATAGTACATTAGGGAGTGTGTGGTGTTGACAATTTATTATGTTCTGTCTTTCAATTACTCATGTCTTTCATTTACTCAACACTGTGATGCAAACTCTGCCCCTTAGTACTTATGTGTGCTGTCGCAACACGAGTACAAATGGGCTGAGCTGGTGTTGTGATGCCATGATGCACTTTTTATATTTAGGTGCCATGGTGGCCAGCTGTAGTCACCGATAGCAGTAACCCTTTCCCCTCCTTGCAGTGATAAGAGAAGCTCCAAAATAGCACCAAAAGGTAGGTGAAAGAAATCTGAAAGGACCTTGAGAATGAAGCAGAAAAGCGGAAGCTTCTTTCACAGTGGGAGGACTGAAGCTGCCAAGGCAGGAAACCAAGCATCTGAGATGAGACCGGACTGTTATCAGAACACGGCGTAGGTGCCCTCCACAGCCCAGCCTCAGAAAAGAATGGGAAGAAGTTCTCCCACATCGGGGTGGGAGAAGGATTCATAAGATTTAAACTGTTCTGGACTGCCTGGTTCTGCAATAACTGATTTCCTTTGTTATGAATGGTTCTTATATCCATAATAAAAGCAACTTCTCTATCTGTGGCTTGTCGTTGACTGTTTAGCTGCTAGCTTCTGAGTGATGGTTGAGTTTCTTGAGAGAGAGGTTTCTCAGCCTTACAAGGTAGACCAGGCTAAGAAACCAATACCATGTAAGTCAACACTACTTTTATTGTAACAGCTATAGTAATAGAATTGCAAGTCTGAACGTGCTTCCCCCTCCCTCACTTTATCTTTGTGTGAACTAGGAAGGAGCTTGTCTGAGACATTTTCTCAAGTTGTTTTCTTGGCCCGGCCTCAAGCCCCTCTTATCTGACCATTGACTTGGTAGCAGCTCTTTCCCTTGTCCTTCAAGGCCCTTCCCTCTGCCCTCTACGGTTGTATTGGTGTACAGCTCTGACACAAAGTAGAGAACAAATCTGGACACAGTATGAAGATGGTCTTTACAGGCCTGGGACCACCTTTATGCTGAATATGGATGGAGATCCATTTACTGATTTCAAAAGTAAAACCAAGCTGGCATATCTGCATGGGGTTGGGCAGGCTGTTTTAATTCCCCATGGTTCTGGCTTGGACTGAGGAGCGAGTTCAATCTCCCAAGTGAAAAACAGCACTCCAAATACTATTTCAAATCCATTATAGGAAGAGAGTCATGTTTGTCTATGGTGGCAAAAAGTCAGAAGGAATCCGGCAGCACCTTTTCCGACCAACACGTTTTATTAAAGGGTGTAAGCTTTTGGCAGCTGCAGCTCACTTCATCAGATGCATGGAGTAGCTAGACGGATGTAGGTCCCAGTTTAACCACTCTGTACATCTGATGAAGTGAACTGCCACTCATGAAAGCTTACGCCTTTTAATGAAATTTGTTAGTCAGAAACCGCATTACAAGACTTCTGGTTTATTTCAAATCCGATCACTTTTACATCAGGCTATTTGTTGTTTATTCGTTCAGTCGCTTCCGACTCTTCGTGACTTCATGGACCAGCCCACGCCAGAGCTTCCTGTCGGCCGTCACCATCCCCAGCTCCCCCATGGTTGAGTCCGTCACCTCCAGAATACCATCCATCCATCTTGCCCTTGGTCGGCCCCTCTTCCTTTTGCCCTCCACCTTCCCCAGCATCAGCCTCTTCACTTCAGGAAATAAATCTTTAATTTTTGCCCTCTTGTGGTAATAAAGGGAAGTGAAGGTTTTCCAATCTTTAGGGCAGAGCTTTCCAAACTTTTCATGTTGGTGACACACTTTTTAGACATGCATCATTTCGCGACACAGTAATTCAGTTTTACTAGCAAACCGGAGGTTAAACTAACTAACTAACTTATAAGAGATACGGACACATACATAAATTGTAATAGTGAAATGTATGGGGACACAACATATCTCATGAAAACAGAGTTCCCCTTTACAGCAGGGCAAGGCTTGGACAGAGTTTCCCTCTTACAGCAGGGCACAAGGCAGGCACTAGGACCTGCGCGGAATCACAGCAGGTTTGGAGGCAGCAGGGCACAAGGCAGGCACTAGGACCTGTGCGGAATCCTGGCAGGGCAGGTTTGGAGGCAGCAAGGCACAAGGTAGGCACTAGGACCTGCGCGGAATCCTGGCAGGGCAGGTTTGGAGGCAGCCAGGCACAAGGCAGGCACTAGGACCTGCACAGAATCCTGGCAGGGCAGGTTTGGAGGCAGCAAGGCACAAGGCAGGCACTCAGACCTGCGCGGAATCCTGGCAGGGCAGATTTGGAGGCAACAGCAGTGAGGCGCTTGAGGCTCTGAGCGTCCAACTCAGAGGTTTCTCGTTACATTCGCGCGACACACCTACACACTGCAGCCGACACACTAACGTGTCGCGACACACAGTTTGGAAAGCTCTGCTTTAGGGTTTCCTTAAACACATTATCTTTCGGTATCGATTAGTTCAACACAACCTCTCAAACTCTTTAGGGCTTGGGGCCACAATATCTGACTGAATCCCTCTTCTTTTATATTCCTACCCATATCCTAAAATCATTCACAGATCCCTTCCCATAGAGGCAAGCCTGCAACCAGGCGAGTAAAAAGGTTTTGTTCTCCTGTGCTTTTTTAATCTACGAATATGCTAATATTTTAATTCAGGTTAAATTCCATTTAATTTAACTGAGCTTTTAACCAATCTATAACTGCTGCGTTTGCATTTTATTTAGAGGTTTAGGGTTTATTTAATTACAGTTCTAGGATGTTGTATTCAGTAATAAGATTGGCTTCATCTCAGCCCCAGCCCACTGCAGAGGCAGTGTATATTTGTCTTTAGCTATTCTATTTATTTATTATTTATCATTATATATTATTAGAATTTATCCCTGCCCATCTCTACCATGGTAGACTTAATTCTACTTTAAAAGATGGGTTTTCTCTCTTCTCTTGATACAAACCTTGATGTTAACACATGAGAAAGAGGGGCAGAGCTTCTATCACACCTGCCATCTTGACCTTTTTGACTGCTTGAGGATGCCCCTACAACCAGCCCTTTCTAAGACGCATGCCTGGCGTAATGTAGGCGCCTTGTTAAGTGCAGGTTTCCCACTCCTTCAAAAGTAGGCTGACCATATGTCCTGTTTTGAATGGGACAGTCCCATTTTTCCCCCTTTTCTCACCTGTCCCGCTGTTTTAACATAAATGCTGGTTTTGTCCCATTTTTCAGGAACAGGAGGAAGCAGAGCAGCCGACCGGAGGGAACCCGGAGGAGGAATTGCCCCCGCCCACCAGCGCGTGGCAAAGGAGGTGGGAGAGGCAGGCCCAGCACCGCGACAGGTGGAGGCGATTCCCCTTCTGGGTTCCCTCCAATAAGCTGCTCTGCCTCTGCCCATTGCGCTGCCCGCCCCTCCCCTCCCGCATGCTCATACGCAGAGGCAAACCTCCCGGGCCCCCCAACCAGCCTCTCCGCCTCTGCCCACCGTGCCGCCCAGCCCGCCCCCCATGCACCAACAGGCAGAGGCAACCCCCTGCCCCCCCAACCAGCTGCTCCACCCCCGCCCATTCCTCTTGTCCTGTTTTTGTCTCAAGGAAATATGGTCTATTCAAAAGAGCAGTAGAATTGTGTTTCCAAACACAGGACTCACACTGTCTTGATATCAGTCTGAAATGGTAAGCTGGATTTCCTTGCTGAATGGAGGCTTTATGCTCCATGGATGGTGCCACAGCCCTTCCTAAAGGAAGATACCGTAGCTGGGAACAATGCCAGCCTTTTCTGCTGTTTGCTTTGTAATTTTCCTAATTCCAGAGACATGGTTGTGAGGAACCAGCCCAGTTTGAATTAACTTAGACCAGCGTTTCTCAACCTTGGCAACTTTAAGACCTGTGGACTTCAACTCCCAGAATTCCCCAGCCAGCATAGGCTGGCTGGGGAATTCTGGGAGTTGAAGTCCACACGTCTTAAAGTTGCTAAGGTTGAGAAACATTGACTTAGACCAACTTCCCTAACCTGGTGCCTGCTGGATGTTTTGAAGCTACTAGTCCCAGAATCCCCAGCCAACGTGGCTGAAGGAATTTTCCCAGCACATCTGGAGGGCACCAGGAAGGGAAATATTGCTGCAGAAAATACATGAAATGTGATTGAATATGGAAGTTGTGGAGGTGCTTTTTTTCTTTTTTAAACTTTATCCTTTTAAATAAAAGTGGTGAAGTCTGGAAGGAGAATGAGAGGGACAGCAGGGGCACACAACTTCTTGAGCTGGCTGCTCCACCAGCCATTGAGTGGTGTGTCAAAGGCCACCTGGCACAAATGGGAGGTTCCAGCACTCACTGTGGGGAGTCCTACCTGTAATGTCAGTAGTGTGTTTCTTTTAAACAGTTTTATTTTTCCTTGTAAAAAAACAGAAAAATGGCTATATCTTTTTTTTCTACATATGCAGGTATTTTTATTCTTCAAAAAAAAAAAAATTAAAGCTGCAGATTATTTAACCCTCACTAGACAGTGTTCTTAAGTAGTTGGGGAGTGGGAGAGAAGTTTGGGGGGACACATATCTTCATTCCTGATGTCTTGGGCGGCGTGGCGGGATTTGCCCAGAAAACTCCCTCCTCCATAATAGCTGTTTACCTTTGGAGGGAATCCAGCATTGGTACTACTGTCTTCCCACTGAGACAAATAAGAGCTGGGAAAGTTCTCTTTTGGATTTTTTTTAAGACTCCAGATGGAGGAGCTGACCTTATATCCCTCAGTTCCATGCCCCCAATTCTCTGTTCTGCACTTCCAAGGAGAAAAAATAAACTGCAATAGATGGAGATGGGAGCAGACTTATAGCTCATTGTGCTTTGCATGCTGGGGGCCCAGTGTCAATCCTTGGCACACTGCCAATAAGAGTGGCACTACTAGTTGAACAATTAGTCTGTGACCCGGGATGATTATTTTTGTTGTAATTATTGATGATGATGATGATTTGAAGCCCCAGTGAAGCTTTGGCTGGATAATGGCTTACAAAATAACCTCCCCCCTTCCTTTTTTACTGCTACGCTCCAAAATGGCAGAAGAACTTTCTGGCAGTAGCAAGGTTGTGAGAATAACAAAATAAATTGAACACAAGTAGTTACAATATGTCCTGAGAGCCAGTTTGGTGTAGTGGTTAAGGGACCAGGCTAGAAACCGGGAGGCTGTGAGTTCTAGTCCCGCCTAGGGCACAAAGCCAGCTGGGTGACCTTGGGCCAGTCACTCTCTCTCAGCCCTAGGAAGAAGGCAAGGGCAAACCACTGCCAATAAACTGTAGGGACTTGCCCAGGTGTTGCCAGGAGTCAACACTGACTTGATGCCCCCCTTCCCCACCAAAAACATTGTGTCCCACTGACTGAAGCTCTGATGAACCCAATTCACTTGGCTTTAACTCACAGGAGAGCCATTCCTATCTGGGAACCATAAATAGCCATAAATGTCAACCCAAAGCATTGCATGACAGACACCAGTGGACCACAGCAATATCCTCCAGGAGTCCACTCCGTTGGCTCACAGCAATGACCTTTGCTCACCTGGGTGGGTTAAATTACCTCTGTGGCATGATAGCAACTGCCAAGAATAGTTGGAGGATCTAGAAAGAGAAACCTGCCAAGGCGTAGCTGGAAGGGGAAGGCAACCGGAAAAGCAAAGGCTGTTTAGCCTCATCCATTACCTGGTACAGCATTATAAGAATGGGACCAATTACAGGAAGGTTATATTAAATGTCTGCAATAAGAATAATAAAGACTTGTATGACATATTTAATAGATTTATTTATTTAAATTTACTCCTTGATGTACCACCTCAAGGTACTCAGGGCAACTTCCCATAATAAAATTGTAATTAAAACTGCATGAATATTTCAAACCATTAAAATAACAGTAAAACCTTATGAACAAATTATTAAAAATATAAAAAAGCACGACCCCACTTTGGCAGGGCCACTAAAATTCCAGGTATCCAGCTCCATCAGATGTACCATATGGTTTCCTAACTCAAAATTAGAAATAGCTATGACATGTATTCATGCATTCAGTTTGCTTTTTCATGAAGGGTTACCTGATGTCAATCAAAATTCAATCATTTGCAGTTTTGGAACTTAGAAGGGTTGGAAGATTGATGAGCATGCTGAAATTCACATTTCTCTGAAAATTATAATGCAGTTGCCCAATAAAAAATGCCTACAAAATGCATCTAGTTGGGAAAATAACCTTCCAAATCCCTTATATTTGGTAAATCTACAATTAGCAATGTTAAGGAAGGAATTGCTTATGAAATAGAGGGATTTCATGTGGAATATATGTAGAAATGGCATGAGTCAAACCTAAATGGAACAATGAAAAACCGAGAGAATCCAAAACTCTAGAACTCATAGTTTTGTTCATCCCTACTGAGAAGCTATTATAAATCAAATCTTTATTATGGTCATAGCTATTATAAATATTGTATATTAACAGAAGCAAGGTCAAAACACATGTATGTAAACATATGGATTTAGTGAAAAAAAAGTGAACATTAGGGCCATCTTATCTGCTCATACATTGTCATTGTCAAAAGAGTTGAGTGTTTCAAGATCAACTTGTCCTTTGAAGAAACAGAGACAAAATATAAATATACACATATCCACACATTTAAACTACAATATGATCAGGAAAAGAACCGATAAGTTAGGTGACAATCTCAATGTAAGTATAAACTTCAATGTAAGAAAACTAAGTGAAATCTTAAAGGATATTTATCTTTCCCTTAAATAAGTTTAGAGCAAATTACTTCCCTTCTTCCAAAATAAACCTTGGTTTTGCAACAAGACCCAGCTAGATTTTTTTTTCAATTACTTTATAAACTATGATACAAAACAAACATTCTCATTTAATGAAGGATCAGTTGATCTAAGTTCAGAAACAATATATATATATATATATATATATATATATATATATATATATATATATATATATATGACTCCAAAAATGTGCTCATACACAGTCTCCTTTGGCTTAAAGTGGATTGTTCATTATTACTTTTTGTGGGCCTGTGAAATGTTCTCCATCTGGCCCACAAAGGTCATTGCAAACAGTACCAGTACCCTGGCTCAGAAAATGGAGAAGTGCTGAATTCTGATAAGCAGCTAATCAAAGATTTGAGCTTCAAGGAATCCTACAAGGCTTTAAGGTACCTGTGGCTCTCTACAATACCCTCCTATTGGGGTTATGGGGGCTTTATGAAAACATAATTGCTGTGTGAGCTGCCATCTTCCTGGAGTCTGTTGCTATGGAGGGAAAGCTAGTTATACCCTCCCCAAGACTATGACCCCCCCTCCAAAAAGGTCTCCCTGCTGCAACCAGACTTTGAAGAGGGCAGTTATTCGGGGGGGGGGGGGAGGCTGCTCTCCACTTCTCTCACCCAAAAAATCATCCTCACTACAACCTTAAAATGCCAGCATTTTACATCAACTGATTATATTTTTAAGGCTCTGCAATGGAGGGAGTTGCTAACATGGGGACAAGGGCTACTGTCCTCTCCCCAAGCTGTACCCCCTTTTGTAAAATCATCTTCCTCAGACACCCACATTCACACATATACTACAAACATATTGCTTCCATCGGAGTCAATAGAGGCTACCTTAAAGCTTAATGGTAATATATATGAAGGCATTTTGGCATGTGAGTAGAGGTGGGTTTTTTTTTGGTGGGGGTAACCCCACTGGACAAATTAATCAGGCCACATGGTCCCAGAGGTCTTTATTTTTTGGAAGCAATTCAGCCCTAGGACTAAAATACTTTCCCCTGCCTTTGACACAATCTTGAAGAAAACAGAAGTGGTGAAAGGCCTTAAGGAATTAGATACTGGAATGTTCTGTTACGAGCAAGAATGATATACAAGGACAGGTCATATGAAACAATTCATTAATTTCTTCTTGGAGATACAAAATCTCAGACTTCAGCCCATGCGATTTTTACAGAGACCATATAACAGCCTCTAGTGCAATCAGACTTCTTGTATTTTTCTCCTTTTCCACCCCCCAAGATAAAAACAATCTGGGAAAGCATTGTTTCTTCCTGCTCTGTTTTTCAGACCTGAACCCATCATTTCTACTTGCCCCCAGAGGAAACAAAGATAGGACACATTTAGTGTCACACCACACACAAACACCAGTATTTATCATCACTGAGACTTTTGGATGGCTTGGAGCTACTGCTTGAACTCCTGATACTGCCCTTATGTTGTTCCAGGACAGTGTAGTAAATTTAAAAATGGCTAACATTATTTCATCTTAAGCATGCCAGAAGATATGGAGAGAAAAACAGAAGTGGTGGGAACACTTGAAAAACCTTCTAGAACAGGGGTCGGCAACCTGTGGGCCGCGGACCACTGGTGGTCCGTGGGCTGTTAGGAAATGGGCCGCAGGGTGAGCCGGAGCAGCTGATTGGTGGGGGATGGAAGGGGAAACACCTCCACCTATCAGCGCGCGGCAAAGAAGGGTGGAGGCAGGGCGAGGAGCACGAGGCCCGATTGGCCCCAGCTTGCAAACTGAGCTCACCCAGCCACTTGGAGCTCCCAGACCGAGCTGAGAG
Organism: Charina bottae; assembly: GCA_023362775.1. Lineage (NCBI taxonomy): Eukaryota > Metazoa > Chordata > Lepidosauria > Squamata > Charinaidae > Charina > Charina bottae. The sequence continues at coordinate 147,305,857 of JALMGJ010000002.1, read as the reverse complement.
ACGACGACGCAGAACCCGCTGCCAATGCCAGCATGGTTCCTGCCTTGCCGCCAGTTCCAGCCACACGCCCTGCAGCTGCCATCCTGGCCTTCGGAACTGCAGTGTTGGTAAGTGCCTCCGCCTTGCCCCCTAGCCCCGCGAGAGACCCAGCCCCTGCCGACAGGTCTTGCGTGTGTGTGTGTGTGTGAGAGAGAGAGACCTCAAGTCCTGCTGAGGGGGGAGGGAAGGGCAGTGCTGAGGAGCCGAGAAGCAGCCTGGGGAGAATCTGGCCGGGTTTGAGTCCCGAGCCAGGAAATGGGGTGTCTGTGTGTGTGTGTGTGTGAGAGAGAGAGAGAGAGACCTGCAAACCCCGCCCCTGCGATTGGCTGCCACCTGCAAACCTCACCCCCCCCCGCACGATTGGCTGCTGCCTGCAAACCCCACCCCCTGGTCCTTGGAAAAAAATTTCCCACGGAAGTGGTCCCTGGTGCCAAAAAGGTTGGGGACCCCTGTTCTAGAAAACAAGAATATAAACCGAATACATCAATGGTTGGCTATCAAAACTCTTCTTCTGAATACCAAGATACACATTTTTCCTTGAAAGGTAACTGCATACTGCTTTCTCTTGTAACTGAACTTAATTCCTTAAAATGAAATTTAAAGTACGCTGACTGCAGCCAGGAAATCAGAAGACGTCTACTTCTTGGGAGGAGAGCAATGACAAATCTTGATAAAATAGTTAAGAGCAGAGACATCACACTGACAACAAAGGTCCGCATAGTTAAAGCAATGGTATTCCCTGTAGTAACCTATGGCTGCGAGAGCTGGACCATAAGGAAGGCTGAGCGAAGGAAGATAGATGCTTTTGAACTGTGGTGTTGGAGGAAAATTCTGAGAGTGCCTTGGACTGCAAGAAGATCAAACCAGTCCATCCTCCAGGAAATGAAGCCAGGCTGCTCACTTGAGGGAATGATATTAAAGGCAAAAATGAAGTACTTTGGCCACATAATGAGAAGACAGGATACCCTGGAGAAGATGCTGATGCTAGGGAAAGTGGAAGGCAAAAGGAAGAGGGGCCGACCAAGGGCAAGATGGATGGATGGTATTCTGGAGGTGACGGACTCAACCATTGGGGAGCTGGCGATGGTGACGGCCGACAGAGGGCTCTGGCGTGGACTGGTCCATGAAGTCACGAAGAGTCGGAAGCGACTGAACGAATAAACAACAAAAGCTAGAAATATAATAAAAGCTTTACTCAAACAAATGCAGGTGACCTTGCAGTAACATTATTACCTGCCTCACATCAAGGATAACTTCAGATGAAATGGTTTTATGATATATGCAATTTCTAAACATAGCACAATCATTTAATCCTACCCACATATCATTGCAATATGTGCAAAACAGCTCTGAAATTATAAGAGTTCTACAAAAAAAATTCTATCACTTGAATACAGGGTGGAGTCTTTTCAGGGAACACCATCACCTCGAGAATGAAAACAAGAATAAACTCACAGAAACTCAGAAATTTATTGTTTCTAGTGACAGAAGATGGAACAAGGCACAGGCTGAAGTAGTTGCTCCTGACAGTTTTCCCTTCCACACTAATATATTCAAGCAAGTTTTAGCTCAGCTGCAGGAGATCAACTCGCAAAATCTGGATGGTGCTCTCCTTTATATAAAATACAGCTTTTCCCCACGGTTTCTAATTAATGATGATTTAATGCAGGGAAGGTTGCTTATATAGATGCTGGGTTGATTGAGTTGGTTATTGTCTTAGAGTTTTTATGGATTTTATATCTGTTTTTGTAAACCTCTAGAAGTCTCCATGGAGTTGGCAGCTTATAAATGCCATCAATAAATACATTGTATTGTGTAGCCAGCAGATGGCAACAGACAATCATAATCTTTCAGAAGTGGTTCCCAAGCAATTCCCTTTCTCAACAGATGAGAGAAACATATGCAGAGCACCCACAATTAGGAAACAAATCCATTATTTTTCAAAACACTGTTCGTCAATACTGCCATTCCCTTGTTGGGATCTGAAGAGAGAAACAATTTTCCACTGTTATTGTTCGTGGTTTATGCTACAGCTCTCTCCTCTCAGGAAATGTTTAAGTGCTGTGGATAAACCATTTCCTGCTTCAGAGATGCATTCTTATCTATTTGATCTGCAGTATATACAATCCATGAGAAAATAGTAGCTGGTGTTGAAATAATTGCAATAATAATGACTCCCACCTTAGCCTGCCTTAATTTGGAAGATCATTTTATTCCTTCCAAGCCCTGATGGGCAAACCTATTCTACATCTATATGTATCCATCATGCTATCCCCTGTCAGGGTAAACATTGTGCAAAGTGCAGAAAATGAGTAAGAAATAGTAAGTCCCCAAAATTAAAGACATAGATGACGAGAAAAGTAAAACTAAAACTGCTTTATATCAACACCATTCACTATAAGTCTCCATCACCTTCTACTATTGCAAATAATATTTTCTTCCACCATATCCATAACCTACTTTATATTGCATTGAAACCTTTCACCTGTCTGTATCTGAGGATCTCTGCAACTCCATCCAACCACAACTTTTCAGTTTTCCCCGTCCATTAATTCTTTTTTCACATAGCTGTTTTGTGATTCAATCCTCATTCGTATGCTCTACATGATCAAATCACCCTGTGCAAGGTGGCCATTGAGGCACCGCAATAGAAGCCCCTCCCCATTGCATGTCCATGTGATATTGACATGTGTATAAAAGGGTCAAGATTACCATCTTGCCTGTTTCGAACTCCCTGCCCCGGTGGATGCTGCTGAAACCACCTCAACATGCTTTTATCATGCCTGTCACTCACTTTGTAGATATCCCACATTCACCGCATTCATTCATCACCTTTTCTTTCTTCTTGTTTTATCACATGCAGTTCTTAAGTACCCCATTCCTACTGCATTCAACTTACTTTTATGTTTCTCCTGATATACTCAACTGTCATGTCCTTATAACAAAGTGAGCAAAAGCAAGCTCATGTATGATATCATTTTCACTGCTTTTAACAAACACACACAACTCACTACATTTCTATCAGCATTTGAATGTCTTGACATTTCTCCAACCATTTCTCTATCTTAAGTAAATATTCTACGATAGTACACAAAATTGTCTATGCTCTAGTTTTTCCTCATGTATGTATAATCATTCAGGCTATTTTCCTTCACTGTCAAACCCAGTCATCTTAGTCTTTGATTAATTTTAATGCTTGTATTTGCATCATTTGTTGCAAATCATGCAGTCAACAACACAGCATCAGCAGAACAGGCATATTCACATCTCCAATCAACATGCCCTGAATATCAGCCCAAGTATTCCCTATATATTTACCCATCAGTACATTAAATGACCAAGAGGACATTACCTGCTCAATCTTGAACTATTTGCTAAGCATTCCAATAATTCTTGCACATGCTTTACTTCCATCATCTACTACTTATACTTCATTCATCAACCAAACTTCAATGCCATGTTCATGCCACACAGTCCATAATTCAAGCCTATTTCCTTTAACATATGTTTTCCTCTAAATCAATGATTTCTTCATTGAGATACATTTCTCAATGACTTGCTGAGCAGCAGCAAAATTGGGTCTGCACATCCCAGCCTGAGATAAAGCTACACTGCGCTACCCAAATTTTGTTCACTGCCAGCTCCCGCTTCCTTTCCATCAGAATGTCACCAAACAGCTTCCCATGCACACTTCATAAATGAATCCCTTGTAGTTTTTGCATTCACCCTTGTTACCTTTCCCCTTGTATAAGGGAACAATAATAATGTTCTTTCAAAAATCAGACACAAATGCAGTATTTACTTTTACATTAAACAAGTTGCACAGCCACTCCATGAGCAAACCACCTTCATATTTTAACATTTCTTCAATTTCACAGTGCAACATTACTATTTTTCAGCATTCTCACAGCATTTACAACTTCTCTTTTCAGTTATACTTCTCAGCAAATTACTACTATTCCCATACACATCTCTGGAATATTCCTTCCAACACTTCCTCACTTCAGCTTCATCCTAAATAATTCCATCATCTTATTTTTAATTCCATTCACTCTGCTGAAGGTGCCTTGTTTAGTCTTCTTCACCCATTTCCAAACAATGTTTTAGTTCATCAAAATTGGTCTGCATTCTCTTTTAATCATCACTGTTCCTTGCTCTCTTTGACTATTCTTTGTAACTATCCTTTTCTCTATATGCATGTTATGCAATGTCTTCCTTCATTTTCATGTTTTGCAGCAATCACTGTCTTACAAGCATTTTGTTCCTCATCTACAACCTCTTTCACTTCATCACACTACCAAGCATCCTTTTCCTTACTTCCCATCAGTGTAATTCCAGACACTTCTGTGGAACTTGGTAACATAATTTTTTCACCCTGTTTCCACTTCCCACTCATTCTGTCTTCTAATCATTTTATGCAGTTGTATGAATGACTTCCTGCAGTTATTTTCTTTTCATTCTAGTTTATTTCATATCTTTGATTTGAAGAACCAGGTTAGTCTATGGTGGCAAAAAAAAAAAAAAAAGAATCAGATGGAGCCTGGTAATACCTTTTTCCAACTAACACATTTTATTGAAAGGTACTAGCATCTTTTATTTTTTTATTATCGTTTATTAAAAGGCATAAGCATCCTGGAGCTCATGAAAGCTTATGCCTTCTAATATTTTTTTAGTTAGAAAAGGTGCAACCAAACTCCTGACTCAAAGCAAAACATGCAATTATCACTATCCTATAGATTCCTACTTTCAACAACTTAGATCAGGGGTGGTGGGGCTCCCGCCTAAGGCCCGCGGCGCTCCCGCCTGCAAACCCCGCCCCTTCCAAGTGATTGGCTCCCACCCACAAACCCCGCCCCCCAGTGCTTGTGATTGGCTCCCACCCGCAAACTCCAGCCCCCGGTCCGTGGAAATCCCAGAAACCCTGCCCCCCACCCACCCCGGTCCCTGGTTATAAATATCCAAACGACCCTTGGCAGAAAAAAGGTTCCCCACCCTTGACTTAGATGATGCCAAATGCATCATCTGGTGGAGCAGCATACCACTCTTTAAGGGTATTCTAGAGTGATTCCTACCCTCACTCTGCCACACACACATATTCAGCCAATCCACTAAAGCTATAGCATTTGCTATTCTATTCCAAGTTCTACAAAACTCTTGTGGGAGATGCATTTCCCAATGAGAAAGTCCTTCTCTTCTCTGCCATTCCTATTGCCTATTGGCCCTCTCCCTCTCACCCTTTCTTGACAAAAGGGGTAGGTACATGTCACCCCAAGTCAAGATATACAACTGAGTAACATCTGCAAACTGAGGTTATTAATCCAGTCCCAGCAGATAACCTCATCCAATGGCTTCATGCCGATGTTAAATAAGAGGGGGGGGGGCAGAGTGTTGGTACAACATGACAGAGAGCCCAGGGGTTATTCTCTTTCCCCGTCTCTCGCTGATTGGAACCATCCAGTTAGGAAGAACTACCCCCCTCCCCTGAACCATGCCTCCGCTCCTACCCTCACAGACAGTCCAGAGAGATACTATGATCAATGGTACTGAAGGCCATTGTGAGATCAATTAAGACAAGGAGAGTCCCTGGTCCTGCCACAGGTAATCCACAAGAGTGACCAATATGGATTCAGTTCCATACCTGGCCATGAACTCTGACTGAAAAGAGTCCAGATAATCAGTGTTCTCCAGAGCTCTCTGCAACTAGCTCACCAACCCTCCTGAGGAAAAGAAGCTTGGAGACTGTCTAAAATCCCTGGGTTGAGTGACAGCTTCTAAAGGCTGGGGTGCGGACAGCATCATTCTCTCTCCCATGGAGACATTAATCACTGCCCATATCCAACACCTGTCCCCTTCCTGGAGGCCCTTGCCAACCAGGAAACTACGGGTGGCTGAACTAATGCGGCAGAGAACTCTGCCCACTTCCTCAGGACCAGCAGCTTCAACTCAGCCTGGTAAGCTCACAAGATGTGGCCTCCATCACCTCATTAGGACCTGTCTGGTTAGCATCCAATTCATCTGTTCCTATGCACTGTTATCCAGAATTTGACTTCATTTTTTAAAGCATTTGCTGTTTTAAAATTACTACTTTAATCTATTTTCCTCTATGTTTTAGTTTAATGTTTTCTATGCAGTACCTTGAGAATTTTTACTATAGGATGACAAAATTTCACAAATGAAATAAACTAAATTAAGACTGCATGAAGTTGCTCTTCGGATAGGGAGCAAACACAATCTAGAAGTGGTAAGATCAGGTGGCAGCTCAGCCCCCAAAGACAAGTTTACCGTCAGTTTGGGGCTGCTGAATTGTGCACAAGTTTTATTAATCCACATTCTTTATTATAAGCCAAAGGCTGTGATGTCAAGGGTTGACCTATGGTAGGGTTAGACGGCTCTCCAGCTGTTCCCATAAGACTTGCCACATGAGGGGAGCTGTGGTCCTAAACAAAATCTGAAGGGTCCAACTTTGGGCAGAAAGAGATGATCTAAAATTGTGGCCACAGAAAAATGTGGCCACAGAGTAGAACTCTTTTTTCAAGTGAGACTTGATCAAATATATGAATTGGCCACTACTCTACTTGAAAAAAAAGTTAGACCGTAACCCATGTCATGTGATTCCTTTAGAAGGCAGCAGGAACTGAACTGGAGAAATTGATTTTATTGATCTCAACCTCACTGTATTGTGAAGATAGTAGGTTAGATTCAGATATGTGCCTCAGATCCATCCCAGGGTATAAACTGACAACTCAGGCCTAATTTCTCTGGACCCCTAATTCCAACTTTGCTATCTATTACATCAGAGCTTTCCAAACTGTGTGTGGCGACACAAAACTGTGTCGCCACACACAGTCTGGTGTGTCGCCACACAACCCGGAAGCGCTGATCATCATCAGCGCTTCCGGGTTTTCCCGCGGCGACACACCAACGGCGGCGTGCAAAAACCGAAAGCGGCAGCAGCGCTTCCGGGTTTTTGCACCTGCCACAACGGCGGCACTTCCGGATTTTCCTGCGGCGACACACCAACAGCGGTTGGTGTGTCGCTGCGGGAAAACTTTGGAAAGCCCTGTATTACATCATACTTTCTGAACAAAACTTTGTTTTGCTGTAGAAGTAAAAAGAAAATAAAAATAAATTATGACTTGAATTAGGAGGAAGTTGGGCAGAGGGTATGAACTTCAGGCAGCCTTGGACAAAATACCCCCCCCCCCCATGGTTTTGGATATAAAGAGGTGCTATTTAAACCAATGTGAGTGTCTTAAGCTGGACTTATGTTTCAAATATATGAAGCTTACTTCTACTTAAGCACTATTAGAATGTAACCACCAACCTCACTCATGGGAGCATCTCTATATGTAATATGATCCATCCTATATGCTATTCAAGCAAAATTTTATTTATTTATTTATTTGAATTTATATTACCGCCCATCTCCCCCATCGGGGGACTCTAGGCGGTTCACAATAAAACAATAAAAACAGAAATAAAAAATTACAATATTAATAAATAATATAAAAACCAAGCATAAAAGATGTCAAAAAGATGGTAATACTGGGAAGCTTCATGGGACCAGCCATCCCCAAGAGGAACTGTTGGCATTACCCTCCCAGGCAAGCCGGCAGAACCAGGTTTTTAAGTCTTTTCGAAAGGTCGGGAGCGAGGAAACCCGCCTCAGCTCTGGGGTTAAGATGTTCCAAAGGGCGGGAGCTACTGCAGAGAAGGCCCACCTCCTGGACCCCGCTAGATGGAACTCTTTAATTGATGGAGTCCGCAGCAAGCCCTCTCTGACTGATCGGGTGGGACGGGTTGATGTTCTGGGAATGAGACGGTCCCTCAGGTAACCTGGCCCTATGCCATGTAGGGCTTTAAAGGTCGTGACCAACACCTTGAATTGGACCTGGAAGCAAACTGGTACCCAATGCAGCTCGCGCAGCAGAGGTGTCACATGTGCCGATCTTCTGGCCCCAATAACTGTCCACGTGGCCACATTCTGGACCAGTTGAAGCTTCCGGATACTCCTCAAGGGTAGCCCCATGTAGAGAGCATTACAATAGTCTATATGGGAGATGACAAGGGTCTGAGTGACTGTTCGGAGGGCATCTAAAAATATATTTCCTATCCTGCTTATAATGCCTTGTGTACATCATCCTATGCTATCATAAATAAGGAAGGTTTATGTAGGTTGATGGAATTGAGACATGCGTTTAATATAGGCTGACCATATTTCCTTGAGGCAAAAACGGGAAATTGGGATGGCAAAAACGGGACAGGGTCTTATGTAATATTCCCCCTGCCCTGTGCGATTGGCTCCTGCCTGCAAACCCCGCCCCTTGGTCCACGTGATTGGTTCCCACCTGCAAATCCCACCCCCCGTTCCGCCTGATTGGCTCCCAATTGCAAACCCCGCCCCCGGTCTGTGCAATTGGCTCCCGCCTGCAAACCCCGCCCCCCATCCTACGCGATTGGCTCCCGCCTGCAAACCCCGCCCCCCAGTCTGTAGAAAAACTGTCTTCCACGAAACTGGTCCCTCGTGCCAAAAAGTTTGGGTACCCCTGCTTAAACAGATTACTGTTTATATAAAAAGACTCGCGATCACCCACAAGGTCTGGGTCAAGGTTCCCTTTGGCAATAGGGTGAGACTGGAAATATATATATTGACTGTCAAAGGGAACCTTGACCCAGACCTTGCCCTGCTGCCAATTGGTCCTATATTTCTAGTCTTGCCATATTGTCAAAGTTTGACAATATGGCAAGACTAGAAATATAGGACAAAGTCTAACTAAGGCACACTGGAGTTTGATATCCTAAGATGTTATGGACTGCAGATCTCATCAGCTGCGTCTATTCAGGCCAATGGTCAGAGATTATGGTGGTATAACTCAATATATCTGGTAGACCTGCTTAGATCAAATAACATATAGTTACAACCTACTGAACTCAAGACTACACAAGAGGATAAAATTTCATTGTCATAAGTCCAATATCAGCATTTGGAAAGTATATGCATATTATTATTAAATGCTATGAACTGGCAGGATGCCGAAGTAGATTTTTACCCAATACTTATTTGGCAATTTCATCAATGAGGAATGTCAAGGTGAATTTGAAAGTTTCTACCTGGCAAAAGCAACCTTAAAAAACTTGAGGAGGATGGTGAACAACAGTAAAACAAATGGATGTTTCCTAGAAAAAGGAGATAAACGTTCCTATGTAGCTGCTGAATTTAATCTACAGCCAGGGGTTCTTGCATGAGCAAATTTCCAGAGAATTTGAGGAGAGACAACATTTAAGCTGATATGAAATATATTGACATGCTTCTCTATCACGTGACATTCATGCCTCACCAAATGATATATAGAGGCCCAAAAACTTCAATAGTCATATACAGTATACAAACATTGTGATCCATATGCAACTTTAAAGCTGAAACTTTAACTACACGGTGGTTGAATTAACACAAAATCCACCCCCTCCTCACACCTGGAGCTCAATAGCATTTTAAAAACTAGAATATATTGCTTTGAGGGTTGATCTGCTATTAGCTAAAATAAGGTGGTAGCTTTGAGAGCAGATTTAGGTTTCAAGAATAGGTCAGGAAATGACTAGCTCCTCACCCTCCACCCCTTTTTCTCCATAACAGGGATGGGAAGAGGTTTTTGACTGATTTTCTGCCACATATGCCAGAATAACTTGGCTGGTGGTCTGTAGCATGACTTGAGTGGGTGGAAACATTATTAGCAACTTCACTTCAAGCAGTACAGTGTCTTGGTCTGGCCCTGATTGTTAATTATTAAACAATCTATATTTTATTTTGTTCCTGTGTATTGGTCCAATTTGTGTCAGACACTGTTTTTCTAGAAGCCCAAAGCAGCCTTATTATTAGGTGAAAGTTAACAGTGGTTGTTTGCTTGTTCCTTTTAGTTCTTGTTTTATATAGCATTTATGAAACATTTCCTTATGGATTTGTGGTTGCAAATTACAGGTAAGGAAACATGCCAAGTTATCTTCCTTTAGTTTTGATCCAATTCGGATTCTTCTGAAATGGTATTTGAGAGAAAAGCACTATATAGAGAGGGATTTTTTAAACTAATGCAGTATTGTCAAAAATGATAGAAGATAACTAACCCCTGATGGCACGACTCCCCCTCCCATCATCCCCAGCCAGCTGGGGGCAATAGGAGGGGCAGGTTGGGGCATCCTGCTAGCCTCTGGGGAGTCTTCCGCTCTGCCACAACAGGGAGGCACTTAGCGCACTTTCCCCGCAAGAACACTGGAGCATCTGCTGGGGGGGGCTCCGTCCAGCCCGCTCAAGTCCCCATGGATCTGGGCAGCGGTGCGGGAAGGGGCGCCCAGCCCACCGTGGCCCCAATGGTAGACTATGCCTGTCCAGAGGGGTTCTCCCGCCGGCACCAGCACCAGCACTGGCACCAGCACCACAGACGCGAACACCGCCTCCCCCGCGCCTGTTCCGGTGGGACAGAACAGAACAGGAGGAAGCCGGCCCCACCGCCATCCTGCGTACCTCCAGCAAGGGCTGGCATCACCGTCAGCAGCAGCAGCAGCAGCTCCAGGAGGCGGAGGCGGCTCCATACCCAGAGGGGCTGTATCCCAGTGCATAGCTCAGCGGCACCCTAGCCAACCGGCTCCCTGGCTTGCTCTGGCCGGGACGCCTCCTCCTGCCTGGCGCGGACAGGTGGTGAGAGCGCTCTCCTCCCGTCCCGGGGCCTGCTACAGCTGTCAGGGTGGAGGGGTCAGAGCGCCATGCCAGGAGGCTTCCTGCCGTGCATTGCTCAGTCCTCCCAGGGACCCGGGACGGCTCGGCTCAGTGGCGCTGCTGAAAGAGGAACTTCTCTGTCTGGCCGGAAAGTTTGGAAAGGGTGTGTGCGTGCACGTGAGCTAGTGCCAGCAGCGCTGCCCCTATGCCCCTTTTATTATTCGCATTTCGCACCATTTGTGTGTCTTAGCCAATTGGGCTTCGCACTGCTCGGCCCGCCTCTCCACCCTCCTTTGCTGCGCGCTGATAGGCGGGAGGGCTTCATTTTCCAGGCTGTCTCCCAAAACGGGACAATAATGAGATTTTTGTCAAAAAGACTGTACAGTTAAAAAATGCTAAAATAACGGGACTGTCCCGTTCAAAACGGGATGTATGGTCACCCTAGTTTAATATACCTGATGGTAGCAGACTTGGGGCTTGGAAAAAAAATGAGAAACGATTGGAAGAATTATATCATCTTTAGCCTAGGGAAGAGTGTGGGGAAACAAAACATGATGAAATAATTGTCCTACATTATCTGAAGGGCTTTTATGTAGAAGATGGAGCAAAATTCTAATTCTCCACAGTTGTTCTAGATCAGTCAGAACAAGAAACAATGAGCTTAAGTTATAAGGAAATAATTTTTGATTGGATATCAAGAAAAACTCCCTAATGGTAACAGTTGATCAACAATGGAAGAGATAGCTCAGAAGGTGCTGGACTTTCCTTGGTTGAAGTTGTTTAAACAGAGGCTGAATGGCCATCTGTATGCTAAAAGTATGGACATGATCTTCAAAGTCTCTTCCAACCCTTCCATTCTATGATTCTATGACTAATAGCAAGGAAGGGGCAAGTATACATACACAGATCTTATAAATTTAGGGGACGTGCTGTATGTGTGCAACCAAAGATGTGCTAATTACTTACGTTTATAGAGTCAATCAGCTAGAGCTCCCTGCATATGCATGGTTAAAGCTAAAACAAATCCTATGTTACAGGATATTCCAGAGATATATATGGTATTTTTTAAAACTCTGTCATTTCTGATCAGATTATTAACTTCTAGTAATAATTAATGGTGAGTGTCTAACATTTGATAGTTAGGGTTAAGATGTCCTATTACAAAAGTTACTTGGAAATCCACAGATTTGCCCAGAGGCTTATATATGAAATATTTCCTAAATCAACTCAGCTCATGTAATTGGAGAAAAACATATCCTTCTGTCCTGAATTATACAGAGTGTCCCAAGAATTACTTATTTCTAAAAGGTTTTGAAACTCAAATCCTTGGACACCTGGTCAACAAATCCAGCTGTTCACAGCTGTTCTTTCAATCTCATTTGCTTCATTGTTTTCAGAAAACAATGAGGCAATCAAAAAGCAAAATAGACTTATGCAGACAAAATAATTTTTTTTAAAAAGAAAGAGAGAGTCCCAAGTGCCAAGCTTTTAAGCATTCTCGCTGAAATCAAAATCAATGGAAAATAAATCAAGCCTGGACGCAAACAGGAAATTGAAAAATTACATCAATGAAAAAGGCAGAAACACAGACGTCATTTGGCTGTAGCTACTGCAGGGCAAAGATTTTATCATGCTTTAGAAAGAATTAAAATAATTAGGTTTCAGTTTGCAAACTGCAGGATTCTCTTATAAGCTGGTTTTTGCAGTTATAAAAAACAGATGGCCTCAAAAGCCTTTATTTTTAATAATTTTAAAAGTATTTTCCTTTGTGCAAAATACTTTTATTTATCTCTGCAGAAATTCTGCAAAGTAAATCAGGCAATGCACCCTTCATATTTCATGACTGACTGGAGATTATACTACATTATTATCATCATTTTTTTGTGATAAACAGTGTTTTGTGAACACAGTGACTTCAGCTGGATCCATTTTGAAGAGATTAAGAATTTATTATAATTTAACAAATTATACACTTTAGAAGCATCCCTCCTTTGCTGTTAAAGATTGGTTGTCATAATACTGTAGTCGCTGAAATAGGTTTATTTACTGTCAAATTTTACACAATTGTTAACAGAATTACTATTTACATGCTGATAGTTATAAATATTCCTGCTTCATTAAAAAAATGCTATTTGAGAGCAGATTGTCTTCAGAAAAAGGAAAAAGCAGCAAATGATCAAAGCTGTATTTTGCCTACAAGCACTAATGTATAACCTGCTGGTTTTTAAGTTGTAACCCTGTCCTTTACGTTACAGATTATGTACAGCAAGGCAGTAAGATATCTGTCTTATCAAAGTGATGTCAATGCGTCTCTCAACCCAACATTATATTTTATTTTTCAAGAGATATTTCTCTGATCCATATATTTGAATCTTAACCCTTTGCCATGTCTGCCTGAATATCTACTCTTCATCTTTAAGAAATTCAGAGTGTTACTTCTTGTTCCTTTGATGTTCTGTCTGAAACCACACCCAACAGACCAAAATGAAGTGGCTGAACGTGACAGTGCTCCACTCTCAGCCAGCATTTCTTCATATCATATATTCAGGTATGGCATTTTCAATCTCGAGGGTGACATTTAATGGCAAATGGTGGATTGTGGGCTCCACGCACATACATTTATGTATGTGCAAACATACAACAGAGTATGACAGAGAATACAACACCAGCAGGAACACACACCCTCCACTTGGGCACAGAGAGAATCTTCTAGCTGTGCTCCTGTCCTCTGAAGATGCCAGCCACAGCAACTGGCGAAACGTTAGGAACCAGAACTGCCAGAACACGGCCACACAGCCCGGAGAACCCACAACAACCATACAACAGAGTCTCTCTACTCCCCATTTTCCTTAATCCACCTGATTGACCAATGGTCTAGCCATTGCTGACTTTCCTAGAAGGCCCTGTTTCTATTAAGCTCAGTGACCACAGAGCAGTCTTACGGCACCAGCTGAAGACTCAGATGCTCTAATTTCTGTGCTAATCATTCATCATCATTGGCGATCACTCGTAGCCAAGTAAGATTGTCTTCCAAAGGTAAAATTTTAACAGTGGATCCGTAAAGGCCAATTCTGGATCCGCACAACCTCCCACAATGAGGGCATAGGTTTCCGGGTGGGAGACGGTCATGATGAGGGTTTGCCTGACGTGCCTTCCTTTTAGCTCTTTTCTCCCTTTCGCCCTGTACTCGTGCTTCTTCAAAGTCCATAGCGCCATTAATAAAGGCTGACCTCCAATTGAAACGCTCATGAGTTAGGGCTTCCCAGTTCTCAATGCTGATATTACATTTTTTTAAATTAGCTTTGAGAGTGTCTTTGAATCTCTTTTGCTGTCCACCAATATTCCGTTTTCCATTCTTAAGTTGGGAGTAAAGTAGCTGCTTTGGAAGACGATGGTCAGGCATTCGAACAACATGGCCGGTCCAGCGAAGTTGATGTTGGATGATCATTGTTTCAATGCTGGTGGTTTTCGCTTCTTCTAATACGCTAACATTAGTCCGCCTATCTTCCCAAGTAATTTGCAGAATTTTTCGGAGGCAGCGTTGATGGAATCTTTCAAGAAGTTGGAGGTGGCGTTTGTAGAGGGTCCATGTTTCACAGGCGTACAGAAGGGTTGGTAGTACAATGGCTTTGTAAACAAGCATTTTGGTCTCCCTGCGAATGTCCCGATCCTCAAACACTCTACACTGTGCTAATAGCTTGATGCTGGTGGGGTTACCAGATCTGGGATGCAAAATCTGGGTGACCATTAGTTGGCAGCAAAGAGGGTTTTCTGCCTTTTTTTGTTGTCATCTAGTGGACTTTTGCAGCAGAACTGGTAGTATTACCATCAGCGACCTTTGCATAAGCAAGCTGATTTGATCAGAAACCCAATACTTTGCAAGGTTTCAAATGTTCTAGCTTCTACCCTGAGAAATCACATAACCAGGATCTTTCAAAAGATCAAAAGTTGTGATGACTGCAACACTGGCAAGGAGGCAGGAGCATCCCAGTCATCCATGGAAGGATGGTAGTACTAAAGCCCTGGAAGTCCCAGATTCCCCCCCCCCCATTAGAGCTTAACAATGTTTTAAAGTTACTTGTGAGGCAAAGCACTCGTGAAAAATGAAGTCAAAAGACATCCTAAGTAAGTTCTGATAAAATTCAGTGGAGTTTCCTCCCAGATAAAAGGTATAAGATGTCACCACATTCTGCTCAATGTAATTATGTAATGGATTAATTATGTACATTAATGGATTTGTATGAGAGATGGAGCAGATGAGACCCCCCATCAAAGCAGGCTATCAAGGCAGAAAGATTTGTTCCGGTGATTGCAGTTTGTGCAGGATGTGGAAAAATACCAGAAGACAGACTTCTAAGAAGGGTCATTAAGAAATGCTTCTCAAAACAAGAAATGGTTCCCAAGTGAACTGAATGTAGGGAGATGGCACTCAAGTGGAAAACTACCAAGTGGGGACAATCTTTAACAGAAGTTCTAAAAGTGGACTGGTATTTCAGAACTATTGTGTAGAGCAGTGCTTTCCAAAGTGCCGCCGTTGGCAACACACCAATTGCGGCAGCGGCAGCGGCACGGGGGCGCGCGTGGGGGCGGGGGCATGCACAGCGGCGGTGCAGGGGTGTGTGCGGTGGCATGCATGGCAGTGGTGGCAGCAGCCTCCGCTAAAAGGCAGAAGCGCTGATAGCACGCCGCTGTCGTTGTCGCTGCCGCCGCCATGCACACCGCCACCATGCCGCCACCGCTACTGGGTTGTGTTGCAACACACCAAACTGTGTGTTACAACACACTAAAGTGTTGTGACACACAGTTTGGAAAGCTATGGTGTAGAGTGAGGATGGTTCCCTGCGAGTTTCCAACTTCAATTCTTCAAGAACCCAAACCTAGCCTAACCAGCTACACTTTGAGGTGGGGTGTGTGTGTTTGTGTGAAAGAGAGAGTGAATGAAGAATTTAAAATGTTGAGTTCATCTGAGTTTTAGCTAGATAAGAATAAGGAAGACTGAAAGTACTGTAAATAATCTCTTTACTGCCTCTGTATGACAATGATACCAGCACAGGCATCTGTGGGCAGGGCAAAGAGGTTGATGGACAAAACATACTTTGCAACTTTATGAGGTTACCTTCACCCCTTACATACCTGCAAGCAACATCATGAAACAAGTAGAAAAGGGAGGAGCTTGCACTGTGATGTCACAACATGTTTCATCATTTTGATATCATTGTGGCTAGCTACACATGCCTATGCTTGCACGTCGTTAAATAGTAAACAGTTTTTGCAAATGGACGGGGTAGCTTTTCTTCCTTTCCAACACCAAAATGATCCCCATATACTTCTGATTATTTTGGTTATATAGGAAATTGTATACCCATAAACATAAACAAGCAACCTTATTTTTTCCCCCAGCATAGGAATTGTCTTCCAGTTTTGCTCTAAGTTTCCATGGATGTGTGCTAAATTTCTACATAGTCTTGCCTTGTGTGCTTTTTCTGAAGGTACATTTAATACATACATACTACACATAGGTAAAGATAAAGGTTTCCCCTGCACAGTTGTGTCCGACTCTAGGGGCCGGTGCTCATCTCTGTTTCTTAGCCGAAGAGCCAGCACTGTCCGAAGATGCTTTCCACGGTCAGGTAGCCGGCATGACAGGCACGGAACATACATACATACATACATACATACGTACGTACATACGTACGTACGTACATATTTAATTCTTATATGTAAGAATTTAATGTGCTTTAATATATATATTATATATTATATATTATTATTATATAATATATATATATTATATTATTATTATATAATATAAGCTGCTCAAAAAAATAAAGGGAACACTGAAATAAGACATCCTAGATCTGAATGAATGAAATATTCGTATTAATTACTTTGTCCATTACATAGTTGAATGTGCTGACAACAAAATCACACAAAAAGCAATGGAAATCAAATGTAAGCAACCCCTGGAGGTCTGGATGTGGAGTTACACTCAAAAATTAAAGTGGAAAAGAACACTACAGGCTGATCCAACGTTGATGTAATGTCCTTAAAACAAGTCAAAATGAGGCTCAGTAGTGTGTGTGGCCTCCACGTGCCTGTATGACCTCCCTACAATACCTGGGCATGCTCCTGATGAGGTGGTGGATGGTCTCCTGAGGGATCTCCTCCCACACCTGGACTAAAGCATCCCCCAACTCCTGGACAGTCTGTGGTGCAACGTGGCGTTGGTGGATGGAGCGAGACATGATGTCCCAGATGTGCTCAATTGGATTCAGGTCTGGGGAACGGGCGGGCCAGTCCATAGCATCAATGCCTTCGTCTTGCAGGAACTGCTGGCACACTCCAGCCACATGAGGTCTAGCATTGTCTTGCATTAGGAGGAACCCAGGGCCAACCGCACCAGCATATGGTCTCACAAGGGGTCTGAGGATCTCATCTCGGTACCTAATGGCAGTCAGGCTACCTCTGGCGAGCACATGGAGGGCTGTGCGGCCCCCTAAAGAAATGCCACCCCACACCATTACTGACCCACTGCCAAACCGGTCATGCTGGAGGATGTTGCAGGCAGCAGAACGTTCTCCACGGCGTCTCCAGACCCTGTCACGTCTGTCACATGTGCTCAGTGTGAACCTGCTTTCATCTGTGAAGAGCACAGGGCGCCAGTGGCGAAGTTGCCAATCTTGTGTTCTCTGGCAAATGCCAAATGTCCTGCACGGTGTTGGGATGTAAGCACAACCCCCACCTGTGAACGTCGGGCCCTCATACCACCCTCATGGAGTCTGTTTCTGACCGTCTGAGCAGCCACACGCACATTTGTGGCCCACTGGAGGTCATTTTGCAGGGCTCTGGCAGTGCTCCTCCTGTCCCTCCTTGCACAAAGGCGGAGGTAGCGGTCCTGCTGCTGGGTTGTTGCCCTCCTACGGCCTCCTCCATGTCTCCTGATGTACTGACCTGTCTCCTGGTAGCGCCTCCATGCTCTGGACACTACGCTGACAGACACAGCAAACCTTCTTGCCACAGCTCGCATTGATGTGCCATCCTGGATGAGCTGCACTACCTGAGCCACTTGTGTGGGTTGTAGACTCCGTCTCATGCTACCACTAGAGTGGACGTACCGCCAGCATTCAAAAGTGACCAAACCATCAGCCAGAAAGCATAGGAACTGAGAAGTGGTCTGTGGTCACCACCTGCAGATCCACTCCTTTATTGGGGATGTCTTGCTAACTGCCTATGCTTTCCGCCTGTTGTCTATTCCATGTGCACAACAGCATGTGAAATTGATTGTCAATCAGTGTTGCTACCTAAGTGGACAGTTTGATTTCACAGAAGTGTGATTGACTTGGACTTACATTGTGTTGTTTCAGTGTTCCCTTTATTTTTTTGAGCAGTGTATATTATATATTATTATTATTATATAGTTAAAGCTATGGTTTTCCCAGTAGTAATGTATGGCTGTGAGAGTTGGACCATAAGGAAGGCTGAGCGCCGAAGAATTGATGCTTTCGAACTGTGGTGCTGGAGAAGACTCTTGAGAGTCCCTTGGACTGCAAGGAGGTCAAATCAGTCAATCCTAAAGGAAATCAACCCTGACTGCTCATTGGAAGGACAGATACTGAAGCTGAAGCTCAAATACTTTGGCCACCTAATGCGAAGAGAGGACTCACTGGAAAAGACCCTGATGCTGGGAAAGACTGAAGGCAAAAGGAGAAGGGGACGGCAGAGGATGAGATGGTTAGATAGCATCACCGATGTAATGAACATGAATTTGAGTAAACTCCGGGAGACGGTGGAGGACAGGAAGGCCTGGCGTGCTATGGTCCATGAGGTCACGAAGAGTCGGACACGACTAAACGACTGAACAACAACAACAAATATATATTAGGGGCGTGGTGGCTCAGCGGGTAAGATGCCAGGCTTGTCGATCGGAAGATTGCAAGTTCGGAGGTTCGAATCCCTAGCCCTGCGTGCGGAGTGAGCTCCCGCACTAGCTCCAGCTCTTGCCAACTTAGCAATTCGAAAGCATGCAAATGCAAGTAGATGAATAGGTACCACTTCGGTGGGTAGGTAACAGCATTCCATGTGCGTCATGCAGCCACATGACCATGGAAGCGTCTTCGGACAACGCTGGCTCTTTGGCTAACAAATGGAGATGAGCACCGGCCCTTTAAATATATATATATATATATATATATATATATATATATATATATATGAGATAAATGGATGGATGGATGGATGGATGGATGGATGGATGGATAATATATAGATCAGCTTCAAAAATAATGGGCCAGATGTATTCTGTTACATTGGTTTTCAGCATTTTGTCAGGGGTCAGGGATGGGACTGTCTTTTCTGGCTGGCTGGATACTTCCAGGATCCCTCCAAATCTCTGATCCTCCTGCCCAGTTACAAGGATGTTGTAATGTAATGCTCTGCTTTTTGGAATAACTCCCAAATGACTCCTAAACCATATATCCAGACAGTGATTTGCTTACACAACATCAGCCGACACTACACTTGCATAACAGACACTTCAACTGTTGCACAACCAGCTTGCATTGTGCAGCAGTTGTGGATGAGTCCGATAATGGAAAGAGCACTCAGGAACGTGGGTGCTTCCAGATGCCACTTTTCTTTGTCATCTTTCATGTACAACATACTTATGGCTTCCATTTTTAGCTGCCCAGTCACTTATCTCTGGTAGCACTAGGAACCATCTACTGAAGATTTTAATTGCTGGGATCTCCAAAACCTATGTGGGAATTGCAGTTTGCCTTGTAAAGAAGGCCATACCCATTGAGGCTGATTTAAGACAACCTGATGGGCCCATTTTAAAAAACCAGCCACTGATTCCTGGTGAAAAGTTTAATGATAAATGTAATATTAAAACCTGCTCAAACAATGAAATAGTGAATTATATCACTTGGTGAAGAAAAAATGCTCATGGGGGTTTCTTGTTCTAGCCCTTTTTTGAGCACATCAAACTTGTTCAACTAGCCTTTCCTCATGGAACAGGCCAAGAAAAAGCCACTTGGGTTATATTCTCAGTCAAGACATCTGTTCTTTATTATCTTAAAAGAAAAGAAAAAAATATGTCCAGTCTCTGCAGTCCAACTTAAGACTGTTCTTTGTTTCCTCACAGAATACTTTTCTGGATGTCCTGATATAATTGCTTATTGAGAACATATTTTCAGCAAAGAGCATTAATGGCTTAGAAAAACAATCTAATAGGTTTTGCTCAGTGTTTCATCTTCATGTTATACATTTTGCACATTATTTAAACTTTCCACATTGGAATGGGTTTGTGTTGGCGGGGGGGGGGGGGGAGGGTGTGTGAGAGAGATTTTGTTTAAAGCAAACAAAAAAATCCACCCATTTTTCTTAGAATGTATGCCTGGAACTCTGTTCAACTTCCTTCCTCCTTCTACTCTCTTTCAAATCCCATCTCTTTTTCAAGAAATACATGGCTTAATCTACAGAGTTTAGGTTATATATGACTACTTGCTCTCCCACATTTTACACATTGTAAGCTGGCCCTACCATTTGACAAAGGGAAGAACTGTCCTTAGGTAGCAGACACTGAGTATGGTGGAAAGAAAACCAGGCTCTTTTTCTTACAGAACTGCCAGGCATTTGAGGTAGGCCAGGCCAGGAAACAAATAGCAGAATCCTGAAAGCCTGAAAGACTTTCCTTCTGCCTCCTCTTATACCAAAGACTATCAAAGTGGGGTAATCTTGAGTTTCTTTCTCATGCTTTCCTCTTTCTCAGGGCTGAGCAGATGTTTACTTAACTGCTCTTGCATTCCTTCTTCAGGTTGTATTCATACTCCTCGCCCATCAGACTCAGCCTCCCCTCCTGTGCACAAAGGAGATGCTGGCAAGATGTTTTGGGAACCAACTACAGACTCACTTGCCTGCCTGCCCCACTCCCCACCCCCCCCGTGTGGAAACTCCCCAAGGTCATCAGCCATTTCTTGCCACACAGAGTCAGATGGATCTGGAAAGTCTCTCCTCCCTTCCTGTTGCCTGGCAACCTGTACCGGAGACTCTATCTGGTGGGAAGCACAAAGCCCTCTTCATCTTGGGCTTCATGTTCTCTTGATAATGGTGGTAGATTGTGGGGACAGGGCTTGTGTGGGAATTTCAGATGAAACTGGTACAGAAGGCATTGGTATGGACATCTGTTACACTTTCCTATGACCGCTCAGATTCAGGGTAGCTCTTCCAGTGGATCAGGTATTCTAAAAGTTTTGTCCTGCATCTAGAATCCAGAATAAAGCAGACTTAATATTCTTCTTCCCCAGCCACCAGCACAGGGGTGTGAAGGGAGAGGAAGAAGAGTTTTAGAGCACAAGGGACAAGGGGGCTCCTCATGACAAACAGAGCCCCATGGAGTACTGGATGAATCTTCATTGAAGCAGGTAATTGCAAACAAAAGGCCACTGTGTTAATTTGCTGGGAAGGTGCCAATAAATGTTGACTCCAGTTTTTTAGGGAGGTGGGTGGAAGATTAAAATTTAGTGGAAAGATAGACCAAATTCCCCACCACGATCTTGATGACCTGTTGCATGTGTGTTTCTGTGACATGATTGTATGCAGCCTCTGCCAACTCTAACTTCCTTTAAGAGGAGCTGCAGAGCCTGCATCTCTGCAGAAAGTCCAAGGCATGAAGAACAGCAGATGCAGGCATTCTGGAGGGCAAGATGCAGGACTGGTAGCCATAGGTTGCCTGAAAGGGAAAGGTACCTATGGAGAAATGTACTGAGTTGTTATATACAAATTCAGCCAGAGGCAACAGTTCAGTCCAACTGTCCTGCTGATAAGAAACACAGTACCTCAAGTACTGTTCTAATGTTTAGTTCACTCTCTCCATTTTTCCATTAGAGGCCAGATGATTTGAGGATGACAAGTGAATCTGAATGTCTAATAATTGGAAAAAAGCCTCCCAAAACTTGGATATAAATTGAGATCTGTGATCCAAGATGACATAATTGACTAAGGCCCTGTACCTAACAATGTGATCCAGAAAAAATTTACAAACAAACAAATCTTTATTAGGGTCAAAGACCAGCATCAGGAGGGTGGGGTATAGTCAGTTGAAAGCATGGAAGGTACATTAAAGTCTAATATAAGAAGCTAAAACACAAAAATACATTAAAATTTAATATACAGTAATAAGCTAAAACACAGAAATAAAAAAATACATTAAAATCTAATATAAAAAGCTAAAACACGGAAATCCAGGGGAAAAGGCAAAAAGGGGGGGAAAGATACATAGGGAAGGGTAGGAGCATTAGATGGGTGTGGGAGAGCTTAACAGTATATCTGTAAATGCAGTACTCTAGTATATTAAAATAAATACTAGTTTATGGCACTGGCCATCATCTGGCGAATTTTAAGCGCTGCTGCACAGAACCTGGCAACACTGAATGTTTTAGCAGGGAGGTGGGAAAAAGTTACAGACTCCTGAGCTGATGGAGGGCCCTTGCAAGGAATAAAATGACCCATCTTGGTAGACAAATTCACTATCTTAAAAATGGTTGTGGAACCCTGAGCAGAAGTGGTTTTGCCTTCTGCAATTTTTTTCTGGCGTTCCTCTAGTCCAGCAAGTTCCTGGTGGTCTCCCTCCCAAGTACTAACAAAGTCCAACTACATGCTGTCCTTCTTTTATTCCATGATTCAAGCATTATAACAATCTTTATTCTTTTTAGTTATAGGAATATTAAAGAAAAGAGAGGAATGAGCTTTCCCACAGTAGGTTGTTATTTGCTGCAATTCAAAATAGATCTCACCAGCTGAAATCTGTCAAACAGAAAGCTGTGATCTGACTAATGCATGCATGCTCATGTCAACATTTACAACATGCGTCTGTACTTTATTCACTTGGAGAGAGCTCAGAATGAAACCTGAGCAATGCTTGAGAGCAACACTGCTTGTTTAAAAAAGGCATCTTCAAAAGGCAGAAAGAAAAGTAAAATAAAGGCACTTTATCAGGAACAGTTAGTTCCTCTTTTGGGGGGGGGGGGCGGTATCACCGAGAAAGAGGGAGATACTTTTACCTATTATTCCTTATATCTTTCCTTTCTCCTAATTTGTTTCATCCCTTGCCAGTTAAATGTACAGTAACTGATTTTTAGCAGAGAACTGTTCAGTAGGGATATGCAACTTCCAGTTACAGAATACATCTTCATCTGGTCTCTTCAGGTTTTGGGGAAAGCCACATCCCTAATGGAACACCCACTTCACAGAGTTCCTTTCTTTCAGCTGCTCTCTGGATGGAAAGGACAACTGTTCCTCTCTCTGTGCACAGAGTGATCTTGGCACAATTGCTTCTGAGCAGAGTGCCTGAATTTTTAAGAGAGTCGTTTCATGGTACAGTAGAGAAAATCAGGCCTGACGCAAAACTGCTTTATGCAAACTGCTTTCCCTTTCAGAAAAAAAAACAAACC
The DNA here is from genome assembly GCA_023362775.1 of Charina bottae. NCBI lineage: Eukaryota > Metazoa > Chordata > Lepidosauria > Squamata > Charinaidae > Charina > Charina bottae. Next base: position 147,282,661 of record JALMGJ010000002.1, on the reverse strand, counting down.
TTTTTTGGTTCCGCTCAGTTGCTAAGCAAAATGTATGCAGTGTGGCTGGTTAGATGTTCACCCTGAGTGACCCACACTGTTACTATATTTTTTAAGAATCTAAATAAGAAACTAAACTTTAGTTGAATCCTTGCTAGAATCTCTTCCTATTGCTCTTCAATTACATTCTCTGACTTTCTTCCTCCCTCTGTGCACAGGAAACCCTGAAGCTATTTAGCACTGTCATTTCAGGTATCTTCACCTATAGGAACCTTTGAAGGGTCGGTTTGGAGAAGCGAGAGAATTTAGATGGGCTGCATCATGGCTTTACCTCCAGTGCTGTACTGGCCCTGAGAGTTGTGCCAGGAACCAACCTGCCCCACAATACTGGCTTCTGCCTGTATTTTGCAAAAGCTACTAACAATTGATGCTTTCGAACTGTGGTGCTGGAGAAGACTCTTGAGAGTCCCTTGGACTGCAAGGAGGTCAAACCAGTCAATCCTAAAGGAAATCAACCCTGACTGCTCATTGGAAGGACAGATGCTGAAGCTGAAGCTCAAATACTTTGGCCACCTAATGCGAAGAGAGGACTCACTGGAAAAGACCCTGATGCTGGGAAAGACTGAGGGCAAAAGGAGAAGGGGACGGCAGAGGATGAGATGGTTAGATAGCATCACCGATGTAATGAACGTGAATTTGAGTAAACTCCGGGAGGCAGTGGAGGACAGGAAGGCCTGACGTGCTATGGTCCATGAGGTCACGAAGAGTTGGACATGACTAAATGACTGAACAACAACAAAACTAACAAAATCCAGACTAATTACATTGAATACTGCATGTTCTTAACATTGACTAGGTTTGTCAATACATGTTTTAAAAGAGTTTATATTGGGGATGATGTAACAGCACCAATTCTGGTCTGGATTTCTGGAGTCCAGATAGGGCACCCTTGATATAGATGCACACAAATGAGTCTTTTTTTTCTCTCATTTTCAGAATACAAGGATTTTGTCTATTGGCAGAGAATTCCAGAGGACTTTTAATACATATACGCATACTCTGTATTTTGAAATGCTTGGCCTGAAAGTGATAAAAGCGTAAGGGAAAAAAATTAAGGGAAATGAGATAATTTATTTTTAAGGTGGCCAACTGTGTGTAATTATTGTAAAGCTGATTAATTCCCTCTGAAAGGTTCAAGAGGATTTCACTTGGAGGCAGCTGGGTACAGAGAGGTGGAGTGATTGCTTCCTCATAATAATGAGGTCACCATTTGGCTGTGGAATATCATGTTTTCTTGATTGCTTTCCAGGAGAAAACATTTAAACTCTTTGGGAAATGTCCCTTCGGTGTGAAAAGGGGAGAAGATGGGGCGTTGCTAAACCAGATTAGGCCTTTCCTTAGTTTCTACCCCAATAGAGAGGATGAGGAGCTTTTACTATTCTGAGGATGGGGCACATAAGGAGAAATCATTCCACATGTACCAAAAATAATTCACCCAAACTAAAATTCTAAATTACTTATTCCCAACTTGGTTACCCTCTAGATCAGGGATCCCCAACTTTTCTGGTCACACACCTTATTAGTAACAAATATTTTAAACATGCCTCCCCCATACGTGCATGTTTATTTATAAATCATGTGCACGTACTACTGTATTATTCTATTATGTACATCAGAGCTTTCCAAACTGTGTGTCACAACACCTTAGTGTCGGGTGTCTGGGTGTGTCGTGGCTGCTGCTGCCTCCGAACCCTGCCAGGATTCTGCGCAGGTCCTAGTGCCTGCCTTGTGCTCTGCTGTAAGAGTGTGTCACGAAATGATGCATGTCTAAAAAGTGTGTCCCCAACATGAAAAGTTTGGAAAGCTCTGATGTAGATTATATAACATATCCCCTCCAATAGAAATTAAAAAATAATGGGATGAAGGATGAGATAGATGATAGATGATAGAGATATGCTAATATTTTTTCCTATACCCAACAGGATTGTCTTGTGCTCCTCCTGGGGTATGTGCACCCCTCTTTGGAGATGGCTGCTCTAGATGGCCATGCAGACTGGAAAATGCTGGGGTCTGAACTCCACATTTCTGGAGAGCGCCTCGGTTGGAAAAGGTGGGCTAATCTACCTGTTATATTGGCATCCAACAACTTTTTAAAGCTGAAACTGACTCAGGGATGACAGCAGAGTGTTATTAAATTAGATCTTTCTCAGCCTCCAATGAGACAAATTGCCCAAATCTCTCTTCTCAAGCTTCTCTTTCTCACAGAATAAAGTGAGAGAGAAAGAAAACAAAGCTATGATTTCCCTTGACGACCAGCACATATTTCAGGGAAAAACAATTTGAAAGTGGTTAAAGCGACCTTACCACCTCATCATGGCTCCTATCAAATCTGGACTCCCCTGGCCATGCCACCCTTTGAAACTAAAAATATAGACAATAATGTCTTTATCATCTTCTCCTCAAACTTCTCTTTCCCCCTGCCCTCCAAACCCACTCACAGGACTGAAACACATTTCAGAAGAGGTTTAGCTTTATAAAACATGGGGACATAGAGTTGAGGAATCCAGGAGAGTTAAATATTTCTGAACACTCCAAGATGCCTCATTAATTTTAGTACATGTCCTTGATATAATTTTGTTGATTTTGCTTTCCAGATAAAGGTACGGTACTTTCGGCTCCACATAGACCACCACCAGCTCCTACAAAGCAAAGGAGGAAGAAGGGAGGGCAGTAAGGCTGTGGGCAAGATTGCATGGGGGCAGGACAGAAAGAGATTGGGCAAAAGTAAGTGGCATGAAACTGAAATAACTTCGATGTTATAAATGCATCCCTGCATCCCAGCTCTTCCTTGTTTCATCCTCCTGATTTTTCTATGTTTGCTTCCAGCAGTTGACGCTAATGAGGAACACTAACCACTCCAGCGCAGAGGGAATGTGAAATGAGGGGTGGGGGGTACTGGCTCATCCACCAAAGGAGAAAGCACAACTCAGCACCAGATACCATGGAGCCAGTGAGGTTGACAATCGAATTTATGACCGCAGTGTTTCTTGCAGACACAGGGAGTGTGGCCAGTGTTTTTTGCCAGCAGTGTGGAAGTGGCCTTAATAAATTCTACCGTTCATTGTTTAGGGAACTCATCACTGGGTGGGATTTGTGTGCAGAATCGTGTGGCACCCTGCTGGCACAACCTTTCTTGTAAGAAGAAAAAGCACATCACATATACTTGTAGGCCTTACAGACAAAAAAATTATTGTGGAAAAAACGGGTTCTTTGCCCATCCCAAATACATTTTAAAACAATTTGAAAAATTCAATAAAATAGCATGATTATTATTGGTTGCTTTCTGTTTTTGGAGAAAAGGCAACCAAAGTCTGAGATCATTCTATATCTCTCTATCATCTCTCTATCATCTCTCATCTCTCTCTCTCTCTCTCTCTCTATTTCTATCTCTATCTCTATCTCTATCTCTATCTCTATCTCTATCTCTATCTCTATCTCTATCTCTATCTCTATCTCTATCTCTATCTCTATCTCTATCTCTATCTCTATCTCTATCTCTATCTCTATCTATCTCATTTACTGTATATAGCTGCCCATCTCACACAAGTGACTCTGGGTGGCTTACAAGATTAAAAACAAACAACCCCCCCCAACATACCTCCCCCACCCCTCCGTGCACATGCCGTCAAGGAGGGGCCTTGTGTTTCATCTTGTTTTTCCCACAAAAAATTATTTTCCCCTCCAGCTGCTGCTAATAGCCAAGAGGTGTTCCTTGCAGCAGAGAATAGGTTTTGGGGGAAAAGGAGCTTGGGAAGGGATTTTCTGCAGGTTAATAAAGTGAAGAAGAAAGGATGATTTTCTACTCCTTCACCATCACAGACAAGTACCGTTGCTTTTTTTAAAGGAGGAGGACAAGGGGTGGACTAGGAGTTTGCCAAAGATGGAAAAAGTGTCTTGTTTCAACCTTGAAACATAACATTGTGTCCTGGATTTTTTTTTTTGTAGTTGTACTATTTTGGATCTGCTAAAGTAGATCCTGAAGCAGTCTCACTGTGTTTCAGTGGAAACAAAGGGTTTCAGCCATGGGAAACAGTGGGTTACAGAATAAGGCTCTTGGCTGTAAAAATCTAGACAACCACAACAGGACAGCAAAGAGATACATGAACTATTGGTTGCTTGAATTTTAGTCCTAGCAATTCCTTGAACTTAGAGGACCTCCATCGAAGAGAATATTTGTAGCTCAGGGTTGAACTGTGGAGTCCTTGGTGCTCCCTGAGCCTTGTTGTTTTCTTGCAGATGTTTCATTGCCTGACTAGGCAACATCTTCAGTGCAAAAAGGGAGTGGGACTTGCTCTCTGTTTATATACCATGGCTTGTCCTGCTTGTGTTGGTGGAGGTGTGGTTCTCTCCTTAGGAGTTCCTTGATTGGGCTGTTGTTTGCTGCTTGGTTGGTTGACTGAATTAATAGTTCCTTGATTAGGGTATATTGTGCTGTTTGATTGTTCCTCTGGTGCTAACCTTGTTGTTAATCTTTGCATATCTGGGTATTGATTGTTGGCAAGGAGTTTTGGTCTTTTGGCTTTTCTATTTTCTCTTATGAATGGTATGTAAATGTTGTTTACCTCTGTGTGTGCTTAACAACCTCACCAAGAAAGGTCAAATTACAAAAGAAGAACAGAGGAGGATGAAAAGCAGTGGACCCATCCTCCCACGCTTCTACGGACACCCCAAAATACACAAACCTGGCATACCGCTTCGGCCAATTGTATCATTACCAGGGACTCCCACTTACAACATAGCTAAAGAGCTCACAAAAAAACTTAGGCATCTTACAGAGGAGAGTGAATATTCCATCAACTCCCCACTACAGTGCCTCCAGAAAATCAAAGACTTCAAAATAGAAGAAGATGAAATTATGGTGTCATTCGATGTCATTGCACTCTTTACATCCATAGACCCAGCACTAGCGAAAGAATCCATGGCAACAGTTCTACGAAACACACCTGACCTAGTCAAATACACTAAGATAGAAATACCCAGAATCATGGACCTCATCGACCTCTGCCTCACTACCTACTTTCAGTTTGATGGACAAATATACCAACAAATCAAAGGAACACCCACGGGATCACCACTTTTAGGACTCATAGCAGAGATTGTAATCCAGCATCTTGAAATGATAGCACTTCCACGTATACAACCCAAAGTATGGATCCGGTATGTAGATGACACCTTCGTCATAATAAAAAAGGAACAACTGGAGGAAACACATGAAACCATCAACAACATCTTCAATGGAATAAAATCCACAAGGGAAAAAGAAAACAACACACTACCCTTCTTGGACATCCTCATCAGTACAGGAAATGAGGGCATTCTAGAAACACAAGTCTACCGGAAATCTACCCACACTAACCAATGCTCCATTACCAAAGCAACAACCCAACCCCCACAAGAGAAGCTGTGTAAGAACATTATTCAGACAAGCACTAACGCACTGCAGCAACCCAGAACACCAGAAAAAGGAAACAGACCACTTATATAGCATCTTCCAGCAAAATGGATACCCACACAACTTTATCAAAAAGTGCCTGACTACACAACCCACTACAGCACAACCAACAGAAGCTATGAAAAGGATAATACTGCCATACATCAGAAACATCTCAGAAACTACCAATAGACTGTTACAACCACATGGCATCACTGTAGCACATAAACCAACCAAAACCCTTCAGAACATGTTAAGTAACCCAAAAGACCCAGTAGCCCAAGAAGAAAAAACAGGAGTTATCTACAACATACAGTGTAAGGACTGTAGCAGCCACTATGTAGGACAGACTGGCAGAAGACTAGCAGAGCGCATCCACAAAGACCAACTAGCAGTCAGAAGACACGATGAAAACTCCCTAATCTCACAACACATGGACAGACTCAACCATACTTTCAACTGGGAAACTGAGCATCTTAAACCAAGCCAAATCCAAAAACACCAGAGAATTCCTGGAAGCTTGGCACTCAGACAAAGCAGCCATCAACAGACACATAGAGGTAAACAACATTTACATACCATTCATAAGAGACAATAGAAAAGCCAGAAGACCAGAACACCTCCTTGCGAACAATCAACACCCAGATAGGCAAAGAGTAACACCAGGATTAGCACCAGAGGAACAATCAAACAGCACAATATACCCTAATCAAGGAACTATTAACTCAGTCAATCAACCAAGGAGCAAACAACAGCCCAACCAAGGAACTGCCAAGGAGAGAACAACACCCCCACCAACACAAGCAGGACAAGCCAGGGTATATAAACAGAGAGCAAGTCCCACTCCCTTTTTGCACTGAAGATGTTGCCTAGCCTGACATTGAAACGTCTGCAAGAAAACTACAAGGCTCAGAGAGCACCAAGGACTCCACAGACCTCCATCTGCCCTGGGAGAAGAGGTCTTCTTAATGAAAGACTGTCAGGAAAGAGAGAGGCTGGTGCTGGGTCTTTACTGGGAGGCACAACCCTTTCAATCAATCATCTCCTCCAGGGCAGGAGGACAACCTGTCAGGAAATATTAAATTAATTCCAGTCAGTCAATTAAGATGTTACTTTAAACACTGTTTGGAAATAAATCTCATCTTCTATATCTGCATTGCTTAAACGTAACCTTTCAATCAGGAATATGGATATATATCTCCATCTCAGTATTTACTTTTTTTTTTAACTTATTGGCAGGCTGGCAATGGCTGGCTGCTGAAAAGGAAATGAAGAACTGCTGTTTCTACCTTCCCTGCCTGCCTGCTAGCATTTGCATCCTAAATATAAATCATATTTTTATATCCAATAGCACACAGAATCGAAGAACCACCATGAGACATGGGCACACCTTTGCTCAGCAAAACGCCTCTTTTTTTAACATTTGAAGTGCTAAAGGCCCAAAGGCCTGCAGCAAACAGGTCCTTCCAGCCAACAAGTTCAAACATAACATTTCAGCAAAATTCGCTATGGGTTGCACAAAGGCATGAACTCCACCCCACCCCCTAAATTTAGCAGGCCCAAGTCTTTTGCATTTTTAAATAAACTTTGAAATCTTCAAACAAAAGAGCAGAAGAAAATATAATGAACAGTGACAAAGTCAAAATCTCCAAAAGACCCATCCAAGCCAAAGCAAGTGATCAGCATATAACAAAGAGGGAGGGAGGGAGGGAAGGAGGGAAGGGAGGGAGGGAGGAGGGAGGAGGGAGGGAAGGCAAGTTGATGATGGCTAGCTGTATGTACCTGCTATTTGTCCTGTTGATTGTGCAGCTTTCAGAATGCCTTTTGAAGATGAAGACATTCACTGCATATGTAAAGTATCCTGAATCTCAACATCAGTAGAAATCAAGAGCATACACAAAGTTCATGCTCCTGTCCCCAAGCAGCAGACTAGCCAAACCAACAATGTTGCTGCTGACAAAAAAAGGTGCTCTTATGCAGAATTCTACTTACGCACCCCACAATTTTTTTTTTAATATTCTAAATTCATTAAACATGATTATGTGAAGGTCTGTTGCATTGCGGGTAGAGGTTCTGGTCTTGGCAGTAGCACACATGCACACATTGGTGAGCTGGTATTGTTGATATTGTATCTCCTCTTGTTTTGTTTTGTATTTTTACTTGCAACTGGTGCCCACTTCATGCACCGGTGCACAAATTACAGGAATGCGGCAGCCCTGCAAACCAACACCGTATTAGTACATTCTGCATTTGCATCACTTGTGCATGGACTTAAGTGCATTAGAGCAAGTGCATGCATAAACACAAACTTTTGATGTTACCTCTAGCTTTCTACATGCTTTTCTTTTCATTAAGCCACCCATCTGAAATCCAGCTTTCCAATGGGAATCTTTAGGAAAAACAGCAGCAACGTCTTCCAGGCAATCAGGCAATCACAGCAGCTAAAACAGAAGAGAAAACTGGAGTCCCTGCTACCCAGAAAAAACACAGTTTATATCCAGAGCAAAACTTCTGAAACACCCATATCAATTCATGCCCAAACCAGCTGAAAACAGCTTTTCCATGTACTAAAGAGTTCATGCACAAAACAGCCAGAGGAAAGTGATATAGGACATGTTTTGATATTTAACAAATCCTCCAACATCTGTCCATCCACCCTCACCCTGTCCATTCCGCTGACCTCTACATCCCTCACACACTACTTAGTCTCCACCCCCTAAATTTGGCAACACCACTCCAGTTTGCACACCAACTATCACAAACATCCACCTTCTTAACGTCTCCCCAGCCCACAACCCAACCTGAGTTCTCTGAGCATCCACTCACCAGTAATCAAGCCAAGGGACACCCCGACCCCTATTCTTTCACTACAGGCAAGGGGTCCTTCCCAGCCACTCCCATCTCACAGCCAGGGAGACCAAGCTTGTTGGAAACCTCAAATCTACACCTACTATGCAACATTCCCCTGGGGCAGTACAAGAATAACTGCAAACCAACAACATCTCCAGGGTTCCCTAGCCAACCTAAAACACTGTATGTATCTTCTACTTGGTGGGACATAGACAACAGTATGTAGGTTTTCAAGGAAATCTCTAGATAGAGGTTCTAGCTTGCATAGAGCAAAAGTAAAACAGGGCTTTGGTTGTGCTTGTGACATATTGGCCAGAATTGTGCCAAAACATACCAGTGACATGTAGGGCGTGGTGGCTCAGTGGGTAAGATGCCAGGCTTGTTGATCAGAAGATCACAAGTTTGGAGGTTCAAATCCCTAGTCCCGCGTGACGGAGTGAGCTCCCGCACTCGCCCCAGCTCTTGCCAACCTAGCAATTCGAAAGCATGCAAATGCAAGTAGATTAATAGGAACCACTTCAGTGGGTAGGTAACAGCGTTCCGCGCACATTATGCCGGCCACATGACTGCAGAAGCGTCTTTGAACAACGCTGGCTCTTCGGCTAACAAATGGAGATGAGCACCGGCCCCTAGAGTCAGACACAACTGCACAAATGTGCGGGGGGAACCTTTACCTTTTTATACGAGTACTGTTCTTACTATTAGCAGGGAATGCTACATGTGACACGGATATAACTAAGGCTGGTAAACTAGTTTGTACTTTCTCTATCCTGTTAAAAAGAGTTATATGAAAGTCTTGGCTGACTGATTGAGTGATTTTATTTATGATGAAGGCTGAGAGAATTTGTGACAAGGTGATGAGAGACACCTCCATAATTGTGAGAGAGAATTTTTTGATCATGTCAGGAATGGATCTTGGGGAAAAATGGACATGGAAGAAAAAGAAGGAAGTTAAAGGAACAAGAGTGAAAGTAGAATAGTACGAGTCCTGTATGAAAAAGTATTAAAGATAGATTAATTCCCCACCAGAAGGAATGGAAAGTGGGTGAAAGCATGTGGAAGCTGCTTGAAACAGAGTGCAAAGAATTATGTTACAGAATGCCATAGATATGTGTGGAGTTACGCTAATGGGAAGTACGAAAAAAGATGTTTGATGGAATGATAAAGGGAAAGTGGCTATGGATGAGAAAAAATGCATTATCAGAGAATTATTGCTGAAAGAGTGAGGATGAGAGAGAAGTACTGCATCATTTATTTATTTATTATTTCTAACTTATATCACCGCCCATCTCCCCCCACAAGGGGACTCTGGGCGGTTATCATGTGTATTGAGAGAAAACAATAGCTACAAACATTAGTCAAAGAGATCAAAGAACAATTGACATAGAAGAAGCACAGAAAAAGCAGAATTTTTTTTTAATGGAAATTTTAAAAAAGCTTTGAAAGTGGATGAAGAGGGGAAAGAAAGAGCTGTCAACCAAGTGAATGGAATTAAAAATAAAATGAAGACATTATTTAGGATGAAACTGAAGTATGGGAATGCTGAAAGGAGTATTTTAGAAGTTTGTAAATGGATTGGGAAGAATGGAAAGACTAAGAAAGTTGTGACTGAGATGTGAGAAGTTTAGGCAATGGATGGATCAGTGTATTGACTGGACATGAAGGGAGGGGAGGGGGGGAGGAGAGAGGATGGTTTCCAAGAACAGAAAGATATGAAGTGGTACAACAAATAGGGTTGGTTTAAACTAGATTTAGATTTTCTTTACTTTTCTCTTATAATTTCTGTTGCCCATTACTTCACTTTCTGTTTCTACATTTTGCATTATACTGCTTACCCCAAAGGGTAATAGCATGATGGATATGTATCTTTATATTTATGCATGTGTGTTTGTGCATCGTACAATTAATGGATGCCGTCCTTCAAGCAAATTGCAGCTCAGGGAGAAACAGGAATGATTCACATGTACGGAGAATGTTTTAAGGAGGAGATGTTTCATGATTTGGGGAAATTAAAGACTCTCTGAAGAAAAATACTTAACCATTGAAGAGAAGCATAAGCAATAACACACATGACTTGGTGCTATGTGCACTGATGTGCTTGGGCTAAAAGCAGTTTGTGCAATCGTTGGAAATAAATGAAGTGCAGACCCCTCCCCAGGAGTTGTTTTGAACAGAATGCTCAATTTCACAAGGTCCTTCCCGTGACATCCAATATAATACATGGACCACCCAGACACATGGCACGAAATCCCCCCCCCCCCCATGGTTCTTTTTACTTTCTAGTCTGGCCTTTAGGCAGTTGCTGCTGCTTTCAGACCACTCATGTTTTCCCAGCTGCTTTATGTGCCTGAAAAGAGATTGCTAAAAGCTGAAGATGGATTTACGAAACCAAACAAACTTTTCAAAATCTGAATAGGCGTAAGGAGAGATCTTGCTGCTAGCAGCCTGGGGAGAAAAACACATTGGGTAGAGAGCGAAAGAGAAGCGTTTCCAAAGATTGTCTTTCTTTGATGGGTATGGAGGAGAACAGGAAAAAAGAATGTGTTCCAGAAAGATTTCTTAAGATTTCTCCCTCCTATGGTATACATTCTAACTGAGCTCTTTCACCACTATAGTTTTGAATAAACCCTGAGCAACCCGTAGAGATGTTTTTCCTTCAAGGCTCCTTTTTACCAAACCACTCGTTAAAGTTTATTCTTTTGAAGTCCAGTGGGACTGTGTTGAACTTCCTTGGCAATTTTTCTTTTGCAGACCTATGAAATTTGATAGCTCTGTACTTATTGCTTTTAGCAGTTCAACAACACTCACACCATTGCTAGTTCTTGCAGGTCGCTAAAGATTCAGCTGCGAAGGCCGCTTGCTCTGATGGGTTCTAGGACTGAGAGGTGTCACAAGGACAGCAAAATAGGCAACCTGGAATCATGGACTTCTTCCTTGGTACCTGCCAGGCTCTCAGTCTCACCTCAATTTAAAACCTTCTGGTTTAAAAAAATGGTAGGTATAATGCATACTTTTTATTTACAGGAATGTCCTTCGATCCTTTAAAGAATCCATAGGAATTCTTAGAAAAATTAAAATGCAGGTGGCTGGAACCTAAATGCTGTACCTAAATACAGTCTCCTTTGAGCTGAGCATGACTCTTGGTGACTTCATGGACATGCCAGTGTTGTTTCTTGGCCACAGTACAGAAGTGGTTTGCTAGTGCCTTCTTCACTATTTTTTACTTCTCAGTCTGGACCTAGTATTCCCTATTAGTTTCCCACCTAAGTACAAACCAGGCCTGATTCTGCTTAGCTTTCAAGCTTAGACAAGGTTGGACAGGGGCTGTCCTACTGAGACTACAGGAGCATCTGCAACATGTTCTCAGCATTTTAAATGTGTCCACCAGATGCCAAAGGCTGAAAACTCCTTGTTTGGGGAAATCTAGAATTGTTCCCATTGTCTTGAACGCAACATGCAACATTTATCAGGTTGGTATATGGATAACTATGTATAGTTTTTCTCCTTTGGATGTCTCCTCAATTTCATTCCCCATCTCAAAATCATCCTGGGCATTTTGATCAGGGGGGATGAAAAGTATATCCCCAGTATGCAGCTACTTTATGGAAACTGTTCCCATAGAAATTAGATAGTAGAGTCTCTCTTTTCTAGGTTTTTTTTTTTGGTGTATGATGCTTTCTTTAACATAGAGTGATCCTAGACCTCATTGCCCATCCCTATATTTCCTACAGAGTTTGTATCCAGAGCTCATACCCCAGTTCCCTTCATTCATCCATGGTTTTCCTTTAAAGCCAAATAGCCTAATCCTTCCATCAGGCCCCAGGAATTCTACTAATATATATATAAAAAACGGTATAATGCCCAAATGTTTCTGGCACTCCTCACCCCCATGGCTCTTTTGGTCTCTGCAGCTGGTTTAAGTGTTTGCTCATGGCCTACTTCAACCTCATTTAGGCAATCAGAAACATTTACATCATCCATTAGGGATGATTAATCATGGCTTGGATGTCCCCCAGCTCCTGTCATCTTTCCCTCATTGATCAGTTTATAAGAATTCTGCAGTTTAAATGTTTCCCCAGTTCCTAAGAAATTGAAGTCCTCAGTTTCACCTATCTAACTGGCCTCAAGTGTGGAATAAGTAGCATTTTAGGGGGGGGGGGGAATCTATCCAAAGAAATCTGGCTTTCAACCTCCATATTCCTATGTTGCAAAAGCTGATGAAATCTTTGGTGTAGTCAAACACGAATAAATGCAGCTGGCATCTCAAATTTCCTTTTGGCTTGGTAGATTATTTCAGCTAGCAGAAATGATTTCCTTAAACCGGGATAAATACCCACTTAGACAAATGCTATAGAGAACAAGCATGCGCAAATGATTTTGGATTCAGCTATTCATGTCCAGACAGATAGGTAAACGTTACTTCTAGAGGCAAGCAGACATAGATTACTTTCCACTGCTACAATACCTGAAAAAGTGTTGAGAGATAACAGGGCTTTCTGGATTTTGCCTGAACACAGTGATGCTTGAGCCCTCCTGCCACTGAGTGTTCTAGAATGCAAACAGGAACTTGGGCCCAGAAGGAAGAAACAGGCATGTGAGAAAAGGAAGAGCAGATAGCGAGGAGAGATGAGGCTGCAGCCCCCCATGTATTCTGTACTAAGGAGAGCAAGGTGTTCATCTCCTAGTCTCAACACAAATTAAGAGATGTATTGGGGTGCACAAAATGTTTCCAGATGAATTCAAAATGGGTTGCTCCAATTTTACCAGAAATGTTCTAACCATATCAGAAGTATTCCAAGCTCAAACCACTTGTGGAATGATTGGAACAGTGTCAGGACACTTCAAAAAGCTTGGAACAACCTGTTTCCCGGTCAGATATTTTGCTCACCGTTAAGATGTATAACTTCCCTCCCTTTTGAGTTTTCAGGCATAAGTTTAATGGGATGGGAAGGAGGATATAAGCCTGCAGTACAAAGGATCTCTGGCAGCAATATTTGTAACCCTTGCACTTTCCCTCAGAAGTAGTTGCTTCATGGGTCTGTGCTCATATTACAGTGGCTACATAACCATCACCAAAAAGGAAGACCAAAAGCAGCGCCCATTGGAAGTCCAATTTCATATGCGCTGCTTGCTTGCACCTTCTCAACCAACCTTCCTTCTTTTGTTTCTAAGCCACTTTTGTTTCTAAGCCACTTCAATCGCAACTGACTCTAAACGGCAAACACTAACAAGGGTTAAAGTAGTCCATGACAGCAATCCTTCACCATCATTAATCCTATTGCACTGAGGAAACACTCTCAATAAAACAATCACAAACTGTAGGGGGAGATGCCCACTTCAGTCCTGTCCTAAGACACGTAGGGCCCTAAAGGTGACAACCAGCACCTTGAATCACAACAGGAAGCACACTGGAATCCAGTACAGCTGTTTTGATGTGTTTAAGCAGAGAGAGGCCTCTGGATCAGGTTGAATCCTGTTAAATCCCTTCCAACCTCCCTGCTCTTCCATAGATAAGAGACAAAGTGGGTCACCTGCTAGTTAGGACAGCTCTGGAGGCTTCTGGGATATTAAACATACAAAGGAGTAAAGGCCTATTCTGGAATAAGTCTGACTGCGCTGAAGGAGCAGAATGTGCAGTGTGGCTGACTCTATGCAGAAGAAAAACACTTCAGAACACAAGCTACTTGATAGCCTCAATATCACAATCAGGAAAAACTTCCTGGCTTCATATTTTCCATATAAACACTCCCACCACTGGCTCCAGTTAATAGCTCCCTTAAATGCCACATAGAAGAGGCCAATCCATTCAATTGACGTCACTGATGCAGAGTGTTTCGGTGAAATGTGCTGAGCTTCCCTCATTTATACGTTTGACCCTAAACCTCTACCAGATGTTCCACTCATTGTACATGCTCATGTGTGCACGCACACACACAGAGCCTGAAGAGCAAAAATTTGCAATGAGATGGCGATAAAAGGCTCTCTGACAAAACCCTTTTTTATTTTAAGAGTTCCCTCCACTCTACTGAGGGAGGGTGTAGGGAGATTTCTCTTTGCCTTATTCAGGGATCTCAGGCTGTAAACTGGGCTGTCAGGAGGGATACAGATTTCTGCTCCCCTTAGCACCATCACTCCCCTCCCCAACCTAGCTTGTTTTTGATGGAGTTTTGAAGGCTAATAAAATAACTCCAAGCAGCTAAAAACAATCTTGCAAAGTAGAAGTGTGAACCAGAAGGGACTTGCACATTAAGCTTAATTATGTTCAGAAATAAATTCAGTCTTCACATCATAGTTAGATGAACAAAAATAGAGATAGCTTACATTTATTCAGTAGAACTGGATACAAGTAGATTCATAGTAGATCTGTGTGCAAGCGAGATGAAAGGACAAGAAATGCATTCTGCAGCACCTCCTGCTTGCAGGTGTGCCCAAAGAGTAATGGAGATAGTTGATCCCCCAAACTCAAGAAGGAGAAAGGAAGTGGAAATCAGGTGACCCATGTGACATCCCACAAGCACAATAGAGATGCATTTACTAGAAAGGACCCTCCTTATGCTTATGAGACAATGCTGAGTTGACCCCTGATAATTCCAACAGTTTTGAGGTGCTACAATTAAGGATGACTACAATTGTCTGCATTTTTCAATGTTCTTCCCTTCAGGGAACAATTTTGATATTGATTCATCCTGCCAAAGAACTCTTGATTGTCTGCCACAGAACTCTGGTACATTTCAGGAGAAATGAGGGGCATTTTCTAGGAATGTATGCTGTACAGAGTTCATTGAGGGAGCTCCAGCCAGACTTCTCCAACGTCCTTGGCACCCCATGTGAATGCAGAATAGCCAGTCATTTGAGTTGCATGTTTCAGGGGAAAACCAACTTGAGTAAGCAAGCTATTTTTCAGCAAATGTACTGGCTCTCTCCTAAGTTTCTACTGCTCCAATTACTAAATATCCAGAAGCTTGCATGTTTGTGCGTGTGTGAGAGAGAGGGGGGGGAAGGAAAGGAAAGAAGGAAAGGAAAGGAAAGGAAAGGAAAGGAAAGGAAAGGAGAGGAGAGGAGAGGAGAGGAGAGGAGAGGAGAGGAGAGGAGAGGAGAGGAGAGGAAAGGAAAGGAAAGGAAAGGAAAGGAAAGGAAAGAAGAGGAAAGGAAAGGAAAGGAAAGGAAAGGAAAGGAAAGGAAAGGAAAGGAAAGGAAAGGAAAGGAAAGGAAAGGAAAGGAAAGGAAAGGAAAGGAAAGGAAAGGAAATGTCTAACCTGAGATTTGGATACATTGCTTGAAGGCATGAACTCAATCATTGTTAGATCTTGTTTATGTTGGTTAGTTAAAACTATCAGATGGGTACTTCAGATGGTGGAAATTGCAGGTGCTTCTTGGTAAAGGACCAGTATCCCTATTCTTTTAAAGGAAGCTACAATAGAAATACTTTTGAAAAAAATAATGTTGACTCCTACAGCCTTAGATAACCATCAGCCAGTCTCCAAACTCATTTTTTAGTAAAATCCTTGAATTAATGGAGGCCACAACTATTTGCTAGATCTCTCAGAAATATTCATCATGTTTCTTTTTGAATGTATGGCTTATGTGGGATTTTGCAGTGGCTCTAGTTCTATTTGGCTCAACATGCTCAGGAGATGGAGGTACATAAGTATTGCTTGCCCATTAGCTCATGGGCTCTATATTGTTCTCTATGCCCCTTAAGAATATAGATCTCAAATGTCAACAGGTCAGTAGGTATCAAAGAATCTGTAAAAAAGTCTCAGTATTTTTTGGTTACAGCAGGGGTCCCCAAACTCTTCAGCACATCAACCCCTTCATGAAGTTTCAGATTGTTCATCTACCCCCAAACATGTATTATAATTTAATAAATACTACTTTAACTAATATACTATGAATAATAATAATAATAATAATAATAATAATAATAATAAGGCTGACCATACATACTGTTTTAAATGGGACAGTACCTTTTTTTCACATTTCCTAACCATCCCGTCTTTTTAATATAAATGTCAATTTTGTCCTGTTTTTTTCCTAAAAATTAGCAAAATGTCAGGCATGGCAAGATTGATTCAGCCAAGATGCAATTATCATTTAAAAAGTGCTTGATTGAGGTGCCTGATGTTGGGTGAGACTAGAGAGGGGCAAGGAAGGCGGAAAGAGAGAGGGAGAGGGAGACAGAGAGAGACGGGGAGAGAGATCTTTGCCACCGCCTCTGCTCTGCTCTTAGCTGGTCGCTCTCTGCTCTCTGTTTGTTTTATTAAAATGCGTTCGGGATGTGATCCCGCCCCCTTTTTTCAAGAGTGAAACTGATTATTTCTCCAGCTCGGCAAGAGAGAGTCTTTCGTTTGAGATTGTGGGAGAGAGAGAAAGAGGGAGAAAAAAAAGCAGGAGGAGGAGGAGAGAAGGCAGAAGGAAGAGAAGCCTCACCGGGCGTGGAGTTTTTGAATCCTCCCTTCCCTGCCTCTCTTCTCTCCCCACTCTCCTCCTTCCTGCGATCCGTGATGTTACAAAGCCCATGAGCTGTGCTTTCCCCATTCGCCTCCTGTCAAATACAGTCCCCCTCTACATCTACCTAAATTTTTGTATGAGTTCTGTCACTGAAGAATAATTGTTAGCGCAATATGTTCATGTAATAAAACTTTTTCATTTTAATGAAAACAAAAATATTTTTATATATACAGTAATCTGTTTAAGGACCAGCAAATGGATCTTAAAAACTCTTAAAAACTTTTTTTATCGTCTTACTTTTTCATGAATACAGAATATTACATAAGCTTAGCCCCATCCCATTTTTGCCATCCCAATGTCCCATTTTTATCTCAAGGAAATATGGTCAGCCTAATAATAATCCCACCAACCCTTAGGGATCGATATTGACCACTTTGGGGAACCCTGGGTTACTGTGATGAGTAAATGTGAGTTAACAGGTACAGAGTCATTCCAGTTAAGGTGGAGATAGTGTAGCCAATATAGAAATGAATTCAGAAAGATGTCCATCTTCAATCTGGTTGAAGGGATGTTTCCAGATCCATCCATCCATTCCTCTGTATTCTGGAGAATTTGTGTATATTCTGTTTCCTTATTTTGCTAGTAGTGCGGTGCCTGAGGCACACTCCAATCCTCACTTATTTTTCTAGGCTTGGCTTGCAATGTATGAAAAACTCTTGAAAAACATTCTAAATATTTATGCACAACTTCAGCCTGTATCCTTTTCTCAGACCATTCATATACTCTGTATTTGCTAATTCCTTTTTATTTAATTTAGGAATAGCATGGCATGAATGAATTAGTTTTTTTTTTTCTGAGTGACCTTACAGGAACTTTCCTTACTATTTTTTTCTTTCTGTCCTCCTCAATGCAAACATAAAAATAAACATACTGCAGAATTTATTTCAAGAATCTAGCCACAAAAGAACATGAAACACAAGATGTAAGTACGTCTTTCTGAAGGTGATGGTCATAAAAATGATGACTGTGATATTGCTTCACATCTACATGAAGCCACCGCGGAAGGCCAAAGGGTGAGGTATCATCAATATGTAGTTGATACCCAGCTGTGTCTCTCCATCCCAGGCTGACCAGGGGAAGTTCTCACAGTTCTGAAGGGTGTTAGGCTATGAATGGGGGATAACAAGTTTAGACTAAACCCAACAGAACAGAATGGCTGTGGATTCAAGAGTCCTCTGATTCTGGATGGAATCCATTGTTTCAGCTGGTTGGGAATACAGTACAGAAGCCTCGGTTGCTCTTCTAAAGAAGCTGTGTGGGAGTCAACTTCTAGGTGCAATTCAAAGTGCTGGTTGCCACCTTTAAATCCCTTCATAGCTTAGGACCTGGGTATCTGCAAGACTGCCTACTTTGTGTGCAATCTGCCCATCCAGTGAGATCCAAGAGAGAAGGGGATCCTCACGTGGATGGAATGTCAACATCAGGGATCCTGGGTGAAAGCCTTCTTAAAAATGGCCCAGGTTCTCTGGAGCAACTTGCCCATGAAAATAAGGATGGCCTCAATCCTATTCCAGAGGGCCATGAAAAGCAGACTCTTTAGGAGGGCCTATGAAAAATAATGGAGGATGGACTTTTCTCCCAAAGAAATGGTATTATGGATTATGGGAGATGAGTGGATTTTGTATTTTCTTTGTTTTGTTTTGGGTTATATTGTATGTTTTTAACATTAATTCTCATACAGAGGTTTTGTTAAGCTGCTCGGTCATTAGACTGGAGTGTCATAGAAGCCTATGTAATTAATTAAATTAAACTAATATTCTGTTTCTCAAAATTGAAATCATAATCTATACATACAGTATAGAATGCATCCTGTATTGTATGTATATTTGGGGATGTTTTGCTTCTGTAAAATTGTGGGTGGCTAGTTAGTTTACAATTTTACAGAAGCAAAACATCCCCAAATATACATACAATACAGGATGCATTCTATAAAAGGGGCGTGGTGGCTCAGCGGGTAAGACGCCAGGCTTGTTGATCGGAAGATTGCAAGTTCGGAGGTTCGAATCCCTAGCCCTGCGTGCGGAGTGAGCTCCCGCACTAGCTCCAGCTCTTGCCAACCTAGCAATTCGAAAGCATGCAAATGCAAGTAGATGAATAGGTACCACTTCGGTGGGTAGGTAACAGCGTTCCGCGTGTGTCATGCGGCCACATGACCGTGGAAGCGTCTTCGGACAACGCTGGCTCTTTGGCTAACAAACGGAGATGAGCACCGGCCCCTAGAGTTGGACACGACTGCACAAATGTGCAGGGGGAACCTTTACCTTTACCTTAGTTAGTTTACATAGTTCATAAAATTGTGAATTAAATCAGTTCTAAAACTTAATTACACAGGACACCTGTTTCTAAAATGAAGATGCAAATTAATATAGTGTTTCCTTGAGGCACATTGTTCAGCAATGCATAGAGGAAGAAGCAAGCCCCAACAGTTGTGTTCATGCACATGACAAATTATGATTTGCTTAATTTAACAAATATGTCCTAAAAGCTGCATTCATACACAGTAAAACAAAACACAACAATTTAAAACTTGGGAAATAACCATATTTAAACATAAACTTTGAATTATATTTAAATTGAATAAAAATATAGTCCTTGCCATGGTCCCATCCACTTTGATTTGCAAGTCTAGCCTTCCTTCCATGCCCTTAGCAACCCACATAAAGTTCAGATATAGTTCTTAATCCCCTCAAAAGTTGCAGACTTTTGCCTGAGATACCTTTGGCACAAAAATTTTAAGAACCGGTGATGAGCTACTTGGCTTGAGTGAATGTGTGTGAGAGGGTGAAGCCTCAGGCTGAATATTCAGACCTTGCTAAATAGCCTTCAGCTATTTTGCTAAGATGGTGATTTAATGTCACAGTAGAAATAAGCTCTGGAAGTATTATACTGGGCTAACTTCTGAATGGTCTCAGAAAATCCAATGGTGGAAAGGGTAAGGTGTCAGGACTCCGGCAGAGTCCTGTCATCAAAGCAGGCAGCTATGTGGATTGGGGGGAGTGAAGACGCCACCGCGCAAGAGACAACCAGCCAGGAAGTAACCCATTGGCAGCAACCTGTGAGATCGAAGTACACATCCACAGAGCTGACTGTCTGACACTCCAGCTACGTGACTGCAACATGAATACGAACCTTGGGGAGGGGCCAGGACTCTGGGGGGGAAATGCTTAAAACTGCCAACCTTTAGTATAGCAACTCATTCAAGTCTTTCTTTCGTGCTACCCTTCATGTACCGGAATAAACCTTTAGTTCTTAGCAACCTCGTGCCTGTGAGTTTGCTTAAGAGAAAGCGTTTCTAGGACTTTGGAGTGGAGCACCTCACATAAAGACTTGAATGAGCATTGCCAGTTTTCCCTGGAACCACTCTGAGAAATCAGTGGGTCTTCAGGTTGAGACGGCTCAAAAAACGTCGGTTGATTGCAGCTGAGCTCAACAATCCAGACAATGGAAAAAGGCGAGGCACCAGCGATGACCACGGACGACGCTGAACCTAGTACCTCCGCAGCGCAGGTGGCGGAAACAGCAGCAGAGATCCCCACCGAAGCAGGAGGAAAAAAGACTAAGAAACTCAAAGGAATGGAGGTAAATAACCCCCCCCCCAAACCCCTGAAACAAAGACTCACACCCAGATGTTGGAATGGTCGTTGGGGGTTGGGGCCGGCAGACAGCCAGGACTGGTGAAGAAAGCTGCGAAGCCCAGGGTATCTCTGACTCAAAGAGTGGGCGCAATTGAATCAGGGCTAGGAGACTTGAAAGGGACAATGATGGCTATGCAAGCTGCCCTGGAACAATTAGTGGGGAAGCCCCAGCGGCTGGGAAAAACTCCGGAGGCTGCTAGGCAAGACAATGTCCCCCCCCCCTCACTGATGAGAACAGCTCAGATGAAAGCAAACAAGAGGGGGAGGGAGAGAGTGAGAGCTCTGACGAATGGCAGACACCATGGCAGTTAGTGCCTTATCTCCCACTTTGCACACAAAACAACTACAGAATAGTCACCAAACTGAAAACGAGGTTTGATGGGGATACAGAGCAATTGGCTTGCTTTCTGAATCACGTCAGGGGCTTTATGGAAGAATCTGAAGAGTTGTTCTTTAATGAGGGAGCGAAAGTGAGATACATCTCAAACTTCCTAACGGGGGAAGCTGCAAAGTGGGTGGCCATGCTGCACGAAACTAAGGCTGCTGAACTGCACAATTTTAATGAATTCATGGGGGCTTTAAGGGATAGATTTGAGGATACTTTGTCCCACATGGAAGCAAAAATGGAGATTCAAAAACTGTGGCAAGGGAACCGAACTGTAGCTGAATATGCCCTTGAATTTAAAAAATTGACTAGCCAATTGCCCAAATGGCCAGACAACATTCGGGCCGAGTTCTTCCAAATGGGGCTTCGGCCTGAATTGTTGGAAGCGGCGCTGGCAAGGGAGGACCCAGAGACATTGAGTGAGTGGATTCAATTGGTGGGACAGGTAGAAGCGGCGAGCCACCGCGTACGCTCCCAGCGTCAGTTGCAGCAGGCAGAAAAAGCAGTGTACAGTAGCCAATACAACCCCAAGAGAGACTATGATAGAAAGCAATGGGCTGAGGAAAAAGAGAGAAGGGCAAAAAATAGACTGTTTTAAATGTGGGAAGGAGGGTCACCGGAGTCTTGAGTGCACGCAACTCATAGAGAAAAGCAGACCGGGTGAGAAAACCCTCAAAAGCACCACTCACAAAAGGAACACTGCAAAGGCAGCAAGGGAGCACCACAAACACACGAAAGCCGACACTTCCACGGAGGGATCGTCGGATGACGAAATGATGCCGGCGGGAAACCCCAGGGGTCTGTTCTAAGGTGCGCCATGGGACAGGCCTTTTGTGAGGGGTGCACCCCAATGAGGAGCAAAGATGACGGCCTCACAATGCAAATCCAGGTAAAATTGGCTACCCTGGATGGGCGGGAGCAGTTTGTGGGGGCAGCGATGTTGGACTCTGGCTGCTCCAGATGCTTAATACACCCATCGGTTGTAAGCAAATTGGGACTCAAACTCTTTGAGCTCAACACACCGATCACATTCTGCCAATTGGATGGGTCGGAGATGAAAGGGGGGCCGGTGGGACACATTACTGAGGATGTGAAAATGACTATTGGGACGCACACAGAGACTTTGAGGTTCATTGTGGCGCCCATCTCGCTGCAAGCCATTGTGCTAGGCTTCAAGTGGTTTAGGGCAAGGAATCCCCTCATTGACTGGGTCCCGGGGGAAATAGAATTTTTCGATGGGGCGTACCATGGAGCGGACGACAACAAAGCAACACCCTGGATTGAAATGGGGGCGGCAGGAACTGAACTCTGGGGGGAGGAGCGGGATGAGCATGAACAAGCCATTCCCGATAACTAAGCGCCTGTTGCCGAAATCTTTGGTGAACAGGAATGCGAACAATTGCCCCCCCACAGGAAGTCGGATGCTGCGTTCAAACTCATCCCAGGGGCACCTTTCCCTAAGCCCAAAATGTACTTGATGACACAGAAAGAATTACAAGAGTTGCGCAAATTCATTGACAAGAATTTAGCGCGTGGGTTCATTGAACCAGCAAATTCCCCCCTCGCAGCTCCTGTCCTATTCAGGAAGAAAAAGGATGGGTCCTTACGTCTCTGTACAGACTACAGGGGGCTCAACGCCATCTCCGTCACCAATCAGTACCCTCTTCCATTGCTGAAGGACATGCTAGCCCAGTTGTCGAAAGGCAAAATCTTTACAAAACTTGATATAAGTGAAGCCTACTACCGGGTATGCATACGGGAGGGGGATGAGTGGAAAACGGCGTTCAACTGCCCCCTAGGATCCTTCCAATACCACGTGCTCCCGTTCGGAGTAGCTGGGGGCCCTGGAATTTTCATGAAACTGATCAACGAAGTACTATATGACTTTTTGTATGAGGGGGTCATAGTCTATTTGGATGACATCCTAATTTTCTCAGAAACCATGGAGGAGCATGTGGAATTAGTAAGGAAAGTGCTAGAGAAGTTATTAGAGGTGAAACTCTATGTGAAACTTGACAAATGTGAATTCCACAGGGAGAAGCTGGACTTCCTTGGGTACTGCATATCTCACATGGGAATTGAAATGGATCCTGGGAAGGCACAGGCTGTGCTTGGGTGGGAGCCCCCACGAACCCGCAGACAATTGCAGGCCTTTTTGGGTTTTGCGAATTTCTATAGGCAATTTGTTCATAATTTCGCACAGACGGCATTGCCCCTAACTGACTTGCTAAAAACAAAAAGCAAGGGGAAAGACGTTAAGTCTACACAGCCTAACACGAGGATTAAATGGACTCCTGAATGCCAAGAGGCATTCAACAATCTCAAAGCACTGTTCACTGTTCACCCATCTTAAAGCACCCAGAGGTCGAGAAACCGTTTATTATTCACTCTGACGCATCCAATTTCGCTGTGGGGTCCATACTGTTGCAGGCAGATGAACACAACAAATTGAGACCATGTGCATACATTTCAAAGAAGTTTAGTGAGAAAGAGAAACGATGGCATGTGTGGGAGAAGGAAGTGTTCGCCATTCGGCACACGCTTGATACCTGGTGCCACCTGTTAGAAGGGGCAACTGTACCATTCCAGGTATGGACGGAGCACAAAAATCTAGAGGCTTTAAAATCTCCTTGGAAATTGAACCCAAAACAGCTTAGGTGGGCTGAATTTTTCAGCAGGTTCAATTTCACTTTAAAGTATTTCCCGGGGGGGAAGAACTACCTCGCTGATGCAATGTCACGCCTCCCGCAATACGAAGGCAAGGCAGAGGACATCATCGAAACCTTGTTCCCAACACAGGCAGATGACTCACAGACTCAACAAATAAACCCAGACAAGCTAGAGGGAAACATGGCAATTACACGCAGTCGCGCCAAACGCAGTGCGGAGAGCAACACTTTAGATATGGAAATACAGGCAAATGTACTACTGGACCTGTGGTGGGGGGAGAACAAAAGAAGCCTCCAAGAAAACAATGGGTTGTGGTGGAAAGAGGACAAATTATACGTGCCTGAATGCTTGAGAAAAAGGGTGTTAGAATTAAGTCATGACCACAAAACAGCAGGCCACTTTGGGTTCGTAAAAACCATGCATTTGGTCAGATGGAAATTTTGGTGGCCAACGCTCCACAGGGATGTGAAAGCATATGTGACAATTTGTCCTGTATTTGCTTCAGCTAAGAGGGCTGTGGGAAAGCCCACAGGGCTGCTCCAACCAGTAGCAAACCCGACACAACCATGGAAGCAAATCGCCATGGATTTCATAGTGGACCTGCCCATGAGCAAAAGGAAAACTGCTATCTGGGTAGTTACAGACTTGTTTTCCAAGCAAGCTCATTTCGTTGCTTGCAATGGGATTCCTGCAGCTCCGAAACTGGCAAAACTATTTATTCAACACATTTACAGGGCTCACGGGACACCCGAACGCATAATTAGCGATCGCGGGAGTACTTTCACTAGCAAATTTTGGAAGGCTTTTTTGAAATTGATTGGATCGGAACAGGGCTTAAGTAGCCCGTTCCATGCTTGCACAGATGGATCGTCTGAACGCCTTAACTCGGTTCTAGAGCAGTAGTTACGTTGCTACATTAGCTACCAACAACAGGACTGGGCAGAGCTACTACCGTTCGCTGAGGTGGCATACAACAATGCAATCCACCAAAGTACGGGGTTTTCGCCTTTTAAAATAGCCACGGGTCAGGACTTTGTCACTATACCCGAATTGGCCATGACCCAACACGAGGAAATAGCTGCCCCATTACAAGCGGACGAGTGGATCGCAAAGATGACTAGTAATTGGCCAATTATGCTGAAAACGCTTCAGGAGGCAAAAACCAGCTACAAGAAATATGCAGATCGCAAGAGAAAAGCTGAATGGGACCTTAAAATAGGGGACAAAGTGTACCTGTCCACAAAAAACCTTCGCACCACACAACCTTCCAAAAAGCTAGGGCCAAAATACATCGGACCATTCCCTATCATACAGATAATCAACCCAGTAATAGCAAAATTACAGCTGCCGAAAGCGCTGAAAAAAGTACACCCGGTGTTTCACATAAGCTTGCTGAAACAGTGCCATCCGTCAACGCAATGGCACCCGGAACCCCCCGAACCAGCACCGTTGCTTGTAAATGGCGAACCACATTTTGAGATCGATAAAATCTTGGTCTCTCGATGGCACAGGGGACAACTACAATATTTAGTTAAATGGCAACACCTCCCAATTGGGGACAAAGAATGGGTAGCAGCGAAACACACACAAGCGCCAACACTAATCAAGGACTTCCACAGGGAATTCCCTGACAAACCATGCTGAATTAGACTGTTCAGTGCTCTAACCTTTTCTTCTCTCGTTGCAGATATTGTAAAGCGACAAGTTGAACTGTTAATTAGTTTATTCCAGAAAACACACAGAGACGGGGGGGGGGGGGGGAGAAAATCTTGGAGGAGCGGCATGTCAGGACTCCGGCAGAGTCCTGTCATCAAAGCAGGCAGCTATGTGGATTGGGGGGTGTGAAGACGCCACCACGCAAGAGACAACCAGCCAGGAAGTAACCCATTGGCAGCAACCTGTGAGATCGAAGTACACATCCACAGAGCTGACTGTCTGAGACTCCAGCTACATGACTGCAACATGAATATGAACCTTGGGGAGGGGCCAGGACTCTGGGGCAGAAATGCTTAAAACTGCCAACCTTTAGTATAGCAACTCATTCAAGTCTTTCTTTCGTGCTACCTTTCATGTACCGGAATAAACCTTTAGTTCTTAGCAACCTCGTGCCTGTGAGTTTGCTTAAGAGAAAGCGTTTCTAGGACTTCGGAGTGGAGCACCTCACATAAGGCCAGTTCTAATACAAGCTTGTTTTGTCTCAGGTTGGTAGCCAACCTCTAAATGCAGCTTTGAATAATTTAAAGCCATAAGCAACATGCTGGCATGTACTTGAAAGGGTAGTCATTGGATTTTCTCTTTTGGAGATATAAAAAAAAATGAGAGTTTCATTGCCCATATGATATGGTCCTATGAATTCTTGACAGTTTTTGGGAATATAATGTACTGTATATAAGTAGTTCTGGATAAATCTTTAGATGTTAAAGATGTTAATGTGATGTTGAATTATTAATGATTAATTAACTGCCCAGGGTCCCCGATAGGGGAGATGGGTGGTAATATAAATTTAATAAATAAATAAATACAATTATATACCAAAGCTCTAGAATCTGACTGTCTACGAGTAATTATGGTTGTAAGTTGCATTTTGTTGTTGTTGTTCAGTCCTTCAGTCGTGTCCGACTCTTCGTGGCCTTCTTGTCCTCCACTGTCTCCCGGAGTTTACTCAAATTCATGTTCATTACATCGGTGATGCTATCTAACCATCTCATCCTCTGCCGTCCCCTTCTCCTTTTGCCTTCAGTCTTTCCCAGCATCAGGGTCTTTTCCAGTGAGTCCTCTCTTTGGCCACCTAATGCGAAGGCCTGGTGTGCTATGGTCCATGGGGTCATGAAGAGTCGGACATGACTTAACGACTGAACAACAACAATAAAATGCAAGTTACAACCATAATTATTCATAGACAGTCAGATTCTAGAGGTTTGGTATATAATTCAACATCACATTAACATCTTTAACATCTAAAGATTTCTCCAGAAATCTGCTTATATACATTATATTCCCAAAAAGTGTCAAGAATTCATAGGACCATATCATATGGGCAATGAAACTCTCATTTTTTTATATCTCCAAAAGAGAAAATCCGATGACTACCCTTTCAAGTACATTTGGGGGTGTCCAATACAGTCTCAATACAATTTTTTGGATGAATCAACTTTAATCTCAAATCCATTGATACCATTTCAGCATTTTTAAGAACATGCAGCTGCTGATGGGGCATTATTAGAGATTCCAGTTCTTTGGTCCATGTTTGATATATTCCAGTAGTATTAACTTTAAAAATATTCCTTTGATAAAGATATGTTGTGGGTTTAACTTCTATCATGGATTCCATAAAAGAGCGAAGATTCTCAGATGCCTTTGAAGTGGCCTGAACATCTAGCCTGTTGTTGATAAATCATGCATGAGTTGAAAATACTGCCACTGTTGTGAACTGGGAAGACAAATTCACTTTGAAATTGGGAGAAATCCTTAAAATAATGATTACACAATAATTGATTTAAAATCACTATCCTGGCTTTCCCCATACAACATTTTACCATCAACTTTTAAAGTAGAATTTTTCCAAAAAGCTCAATACTCGTGGGTCTTTATCAAAACCCAACCTACATCCCAGTATGGCCCAAAGATTTCTCACAGCCTACAGTCCTAGAAATAATTCACCTTTTGTACTAAATGTTGTCCCAAGAATTTGCCATGATTGCAATGGGAATAAATCATAATTTTCCACCAATGCCTACAAAAGAAAATGTTCTACTACATTTTGTTTTTTCTCCTTTTTTCTTATTATTTATAATTGTTAAAAATAGAAGAAAAAGAAAAAAAAAGTGAAAAACACCCCTAAAAACAATATAAATATTTAATTTCTGACTTCAACATATTTATTTCCACATATTTTGATCCTTTATACATTTCATGACCTCTCTCAGTGTTCCTGTCCACTGCCTTGTTTTTCTTACTCATATTGTCAGATTTAGCATTTTCACATCCTCACAGCGGCTGTTTGAAACATTTCCACTTACAGTATTTCTTACGGATACATTAAAATGGCTTCTGCAAATCCAAATATTTGAGATTTGCAGAGAGAGTGATGGAATGTTAAATTGACTCAGAGAAAGGGGAGGAGAATATTGAACTTTTACAGAAAAAAAAACATTTGAGTCCTGTGAAAGTAGAAAGCATGAGAAAGAAACACAAAACTCTGTATTAGGTATTGCTGGAACAGAGTCTGGGCGATATGCATGAAGGAACTAACACAATGAATATCTCCAGCCTTCAAGCAATCAACAATACAAAATAGAATAAGAATAATAAGACAAGAGAGAGAGAGAGAGAGAGAGAGAGGGAGGGAGGGAGGGAGGGAGGGAGGGAGGGAGGGGAGGTGTGCCTAAAGGCCTGCTGAAATAAAATCATTTTAGGGTGTTCCTAAAAGCAAGAAGGGTGGGAACTAATCCCACCCCTAGGTGAAGTGTGTTCCATGAGGTGGGGGCCACTACCAAGAAGGCCAGTCTTCTAGTCTAAACCCCTTTGGCTGCCATGGGGGAGGAATATAGAATAGGCTCTCCCTTGATGATCTACCTGGGCAGGCTTATTCATGCATGCTAAGGTGTACTCTGATGTATCCCAGTGCCATGCTGTATAGGCCTTTAAGGTAATAACTGGCACTTTGAATTGGGCTGGGAACCCTACTGGCAACCACTGTGGCAACAGCAGTATGTATTGGTGTTAATGTATAGTAATCACCGAACAGTCACTCATGCCCTAGTCATCTCCTGCATAGACTACTGCAACGCGCTCTACATGGGGCTACCCTTGAAGAGTATCCAGAAGCTACAGCTGGTCCAGAATGCGGCTGCATGGGCAGTCTTAGGGGCCCCAAGGAGGACACATATAACACCATTGCTGCACGAGCTGCACTGGGTCCCAGTTTGCTTCTGGGTCCAATTCAAGGTGTTGGTTATCACCTTTAAAGCCCTACATGGCATGGGTCCAGGTTACCTGAGGAACTGCCTCACCCCTGTTACATCGACCTGTCCCACCCGGTCAGGCAGAGAGGGCATGTTACGGACCCTGTCCATGAGGGAGTCCCGATTGGCAGGGTCCAGTAGGAGGGCCTTCTCTGCCGTGGCACCTGCCCTCTGGAATAAGTTACCTCCGGAGGTAAGACAGGCCCCCACTCTCCTGGCCTTCCGGAAGGGGTTGAAGACATGGTTGTGCCACCTTGCTTGGGGTGGGAGGGGGGATAGCTAGTCATGGGGGTGGTTAGCACCGTAATGGTGCCAAGGATAAGATCTTTATTCGCCATCTTTAATTTTATATGTTGTATTTTTATACTTGTATCTGTATTTATCTATATTTATATTTATATTTATACTGTATTGTTTTTAGCAATATGTCATTTTTATCATCTGTAAGCCAATAAGAGTCATTGTATGCGAGATGGGCGGTGGAGAAATATGACAAATAAATAAATAAATAAATAAAATAAAATAAATCAGTTTCCCTGACTAACAGGCTGTCCTCTGCCTTCTGGATCAGGCATGGCTTCCAAAACATCTTCAAAGGCAGCCCCATGTTGCAATAGTCCATTTGCAAGGAGATCAGGGCATGAGTCACTGTTCCCACAGCATCATGATTACATTTGTACATATAGGTACAAAGTATATTTTATTTATTGATTTATTGATTTGGTAAATTTATATAGCCGCCCATCTTACATATGTGACTCTGAGTGGCATACAAAGTTAAAAACACAAAAAGAATACAACAAAATAACCACAAACACAACAACAAAAAGTGTTTAACTTTTTTAAAACCATAAAAAAATGATTAAAAAAAACTGCAGGAGAGCACCCTCAATTTCCCTAGCAATATAGCCACTTTTCAGGCTCCATACCCACATTCCCGGATCCCGAGGCCAGATGGCAAAGCCATCTTTTTAGGCCCTTCCACAAGGCCAGCAAGGTTGGGGCCAATCTGACCTCAGGGGAATGATGTTCCAAAGGGTGGGTGCTGTGGCAGAAAAGGCTCTTCTCCTGGGTCCCGTCAGATGACACATCTTCATGGACAGGTCCCACAACATGCCCTTCCTGCTGGACCTGATGGGACAGGCAGATGTGACTGGGGAGAGGCGGTCCCTCCAATAACCTGGACCCATGCCATGCAGGGCTTTTTAAGTCATTACCAGCACCTTGCACGTAAGCATAGATAACTTACCCAAAATCCACAATTGGCCCAACCCAGCTAGCTGGACCACTGGGTACATATCAGGAGGAAGAGCTATAAAAGGCTTCCTCTTTCAGCAGTATTTACCAGGGCTGCAATTATCTGCCTGTGTTTTGATGGACTCCCAACTTGATCCTACAGGTCTGTTATTCTGGCTCCCATGGGTCAAAAGGCCAAGAATTACAAGAGGGGAAGGAAAAAGTTAAGTGATAGCACAATCCCTTCCTTTCTTTGTTGTGGCTAAAGGAGATGCTTGAAATAGGTAGTCATTTCATTATAGGTGAATTCACACGAACCTTCTGCCCCCTACTGTAGGGTCTTCTAAACATTCCATAACAATCATGACTCAACAGCCTTCCTGATAACCTCTCAACCAGACTGCCTAATCATGGGCACGCTAAAGTATAGACAACACAGTTCAACCTAGATACAAAACTTCCAGAGTGAGTGCATAGGAGTGGGAAAGAAGCAGAAATTCAGACCATGTGTTATTTTGAAGTACAATCATATACAATTTCCCCCTTTTTTTGTTGCTGATACCTATTATTCACTTTCCCTGCAAAAGGAAAGAGCAAATATATTTCCTGCAAGAATGCTTCTGCAAGCAACATGCTTAGATTAAAAAAAACATTTCCAGATAAGATTACCTAGAGATGGATTGCATGGGGCCAGTTAAGGAAGCCAAAAAAATTTGGTTTGTCCAGAAAAGACAAACACCTTTGATTTATTAAGCTTAACTTCATAGCTTTCTTGTTTCCTTCCTACAATTCCCCTACTGAAAGTTGACAAAGCAATAACATGCACTGTGAACAAAAAAAATGAGATTATTCAGCTTTCCAGATGTGTTGGAATACCAGACCAATGATCCTCAGCTATCAATGGCTATCCTGGCAGAGGATGAGTGCCCAATACATCTAGAACACATCACATTCAAGAAAGCCATATTGTACAAAGTGATTCTGTGGACAGGAGTGGTGATGAAAATTTTGGTAGCAACTGAGCTGATATTATAGAAGGAGTAGAGTAATTAGAAGGATCTGAACTTGCCTTTAGTTGAGATGTTTCTATTCTTGAGAAGAACTTGAGATTCTTGAGAAGCTAAAGGGTCTAGGAAAGGGAGACAATCCAAGAAATTATTTGGCCAGCTTCTGGGAAAGTAGCAGCCCAAGAAAAGCAGTAGAAAAGGAGTCATGGGAACTGTTCAGAAGAACAATCTGGAATCCCGAAGAGAGAAGGTCAAGAAGAAGAGATATCCTAACTATGTTCCTTAGATGTTAATACATTATTATTCAGATTGGAAGTCAAGGTTCAGTCTTTGGAGTACTGAGTAGTGGACCCCCATTTGCTGTCCTCTAACCTCAAAAGGGTTAAACCACAACTACTTAATTCCCAGAAAAAAAGTCCTGGAGGACTGTCAAGGCAACTCCAACTATTAAAAAGGCAATAAAAGTATTACAGTTATATTCATTAATGCAAGTTATATATTTAAATTAACAAGTATATTAGAAAATGATGAACTCAAAACCAAAATAAGCAATGTAGGAGGAGAATAATGGACACCATCCCACAAAGGTGTATGTGATTAGAGCAGCATAGAAGTCTCAGGGAATTATACATACAGTACACTGAAAAACAACTGAGTTTGGGGGCCAAGGAGCAGGCACTGCAGACCTCATGGCAAAGAATATATAAAAAGGTACTACATAAATGACCTAAATAGTAAAATGAAGAAATAAAGCATAAACATCTCTACATTTATGCTAAGTAAGCAGACTGTCCTTCTCTTACCCAAGAGGAGAAGGCACAATCAATTGTTGTTGTTCAGTCGTTTAGTCATGTCCGACTCTTCGTGACCTCATGGACCATAGCACGCCAGGCCTTCCTGTCCTCCACTGTCTCCCGGAGTTTACTCAAATTCATGTTCATTACATCGGTGATGCTATCTAACCATCTCATCCTCTGCCGTCCCCTTCTCCTTTTGCCTTCAGTCTTTCCCAGCATCAGGGTCTTTTCCAGTGAGTCCTCTCTTCGCATTAGGTGGCCAAAGTATTTGAGCTTCAGCTTCAGCATCTGTCCTTCCAATGAGCAGTCAGGGTTGATTTCCTTTAGGATTGACTGGTTTGACCTCCTTGCAGTCCAAGGGACTCTCAAGAGTCTTCTCCAGCACCACAGTTCGAAAGCATCAATTCTTCGGCGCTCAGCCTTCCTTATGGTCCAACTCTCACAGGCATACATTACTACTGGGAAAACCATAGCTTTAACTATACGGACCTTTGTCGGCAAGGTGATGTCTCTGCTTTTTAATATGCTGTTTAGGTTTGCCATAGCTTTCCTCCCAAGGAGCAAGCGTCTTTTAATTTCATGGCTGCAGTCACCGTCTGCGGTGATCTTGGAGCCCAAGAAAATAGAGTCTGTCACTGCTTCCATTTCTTCCCCTTCTATTTGCCAGGAAGTGATGGGACCAGATGCCATGATCTGAGTTTTATTAATGTTGAGTTTCAAGCCAGCTTTTGCACTCTCCTCTTTCACCCTCATCAAGAGGCTCTTTAGTTCCTCTTCACTTTCTGCCATTAGGGTGGTATCGTCTGCATATCTGAGGTTGTTGATATTTCTCCCGGCAATCTTAACTCCGGCTTGTGATTCATGCAGCCCAGCATTTCTCATGATGTACTCTGCATATAAGTTAAATAAGCAGGGTGATAATATACAGCCTTGTCGTACTCCTTTCCCAATTTTGAACCAGTCGGTTGTTCCATGTCCGGTTCTAACTGTTGCTTCTTGACCCGCATACAGGTTTCTCAGGAGACAGGTAAGGTGGTCTGGTACTCCCATCTCTAAGAATTTGCCAGTTTGTTGTGATCCACACAATCAGAGGCTTTAGCGTAGTCAATGAAGCAGAAGTAGATGTTTTTCTGGAACTCTCTTGCTTTTTCCATGATCCAGCGAATGTTGGCAATCTGATCTCTAGTTCCTCTGCCTCTTCGAAACCCAGCTTGCACTTCTGGTAGTTCTCAGTTCACATACTTCTGAAGCCTAGCTTGTAGGATTTTGAGCATAACCTTGCTAGCATGTGAAATGAGCGCAATTGTATGGTAGTTTGAACATTCTTTGGCATTGCCCTTCTTTGGAATTGGAACGTAAACTGACCTTTCCCAATCCTGTGGCCACTGTTGAGTTTTCCAAATTTGCTGGCATATTGAGTGCAGCACTTTAACAGCATCATCTTTTAGGATTTTAAATAGCTCAACTGGGATACTGTCTTCTCTAGCTTTGTTGTTAGTGATGCTTCCTAAGGCCCACTTGACTTCACTCTCTAGGATGTCCGGCTCAAGGTCAGTGACCACACCATCGTATTTATCAGGGAAATTAAGATCTTTCTTGTATAGTTCTTCTGTGTATTCTTGCCACCTCTTCTTAATCTCTTCTGCTTCTGTTAGGTCCCTGCCTTTTTTGTCCTTTATCATGCCCATCTTTGCACAAAACGTTCCCTTGATATCTCCGATATTCTTGAAGAGATCTCTAGTCTTCCCCATTCTATTGTTTTCCTCGATTTCTTTGCATTGTTCATTTAAGAAGGCCTTCTTATCTCTCCTTGCTATTCTCTGGAAATCTGCATTCAGTCGGTTATGTTTTTCCCTTTCTCCCTTGCCTTTTGCTTCCCTTCTTTCCTCAGCTATTTGTAAAGCCTCATCAGTCAGCCACTTTGCTTTCTTGCACTTCTTTTTCTTTGGGATGGTTTTAGTTGCTGCCTCTTGTACAGTGTTACGAACCTCCATCCATAGTTCTTCAGGCACTCTGTCTACCAAATCTAATCCTTTAAATCTATTCCTCACCTCCACTGTATATTCATAAGGGATATGTTTTAGGTCATACCTGAGTGGTCTAGTGGTTTTCTCTACGTTCTTCAATTTAAGCCTAAATTTTGCGATAAGAAGCTCAATGATCTGAGCCACAGTCAGCTCCAGGTATTGTTTTTGCTGATTGTATAGAGCTTCTCCATCTTTGGCTGTGAAGTATATAATCAATCTGATTTCGGTATTGACCATCTGGTGATGTCCATGTGTAGAGTCGTCTCTTGTGTTGTTGGAAAAGAGTGTTTGCTATGACCAGTGTGTTCTCTTGACAAAACTCTATTAGCCTTTGCCCTGCTTCATTTTGTACTCTGAGGCCGAACTTGCCTGTTATTCTGGTTATTTTTTTGACTTCCTACTTTAGCATTCCAGTCCCCTATGATGAAAAGGACATCTTTTTTTGGTGTTAGTTCTAGAAGGTGTTGTAGGTCTTCATAGAACCACTCAACTTCAGCTTCTTCGGCATCAGTGGTTGGGGCATAGACTTGGATTACTGTGATGTTGAATGGTTTGCCTTGGATTCGAACTGAGATCATTCTGTCATTTTTGAGGCCGTACCCCAGTACTGCCTTTCCCACTCTTTTATTGACTATGAGAGGTACTCCATTTCTTCTAAGGGATTCTTGCCCACAGTAGTATATATAATGGTCTCCTGAATTAAATTCGCCCATTCCTGTCCATTTTAGTTCGCTGATTCCCAAGATGTCGATGTTCAATCTTGTCATCTCATGTTTGACCACATCCAGCTTACCTTGATTCATAGATCTTACATTCCAGGTTCCTATGCAATATTGTTCTTTACAGCATCGGACTTTCCTTCCACTTCCAGACACATCCACAACTGATCGTCCCTTCGGCTTTGGCCCAGCCGCTTCACTCTTTCTGGAGCTACTCGGAATTGCCCTCCGCTCTTCCCCAGTAGCATTTTGGACACCTTCCGACCTGAGGGGCTCATCTTCCGGCGTCATATCTTTTAGCCTTTTGATACTGTCCATGGGTTTTCTTGGCAAGGATACTGGAGTGGTTTGCCATTTCCTCCTCCAGTTTTGGACCACGTTTTATCAGAACTCTCCGTCATGACCTGTCCTTCTTGACCTGACTTCATTGAGTTAGGCAAGCCCCTTCGCCACGACAAGGCAGTGATCCATGAAGGGGTACAATCAATTACTACTTTCTAAATTTTGTAAAATATATCACATTGCTCGAAAACCAGACAATGCTTGGTGAAGCGGAAAGGAGCACAAAGTTGTAGCAGTAATTCCAGCTCACTGTAATGGCTGGGTTGCCACAACACACTAAGGCAAAATCAAAGAAACCACTTTATGGTTTAATCTGCAGTGGGGATCCAATCTTCATTAGACATGCAACACCTCAATTTCTTTCAGAGCAACTTTCCACTTGTAACAGTTCAGCTGTTATTAGCCACATCTGCAAGATGATCTCCTCATCAAATCTCAGAAATATTTCCCTTAATGCAGTGGAAATAAGAGAAGAAATATTAATATGATGTCTGAATTTCTCAGGAATGCCTGATTGTCTCTTTCCAATCTATCTTAGGGCCAAAGGTTTGAAAAACAGATATACTAGAGTTTCATTTTTTAAGTTTGGTTGACAACACATAGGCCTGTGAATGTCCATTTTATCTTTATTTTCTACTCTCTGCAGCTGCACATGACCCCTTTTAGTTCTGAGATCAAAATATTTTATCACAGCTCTATCAAACTGGATGGTGAAGAAAACCAGACCAGTAGTAGGAGACCCCATCTTGAGAAGGAAAGGGGAAGAGTATCCACAAACATTCTTTTTGTATTTTGCTCCTTGCTGTACAACCAATTTGAAGATCCACAGACATCAGGAGCTCTTTATCTTCTTCAGCCTAAAACATTTGCCTTGGGAAGGTTTTAGCCTTCCAGTTTTTCAGATGAATTCCTCCTGTATTGTTTGCATTTATCTCCAACATGTGTTCCACAGATGGGACAAATTTTGCAAAAGGCAGGGGGAAATCTAAAAGAGAGCTGTTTGCATAAGCTATGTGAGGCTGACTATGGTGCTTTTATGGAAATCCTGTATTTTCCAAATAAAAATGTCAGGAAATGACTTCTGTGGCAGCAAGGTTGACAACTATGTAAATAGCTCTTGTTTCTGTGTCCTTAACTGAAACGGTCTTTGCAGACAATATGAAGTAATAACAGCTCCATTCACCCATCTTAGGTGTCTATTGTGCAGAGAAAGAGGTGAGGTCTGTATTTCTGGCCTCTCCTTGCGTGCTTCACCAGCCCTGGCTCTTGGATTTCTCATCCTGGATGTAGGAGTGGTTTATACAGCACATTAAACTGTGTTTGCTTAGACATTTGTTGAATAAGCCACCATTGATTATAACATGCAATGCTATAATCCTGACTATAAATTCTAATGGCTCGGTTCATGCAACATTCTAAGCCATAACCAAACAAACCATATTATAGCTTAGAACAATGAGTGAACCAAGCTGCCATGTCTACAAAATGTGTGCATGCAGGTTTCCCATATGCTTGTGAGTACTTGCACAACAAGCTTCCAGTTGCGTGGAAGCCTAAGTGCACAGACCTTTATGAGCATGCTGTCCCTTTTTGTAAATATCTGCAATTGTGCAAATGTTATGATAGGCACTCCGTATGTCAATATTAGGGATAGGTGCAGAAGGATCTCTTCATATCACAAGTTGGCAACTGGGACCATCCCAGAGCACCTTGGAGTGGGTAGAGCCAAACTTTTCAGCCTGACTTTCTTATATTTCATTGGACTTTGAAGAGTTTTAAAGTGGGAGTTACATTGGGAGCTAGAGTTTCTCAGGGAATAAATCTCAGTTATGTCAACAACCAAAAGTTGCCTAAAAGTACAAAGCTGAATTCTCATTGCACTGTGGAAAAGGCAGGAAGATGAAATGCCATGGGTTTTAGTCCATGTTGACAGAGAACAATAAAGTATTTCAACTTGGCTCAATTCTAGAATGCAAGAAAGGTTCTTATTCACCCCTGCAAAGTAAAATGTCTGGATAGTGTTTTCCAAGTTCAAGTCAGGGAGTCTAACAGGTACCTTAGGCCTGGCCAAAGTTTAAGGCACCCATTCTTCCGCTAAAAAAAAGGACCTCAAAGTGGGCCAGTTTTTTTCAAGAGGAACTCTTGTTTCACTCCTGAAATGCCTCCAAATGCAAAAACATGTCTGCACCACCACCACCACCACCCAGCTCTGGTGATATCCTACTTTCACAGGCCACACTTCCTACTCATCTGTGCTCCAGATATTTGATTGCCGTACATGGGGCTAATGTGTGCATGGCTAAAGTTAATTTCATGAAAAGTTTCACTAGATGATGTCTATATATCACAATGCCATTTAGGACCCAAATATAGGCCTCAACTCATTTTTTTCTTCATCAGTTTGCAACCCTACATGGTAGTATAGAATACCTTATAGAAAAGGCTAGATCTTAGGTGTGGAAATGCAGCTACATTTAGACAGACTGGCATCTTATGGGGCTAGACTCTGTTTTAATTTGGCCATGTTAAGCATGGCATCAGGACATTGCCATTACAGAGAGCAGCGTAGGTTAGGAATAGTTCCTTAGCCCTACCCTGTCTTGGATTGCAAGCCTACCCAAGATCACTTGAGCTTCCCTGCATTTGTTAACTCCAACTTTCCAGAAATCCCTGTGAATTAGAAAGAGGCGGCTGCTTGCTTTATGGTCTTCTTCAACATACCCAAATCCATCTGTTTTTATTCTCTTCCTTTGATCTGTCCATTTCTTTCAGCCAGATTATTTCCCAAACCCATTCTTTGCCTTAAATCCTGCTAACTCCTGCATCCTTGTTCTCTGCCTTCCTGTCTTTTATTTTCCTTCTTTATAAGACTGCTGAAATCTAATTTCTCTCCCCCAGTATAGTACCACATCTTCTTGGTCCCCTCACTGCATAGCAGTGAGTTAGGCCTATTATGTGCCAGTGTGGCTCGGCATGACATTTCTTATGAAGGCGCTCCATGAAAAGTCTATGCTCACACAACACATTGGTCCACAAACTGGCCAACTTCACTTTTAGCTTAGCCTATTGTGCAAACTCAGCCCATGTTGTTAATTTAGCTGTCTTCTCCACTCTTGCCCAGGGGTAAGCCCCTCTGAAAGGAGTAAGTGTCACTGGGTAAATACTGCATGGGTGGAATCACCCTGCGTGTTTTGGGTCCTCCAAACTAATCTTCCGTAAATGCTGCACTGTTGCTGCTTTTCATTTATAGTGGGTCGTAACAATAGGCCAAAGTCCTCTCTTCAAGCAATAATCTAGTTGAGAGAAACAGCTCGACCTTCAGTCTAAGTTTATCTCTCAAGGAAGCATATTGCCTTGTAAAAGAGTATGCTCATCCTATTGTCCTCTCAAAGGACCAAGAGTGACAGGCCAGGGTCTTCTAGAGTTTCCATTGTTCCAGAGGTTTTAACGTTTTGCCAGGGTTGTTTAGGTAAGAGAATAAGCGATCTTGTGCAGGGCAACCGAGCCTTTTCAGAGAAGAGCCCCTGCTAGAGCCTGAGCTCTTGCATGGTCAACGCTAAACTGACATATTTTAAATGTGAAATCTTGCATTGTGGCCAGGGATAGGGTCAGTTACCAGATACAGGGCCATGGCATCTCCCTTTCTTTCTGTGTCACTGTTGCCAAACCCGCTCTCTCCAAAGTTGCTGTTTGGCATGGAAAAGAAGATGACCCTGGGGCTGCATGAAATAACAGCTGAGAGAGAGAGAGAGAGAGAGAGAGAGAGAGAGAGAGAGAGAGAGAGAGAGAGAGAGAGAGTGAGTGAGTCCAGGAGAGTCCTTGTGGAGAAGATGGGCGGTAATATAAATCCAATAAATAAAATAAGTAAGGGTAACCCTCCTTCACATCTTCTGTGCTTCCAGTCTTGATCAAGCTCCCACTACTACTTGTTTGTGGGAACAAGAATCCCACAACCCCTTTTGAGAAACCATGGAGTTCATCAGCTCTTTCTTGGGAATCCCACAGGTTGTGCTCTTGCAAAGTCAGAAGCTCACAGAGACGTCACATGACGCTTTTACGGTGCCACAAGTTTTCCCTATTCACACCCAATTCAGTGGCATTTATTTATTTATAAAGCTTAAAAGTAGCAGACCCTGCATTTAAGCAGCAAACACGCTTCCAATCATTCTTCAATTGATTCAAATGCCTAGAAGAATATAAACATCTTTCGTGCAGAAATGATAAGAAGGCTTGTGTCAAACATACTCTACTAGGAGCTACTGCTAAGAAGGCCTACTCCTATTTGCCACAACTCAGTTTGGGAAACCATCCTGACCAAGGCCTAGAGAACTATCTCAGCATGTCAGTAGGATCCCAGAGGAAGAGGCATTCCTCCAGATACTGAGTGGCTTTAGTTTAATACCAGGACCTTGAATTGAAGGTGAACTGGGAGCTAGTGAAGGTTGTATAAAGTGGGCGTAAGATGTTGATAATATTCAATTCCAGTCAGCACCTTTTCTGTAATATTAGTATTGACTGAAGTTTCTACAACAACTTCAAGGGCAATATTATGTATGATATAACATTCTGCAGTAATCTAAATGAGAAATTATGATGGAATGTTTATCATAACAAGACTATCTTTATTCCAAGGAAGGCAGTAATGGAGACAACAGGCTAAGCTAGTAGAAAGGGCTTCATGTGTCAGTTCTTCAGCGTGGATCAGACCAGGAAAGAGATACCACCAGAAATACTAAAACTCTATTGATATAAGCTATAATAACCAAATATAGAAAGCCTGACAAAGTTTATCTTTCCCTCCCTTTTATACCCAAAGCAATCAAGGCAGGCCAATCTTGAATTTGTTCCTTACCCCCTCCTGTCTTTTCAGGCTGAGCTGATGTTTTTGTAATGGCTGCCACGTGCTTTCTTCAAGGCTATCTCCATAGTTCTCTACACCATGCCACAGAGACCTATAGTATCTCTAATGACGAGGATCTAGAACAGAGCTTTCCAAACTGTGTGTCGGGACACGTTTGTGTGTCGGCTGCAGTTTCTGGGTGTGTCGCGGCTGCTGCTGCCTCCAAACCCTGCCAGGATTCCACGCAGGTCCTAGTGCCTGCCTTGTGCCCTGCCGTAAGAGTGTGTCACGAAATGATGCCCTGCTGTAAGAGTGTGTCACGAAATGATGCCCTGCTGTAAGAGTGTGTCGCGAAATGATGCCCTGCTGTAAGAGTGTGTCGCGAAATGATGCATGTCTAAAAAGTGTGTCACCAACATGAAAAGTTTGGAAAGCTCTGATCTAGAAGCACTGCCAAGTGATGAAGTTAATCATTTAAGGAATACAAGCCTATTTACTAATAGCACCTGTTGTCTCGATTGAGCTTCAGTTTGCTGGCCCTCATCCATTCAGTGATGGCCAGGCACTGATTCTGCATTTCTATTGCTTCACCTAGATACGATGAAAAAGAGGGCTACAACATGTCTCATCAACAAACTGGTAAAACGTCACTGTTAATCTCACTCAGTGGTTTCATGTTAATTAGCATGGGGAACAAATTGAACCTTGCACATCCAAACAGTGTAAACATCACAGGGTTGAACAGAAGTCCCCAATGCTGTTTTCAAAAAACAGCCATTCAGGTATGATGGAACCACCATAAAGCTTCAGTGATTATTTTCAGAAATAGTCTCACTATGGCCTCCTTCAACAAGGTTGGAACCACACACAAAAAAATCCTACTAAATGTAATAAGCTATTAGGAGCAAAGGTTGAGCTGGTCATATTTTACTACAAGGCACCTTATCAGCATTCTTGGACCTTAAATAAAAGCCATCTAAAAGAATCTGATCAGACAGTGACGTGGAGATCTCTGCAGACTGAACTGTAGAATCTAAATTGTAACAAATAGGATTGATTTTATTCTCCAAGAGTCTAGCTAACAGCTAGCAACTAAGAGTTCTGTATGATCTCATTCTGGGCCAAATCTCAGAAGGTCTTAGAAAAGTTCTATGGGGAGACACTGAAAGGATGCACTGGTAAAGCAGAAAAATTATTTCTTTGCCTCCATCACCATACAAAGTAAGATCAATAAGGTATTCTTACTGGTGTTCGATCATATGAGTTTTCCTTTACCTTCTTTGGAGTTATCTCACAACTTGCTTATTACCATTGGTTGGGTTATATAATAAAGAATTGAAGGGATTCTGGACAGTGAAAGAGAACACTTAGGAGACTAGAATCAGTTATTTGGGTAATCCCCATATTTCACAGTGATCAAGCCTTCATCAGAAGTACCCACCATATTAGTCAGAAAATCCCTCAGAGACTTCTAATTTCCATTGGACCTATCTATGAAGCAGATCTTCCTTTCTAATGGGTCCCCAACCCTAAAAAGAGGAATAGTTACTCCAAGTCTAAATTTCAGTAGTTGCTCTAAGTCTAAAACTCAAGAGGAAGTGATAGGAACCAGGATTTTCCAGGTAACAAATTGGCACAGAGGTAACATTTGGTCTAGTTGTTGAGGTGCTGGACTAGAAGCAGGGAAACCTGAGCTGTGTGACTGGCCCAGTCATGCTTTTTCAGCCTTAGGCAATAGCAAACTTCCAAAAATGTTGCCAAGAGAATTGCATGGACTAGAGCCAGTTTGGTCTAGTGGTTAAGGCAATGGGCTAGAAACCAGGAGACAGTGAGTTCTAGTCCCGCCTTAGGCATGAAAGCTGGCTGGGTGACCTTGGGCCAATCACTCTCTCTCAGCCCTAGGAAGGAGCCAATGGGAAACCAGGAGTCTGTGAGTTCTAGTCCCGCCTTAGGCATGAAAGCCGGCTGGGTGACTTTGAGCCAGTCACTCTCTCTCAGCCCTAGGAAGGAGCCAATGGGAAACCAGGAGACTGAGAGTTCTAGTCCCGCCTTAGGCATGAAAGCCGGCTGGGTGACCTTGGGCCAGTCCCTCTCTCTCAGCCCAACTCACCTCACAGGATTGTTGTGGGGAAAATAGGAGGAGGAAGGAGTATTTGGTATGGTCACCGCCTTGAGTTATTTATAAAATTAATAAAGGCGGGATAGAAAATAAACAAACAAACAAACAAACAAACAAATAAATAAATATCGTCAGGAGTCACGACTTACTTGAAGGCATTTAAAAAAGCCACATAATTTTAAGGTTAATCTATTCTAAATCTTTCAAGGCTTAGACATAATATCATATAAACGAAACACAACAGTCCTACATTGAAGCAATGCAATCAGAACAGTGTGAAACATCCATCACAGATCATATTGTCTACTCAGGATTCCTGGATTCTCACATCACCTCAACTTCAGTAGAGACTACTGACAATATTGGCTGAGACTGTGCTCAGTCACAATGAATTTTGCTGAGTTTTCGTTAAAGATGGTGTATGAATCCAGACAGTTAATATCCATGGTTTACCATGATGTGTGAATGTAGTATATTGAACTTGTATGTTTAACTGGATCTAATACTGCCTGCAGCATTAATCTAGGGATAAATTATAGATATATTCTGAGCTATACCCTTTTTGCTCTGTAAATGTGAACCTGGGTTTCAGGGATATGCAAGTGGCCTAGTTTCCACATTCCGGACATATTTTGAGATAAATCAGTGTTGTTTGTTATGTTACTTTGTGTTTTTAACATTGGCTAGACTT
This sequence comes from Charina bottae, assembly GCA_023362775.1. Lineage (NCBI taxonomy): Eukaryota > Metazoa > Chordata > Lepidosauria > Squamata > Charinaidae > Charina > Charina bottae. Next base: position 147,240,398 of record JALMGJ010000002.1, on the reverse strand, counting down.
TCCCTTTAGAATATAAAGGGCAGACTGGCATCTAATCATCTCAGACAGGATATCCTCTGGGGAAAGGCTCTGCACTTGAGACAAATACATTATTTGATTGAAATGTGCTCAATTTAACTATAAAGGTCCTGTGGCCTTCAGTTCTACCACTGAGCTATCACCATGGTTGGAACATGCGGAAATTGGACTTGTTACCACCAATGGCAATTACCAGCTATATTAATCACAGATGGATATCTGTGTGTGTGTGTGTGTGTGTGTGTGTGTGTGTGTGTATGTGTATGTATATATATGTATATATGTATGTATGTATGTATGTGTGTGTGTGTATGTGTGTGTGTGTGTGTGTGTGTGTGTGTGTGTGTGTGTGTATATATATATATATATATATATATATATATATATATATCAATGATAAAAATGGGTAGGGCTATCTTAGTATCTGAGCTGGGAACTGAAAAATGGCCACTGCTTTTGGTCATTAAAATGGGTTGCAGTCCAGCAGAAAATTCCTTTAGACTTGATCTTGCACAGAGTAATACTCAGTTCAGTGCAGTGTGCTGGGGGTCTTAGTGACTGTGCCCCAAAGGCAGGATTTGTTTATCCCAAGTTTTGTTAGCCATCTCATACTAAGTAGTACAGTAGTAGAAGAATGATATTCATCTTAAAATGATATTTATCCCCAACCAAAGACTTTTGTATAGCAGCAACCCCCCACTTTAGAGAATCAATTATGTGGGCAACTGAAAGAAGAGGAAACAGAATGGTCCAAAATTTCCTCAGATTAGGTTGTTATCTCTGACATGTTTTCTTTTACCTTTAAACAATGAGAGGTAAGAAGATTTGAGCCTAATTATATATTTCCCTAGCAATTTTCTACAGAAAAAGAGACCTAGATTGTCTGTCGCTATTCCTACTTGGGCTCTGTGAAAGATTGTGTGAAAACAGTTTTCCCATTTTGGGATTCTGCCTGTGCAGGCCCTATGGAATTGACTAAGGCAGAGCCTTGCTTGGTTATCTGGGGAAAGTTTGAGCCTGTTAGTCCCAAGGAAGTAGACAAGGCTCTTGTGGCACTGAGTCCTGCCACCTGTGCTTTCGATCCATGTTCCTTCTGGTTGATTAAGGCCTCCTGAGATAACATGTAGTTGGACCCAAGGGGTGGTGAATGCTTCTTTGCAGGAGGGGACAATTTTACCTGCTTTAAAGATAGCAGTGATTCACCCTCTCCTAAAGGAGTAATAAGGGGCATGGTGGCTCAGCGGGTAAGACACCAGGCTTGTTGATCGGAAGATTGCAAGTTCGGAGGTTCGAATCCCTAGCCCTGCGTGCGGAGTGAGCTCCTGCACTAGCTCCAGCTCTTGCCAACCTAGCAATTCGAAAGCATGCAAATGCAAGTAGATGAATAGGTACCACTTCGGTGGGTAGGTAACAGCGTTCCGCGCGTGTCATGCGGCCACATGACCGTGGAAGCGTCTTTGGACAACGCTGGCTCTTCGGCTAACAAACGGAGATGAGCACCGGCCCCTAGAGTCGGACACGACTGCACAAATGTGCGGGGGGTACCTTTACCTTTTGAAGGAGTAATTGCTGGATCCAGTGATACCGGACCAAATTGTAGGCTTGCAGCTTTAAAGCACTCTGGAGGAAACTGATTATCTACACCAGTGTTTCTCAACCTTGGTGACTTTAAGGTGTGTGGACTTCAACTCCCAGAATTCCCCAGCCAGCATGTTGGCTGGAGAATTCTGTGAGTTGAAGTCCACACAACTTAAAGTCGCCAAGGTTGAGAAACACTGATCTAGACCCTCTTCAGTTGGGTTTCAGGCCAGTTTATCACTGGAACAGCACCATCACACTTGTGGATGACCTCTGGTGGTATCAGGGCAAGGGTGGTATATCTGGCCTAGCCCTCTTTGATCTTTCAGTGACCTTCAAGACTGTTGATCATGGTATCCTTCTGGACTGGCTTAGGGTTGGGAGTGGGGGGCTTTATGGTAGTTCTCCTCCTTCTCTGAGTCTGGTTCCCATCAGTGTCAGTAGGGGAGAAGAGGTCTAGCCCTAGGCTTCTATCCTACGGGGTGCCTCAGGGATCAACTCTTTCCCCATTCCTATTTAACATCTACACAAGGCTGCTGGGCACGGGATTAAGTATCACAAGTATGCTGATTATGCTTAGTTATACATCTCAGCCCCGGGCTATCCAAGTGTTGCCATCAGGCTTCTTTCCCAGTGCTTGGAGGCTGTGAGGATCTGGACAGGGAAAATTGGCTTTAATTCAACTCTAGCATGACTTAGTGGCTGTGGGTGTTAGGGCTCCCTGCATCTGGAGATTTTCCACTGGATAGAGTTGGTGTGGAATCTGAGGGTCCTCCTGGATTCACAGCTCCTCCTTGAAGAGCAGATGGCAGCTGTGGCCAGGAGGTTTTTTGCACAAATCCATCTTCTCACCAGAGCCATGACGAGCGCCGATGACTGCTGGACAGACCATCGATTAATTCGATCCACAATGGCCATAAAGATTGTCCCTCATCGTAGTCTCCAAGGAAGAAAACCAAGGCGTAAAATGAATACACTGGCCCTTCAAGATTCTACTAAACGAGCTTGCTTTCAATCAACTCTCAAGGAACATATGCCTATGGAACTCCCTGAAAATGTTGAGGAACACTGGATTAAATTGAAGACTTCTATTATTTCAGCCTGTAAACAAACTATCAGATACCAAACTAAGAGACATCAGGACTGGTTTGATGAGAATGATAGTGAGATTGAACATATTATTGACAAGAAAAGGAAAGCCTTCCGGATATGGCAAAAAGATATTAACTGTGCCGTTAAGAAAAAAATCCAAAGGCAGAAGTCCAAAGAAGAACTAGAGAACTTAAGAACATATGATGGATAAAAAAAGCCCAAGAAACCCAACATTTTGCAGATGCTCATGATGCACGGGGCTTTTTTAATGCCATAAAAGCCATCTATGGACCAACAAACTATGGTACAAATCCCTTACGCTCAATAGATGGTGCTAAACTTCTAAAGGACAAAGAGTCTATTGCACTGCACTGGAAAGAGCATTACTACAATCTCCTTAATCGTCACTCTACTGTGGCTGATGAAGTCTTCTTGCAAATCCCGCAAAAAAAAAAAAAGAGATGAGCTTGCAGTACCCCCTAGTTTGGAGGAAGTCAGTAAAGCCACTAAACAAATGAAAAATAACAAAGCTAGTGGACCTGATGGGATTCCTGCTGAAGTCTTTAAAGAAGGCAGGCCTGAACTTACAGAACAACTTCATAAGCTCATCGAAAAAATCTGGATGAGGGAGGAGATTCCAGCAGACTTTAGGGATGCCATAATTATAACTCTCTTTAAAAAGGGTGATAGAACAGACTGTGGAAACTATCGAGGCATCTCCCTTCTAGCTACAGCAGGCAAAATCCTGGCAAAGATCATTGCAAACCTTCTCCTATCTATATCAGAAGACATCCTCCCTGAAACGCAAAATGGCTTCCGCCCTTCCAGGGGAACAGTGGATATGATCTTCACTGCACGACAGCTTCAAGAAAAATGCAAGGAGCAAAACCGCCCTCTGTACATGGCGTTTATTGATCTGACTAAAGCTTTTGATACTGTAAATCGTACTGCTCTCTGGACCATCCTTCTGAAAATCGGATGCCCTGATAAATTTGTGAACATCTTGCGGCTACTCCATGACGACATGATGGCAACAATCCTGGATAACAATGGCTCTCAAAGCGATCCATTTAAAGTGCAATCCGGCGTTAAACAGGGATGTGTTATTGCTCCAACCTTATTCGCTATCTTCATCGCTATGATTATACACCTTGTTGAAGAGAAACTTCCTACTGGTGTAGAAATTATATATCGAACAGATGGAAAGCTTTTTAATCTTAGTAGGCTGAAAGCAAAAAATAAGGTAATTACAACTTCTGTTATAGAACTTCAATATGCTGATGATAACATAGTCTGTGCACACTCCGAGGAAGATCTTCAAACTATCCTAAACATCTTTGCCGAAGCATATGAAAAGCTCGGCCTCTCGATTAACATTAAAAAAACCGAAGTGCTTTACCAGCAAGTTCGAACTAATCCCTCCGCAGCGCCATCAATCCAGCTTAAAGGTGTTTCACTAGAAAATGTCGACCACTTTTCTTATCTCGGCAGCCATCTATCTACAAAAGCCGACATCGACGCTGAAATTCAGCATTGCCTGAGCTCTGCGAGTGAAGCTTTCTCCCGAATGAAGTGTAGAGTGTTCGAGTATCGGGACATTCGCAGGGAGACCAAAATGCTTGTTTACAAAGCCATTGTACTACCAACCCTTCTGTACGCCTGTGAAACATGGACCCTCTACAAACGCCACCTCCAACTTCTTGAAAGATTCCATCAACGCTGCCTCCGAAAAATTCTGCAAATTACTTGGGAAGATAGGCAGACTAATGTTAGCGTATTAGAAGAAGCGAAAACCACCAGCATTGAAACAATGATCATTCAACATCAACTTCGCTGGACCGGCCATGTTGTTCGAATGCCTGACCATCGTCTTCCAAAGCAGCTACTTTACTCCCAACTTAAGAATGGAAAACGGAATATTGGTGGACAGCAAAAGAGATTCAAAGATACTCTCAAAGCTAATTTAAAAAAATGTAATATCAGCATTGAGAACTGGGAAGCCATAACTCATGAGTGTTTCAATTGGAGGTCAGCCTTTATTAAAGGCGCTATGGACTTTGAAGAAGCACGAGTACAGGGCGAAAGGGAGAAAAGTGCTAAAAGGAAGGCACGTCAAGCAAACCCTCATCATGACCGTCTCCCACCCAGAAACCTATGCCCTCATTGTGGGAGGTTGTGCAGATCCAGAATTGGCCTTTACAGCCACTTACGGATCCACTGTTAAAATTTTACCTTTGGAAGACAATCTTACTCGGCTACGAGTGATCGCCAATGATACTGTATTATTTTATCCATGTATTTTTTTTAGTTAGCCCAGAGTTACTTGGCTAAGATAGGCAGCCGTATAAAGTGATTACGTGAATGAATGAATGAATGAATGAATGAATGAATGAATGAATGAATGAATGAATGAATGAATGATCAACTATCAACTTAGGTCTGCTAGGAAGTTCTTGTTGAAAAGTTTCTTTCTTCTTCTTTTTCAACCAAATAAGGCTGTGTTTTCTCATAGGGACAGGTCCCCTGATGCTACTATTCACTGAAGTATCTAAGTCAAAGCCAAATCTGCCAGATAGCAAAAAGATGGAGTGATGTCCTCCAGGAGTTCCTACAACGGGAAAAAAATAGGGGCAGGCAAGAAAAGGTCCCTGAAGATGAAGGGAGGCAAAGTATTAGCTTAGCAAAACCTGGGAATTATTCAGGCTCCTCTTCAGGCAGCCCTACATCTTAAGCCAATCCATTTTAATCATGTACCAGGAACCCTTCCAGTGGGCAGCTATCTTTGGTCAGATCTCCCTATTCTGCAGCAGTTCCATTAAAGAAGCTGTGCCCAAGTCATCCAAACCTGACTCACAGACCAAGTCCTTTTCTAAGACAGTTGTTGTATTTTAAAGTACTGGCCCGGGTCTTTCAGCTGCCAGCTTGCCATCTGCCCCAGGTTGATGATGTCCAGGCTGTTAGAATGATGTTGGCTGGGAATTGTGAGAGTTGTGGTACCAAACACTTAGAAGACTTCAAATTGGCTCCTTACCCCATGCTTGATAGGCCTGTTCATTTACATAATGTTGCACCTAAAGACCTATTCCAGCCTTCTTTGATGTAGCATTTTCCAGATGGGTTAAGACTACATCTGGAGGGTGCCACTTTGGGGTGTGCTACCTTATTTGGTCTAGCCTTGTTCTGTATAAGAAATCATATGCTTATAAGATACAGTACATAGAAACATATTCATGCCTTACTTTCAACATACTGTCATGCACCAGTTGGACTGAGCAGCAAGTCCTGAAATGGAGTCCTCTTGGCTTGAACCCTCTTTGCAATTGGCATCCATGACAAAACTATGTTCCCAATCAGAAGAAGGAGTGTATTATTCCCTTGAGTAGAAATTCCATTCATGAAGCTTTTCATGAAACCCAGTGTGGCAAGGTTGGAGAGACCTAGAAGAACAAGGTTGGGAACATTGATTAGAAGGAGGACATGTGTAGTACAGACTCCCTATTCAAACTCAGATTTCTTATTTGGGCATAATATCTGAACTGGGATAATGTGTTTCATGAACGTGTACAGTCTGGGGCACAGCTAACAACCACCCTGCCTTTCTACATACGCTCACCAGATGTGCTTTGAATAGCTAAACAACTCTTATCATTGGGGTGAGTGATGAGCAAGGAAAACCATCCCTTCAAATTTTCTCACACTATCAATTTTTGGACTGATTAAGCCACAGTTTCCTTAATCATGGTTTGCTGAATAAGGCACAGCGACTGGGTTTATACAACATTTTAAGCTAAAAGCAAACAAGCTGCATTATGGCTTAGCTCACAGAACCCAGTCATTACAGTAAAGTAAATCACTGTAATAGAATTTCAGTTTTTCTCCTTTCATAATTGCAATACATTGAGTTACTGCATCCCCATCCATAAATAATAATGCATGTTGAACATTCTAAGATAGCATATTAATGCTAAAGTAACAATGCACTGGGGCATGGTGGCTCAACGGGTAAGACGCCAGGCTTGTCAATCAGAAGATCGCAAGTTCAGAGGTTCGAATCCCTAGCCCTGCGTGCGGAGTGAGCTCCCACACTAGCTCCAGCTCTTGCCAACCTAGCAATTCGAAAGCATGCAAATGCAAGTAGATGAATAGGTACCACTTCGGTGGATAGGTAACAGCGTTCCACGCGCGTCATGCGGCCACATGACCGTGGAAGCGTCTTCGGACAACGCTGGCTCTTCGGCTAACAAACGGAGATGAGCACCTCCCCCTAGAGTCGGACACGACTGCACAAATGTGTGGGGGGAACCTTTACCTTTACCTAACAATGCACTACAGATTCTGCCATCTCAAAATATACCTTTTCTTGATATAGTTCTCTAGCTCTTGTATCCTACAACAGGGTAGATTATCTGATGACCTCCAACATCAACTGCAATAGCTCCATCTAGCTGACTAATTATGAGAATATAGGAGTTGTTGTTCAGAGCATCACCAGGTTCCCTACACTGGCACAATTTAATTTAATAATTTAATTTAATTTAATTTAATTTAATTTAATTTAATTTAATTTAATTTAATTTAATTTAATTATTTAATTTAATTTAATTTAATTTAATTTAATTTAATTTAATTTAATTTAATTTATTCAATTCAGGTGCTGCCCAACTCAGAATGATTCTGGGTGGTTCACAAAAAAACCAAGAATAAAATACAATGCAACTTTAAAAACAACAACAACAGAACAGAGTAAGGACAATGAAAAAAAACGATGGCAGACCTGGTCAACAACACACAAAAAATACATCAACAAAACTCACAATGGGCTTCAGCCACCCTAACACAAGGCCTGGGTAAACAGCCAGGTTTTTAAGGCTCTCTGGAATGTTATTATGGTGGGAGCCACCAAGATCTCAGGGGGAACCTCATTCCACAGCGCTGCTGTGACCGAGAAGGCACATCTGATGGGTCCTGAAAGATGACACTGTTTAATTGAAGGGACCTCCTGAAGTGTGCCAACTCTGTTGACTCATATTGGTTGGGCAGAAACTATGGAAGATAGATGGTCTCTCAAATTACTAGGTTGTATGCCATGTAGGACTTTATAGGTCACTCTGAATCACACCTGGAAGCAAACTGGTAGCCAGTGTAGCTCAAGGAGCAGAAGTGTCACATGGGCTTACTGAGGCCTGCCCATCACTGCCCATGCCACTGCATTCTGCAGTGTTGAAGCTTCTGAGTAGTATTCAAGGACAGCCACATGTAGAGTACATTGCAGTAGCTGAACTGTAAGGTGACTAGGGCAGGAGTGACTACCTGAAGGGCCTTCCAATCCAGGAAGAGGCACAACTAGCACACCAGATGGAGCTGTGCAAAGACCTTCTTGGCCACAGCTGCCACCTGCTCATTGAGCAGGAACTGTGAGTTGAAGAAGACCCTCAGATTGCAAACCACCCTTGAATGGTGAAGCACAACCCCACCAAAGGTTAAAGTTGGAATCTCTCTGGGTCTAGGTGCCCCTAATATTCACAGCCATTCGGTCTTGGTAGGATTGAGGTGGAGATGGTTCCTCCCATCCAGGCCCACACAGCCTCCAGGCCCTAGGACAGGACTTTGACAGCCTTGCTCAACCTGGGGTCAAAATATATAATTGTGTATCAACAGAACACTGATGATACCAAACCCCAAACTGGTGGATGACCTCACCCAGATGTTTCATGTAGATGTTGAACAAGCGGGGAGAGAGCCCTGAGCCCTGTGGCACCCCACGAAGGAGGGGCCTAGGGAGCGACCCCTGCCCCCCTCCAACCAACATCAACTGGAACTGGCCTCAAGGGAAGGAAGAAAATCACTGCAAGATGGTGCCCCCCATTCCCAACCCCCAGAGCCGGTCCAGAAGAATACTGTGGTTGATGGTATTGAAAACAGTTGAGAGATCAAGAAGCTGAAGAATGGATGCATCACTTCCCTCCTGGCTCCACCATAGATCATCAACAAGCACAACCAAGGTTGTCTCTATACTGGATCCTGACTGAAACAGGTTCAGATAATTCACCTTCTCCAGAGTTCCCAACACTGTAATCCAACCACCTTCTCAACAGCATTTCCTAAAACAGGAAGATTGGAGATGGGAAAATAGTTATCCAGGGCAATTAGGTCCAAGGATGGCCTCTTGAGAAGGGGGCATATCACCACCTCTTTCAAGACTGGAGGCACCACCTCCTCCCAAAGAAGCCAACACCACAGTATGGACCCAACCATAGGTCATCTCCCAGGCAGCCATAATTGCCCTGGATAACTATTTTTAACTCAAGATCCAGGGTGGACCTGGGTCCAACAGACAGGTGGCCTTATAGCAGTATTATGGTAATCAAGTCAAAGTAGGTGCAACTGAATTACATATTCTGCTCTTTGCTTTCTTCCTGTCACCACCTTCCTCCATTTTATAATTTTAGACTGTAACCTACTCAGGTCAGGGGCTTATCAACTTGTATTCTGAAGCACCATGGGCAATGCTGATGCTGTACGAATGCAAAGTATGGGCATTGATGACTGTATATGAATGAATAAGTAAATATAGCAGGGTTTTTTCTGCTGCTTCTTCCCCTTGTTGTCTAAAGATTAACGCAGGGGTTCCCAAATGTGGGTCACGGTGCTTGTGGGGAGGAGCACTCATGCAAATGTGAGAAGGATTGCCTGTCAACTTGTCCAGGCAGAGCAAGAGTGCAGTCTGGCACTAACCCAGCTCTGTATCCCTGGGCTGAAGGACTGGGCTGTATGCCTTGGCCAGGAAGGACTCCTCATTATCTCTATCAGCCCAGTGAGGTACTTGTGCAAGATTCTACAGGCCCCTATTTCAGGTCAGGGACTAGGCTAGGCTCTGATGCTGCTGTAAGGTTATCTAGGCAGGCTTGCCTGCATGGGGATGGTTGCTACACCTGCTGGCCAAGACTCTCCCCAATGAGCTCCTGGGCACAGGAAAGTATTCCAAAGGTACCTCCAGAAGAACAGGAAGAGGAAGCAGATTATCCTATCTGCTCCAGACCATGAACTTGGGTGACCTATTGATGATGAAAAGTCAAGTGAAGTTGAATAAGAGACCAGTATTTCTAATCTAAAAGAATGTTATTCCAGAAACACTTTGGGATGTATTTCATGGAAAGTGGATAGAAGATTGTAGTTTCCTGTCTGAAAGTAGTATACACAAAATTGGTCAGTTATAGGTCAGCTGTCTATATTATACTGGATCAATCTTCATTTTTTTGCTTTCCAGAGGAATAAAAGAACAGTGAAGGCTGCAATTTTATGATTCCTGGGAGGGCATCCCAGAGACCCCAGACTTGTTCACATTTCCCCCTCTCAGATTGGAGGGAGAGTTGAAAATCATCTAAACACAAAAACACACAGTTTTCCTAATGATGGAATTCTGAAATCAGAGGAGATTAAAAGATATGCTTGGAGAAGAACTGTAAATCCACCAGATGAAACGTTTTCTCAGCACTTAGACCCAGCATGGCTGGCTGGGGAATTCTGGGAGTTGGTGCACATATCTTAAAGTTGCCAAGGTAGAGAAACATTGACCTAGACCCTCCCCAGCACTGGATCTAGCAAGGAAGTGAAGGAAACAAATGCTTCTCTTCCACCCTGTCAGGATTCTGGATATTTTGACATTCCCTCTGCCTGAAGTGTTCTAGATTACAAGGTTCTAGATATCCTGGGGACTATGACCTCAGAGCCCTCCAAGCTGAAGGGTAGGATTCCTCTGTCAGTCATTTCTGCATACATAAACATCCTCAAAGCTGTTCCTCTAATTTCACGTGGCAATATTACTTAACTATTACTTAACTAAATTACTTAAATAAAATTACTTAACTTACTTAATTATTTGGTGACAAGAAGCTTGGAGACATCCAGTAATAAAATCTTTGAAAATAAAGGCCAAAGATAACTTTAAAAACCCAACTATTTGGCCTGCACCTTAAGCTAATCATATTGTTGTTGTTGTTGTTCAGTCGTTTAGTCGTGTCCGACTCTTCGTGACCCCATGGACCATAGCACGCCAGGCCTTCCTGTCCTCCACTGTCTCCCGGAGTTTACTCAAATTCATGTTCGTTACATCGGTGATGCTATCTAACCATCTCATCCTCTGCCGTCCCCTTCTCCTTTTGCCTTCAGTCTTTCCCAGCTTCAGGGTCTTTTCCAGTGAGTCCTCTCTTTGCATTAGGTGGCCAAAGTATTTGTGCTTCAGCTTCAGTATCTGTCCTTCCAATGAGCAGTTAGGCTTGATTTCCTTTACTTACAGAAAAAGTCCAAGGTTGGGGGTGACTCTACAGCAGAGGAATCACAGCTTCCTAAGCCCCCATCCACCCTGTTTAGAAAGTGCAAAATAAAGTGGAGTTCTATTACTTCCTGGAATTTCACATTTAGATGTCTATGGATGTGATCTAAAATTGCAATTTTTTTGCAGCCACATCATACTGCTTACTTGTATTCAATTTGTAAACAGCTCCTATTCCAAAATATTTTTAATAAATAATATGGCCACACCATACATCCTCCATTTTATACCTGTGAATAAGTATGCATGGTGTGTGTGTGTGTGTGTGTGTGTGTGTGTTGACTCCTGGCGACTGCTTGGACCAGTCCCTGCAGTTTTCTTGGCACAATTTCAAAAGTGGTTTGCCCTTGCCTGCTTCCCAGGGCTGAAAGAGAGTGACTGGCCCAAGGTCACCCAGCTGGCTTTGTGCCTAAGGCAGGACTAGAACTCAGGGTCCCCCAGTTTCTAGCTTGGTACCTTAGCACTACACCAAACTGGCTCTCTATGTACTGGTTTCATATTTCGTTTGGTTACTTTCAGCCAATTTTTCTAATTTGTCAAAATTATTCTGAACTGTATTTTTGTCTTCTCAGGTTAGATACAGTATCTGGGGATCTCTGGGGACATCTGCATATAGTAGTTTGTTAGAAAATATTACATATGAAACTTAAATATTGCATTTACTGTTAGAATTATATTAGGACAAGACAGAAAAGTGGGAGTAGTAGTAAGGATTTACTACTTTGTATTATTACTATTACCAAATATATTATTGTACCCATAGTGTACATAGGGCAGTTATTTTTTTAAAAAACTCTTCAATTTAATTTTATCCAAGGTTTATGTTTTTAGCCTAATCAGAAAGCAAAAGCAACTCCCTCTTTCTGATAATAGAAGAAAAGTAGTTTTTTGTTGCCTGAGTTCCATCATTGTCTTCTCATTCTCCCCATTAAGCAATGAATGAACCCATCCAATCTCTGTTCAGGTCTGTAGGTGGAGTTTTTGCTCTCAGTGTTATCGGAAGAGCCGATCTTTCCCACCAAAAACCCTGGTGCCAGGGTGTCCGATGATAAGCCAGGGACTGCTGGAAGTGTGCTTCAGAACAAACACATTGAATTACCCAGAGGATATTTACAATTGCTGACCTAACTCCCAATTTCCTCATTTTAAGCCCCTTTTAAGACAATGCCTGTTACGCCACTGCCCCCCCCACCCCTGCTACTTTAAAAAATGATTACAGATCCAAGAATGGGAATATTGCATGTTTAGCTTTGTGTGCAAAGAGAGAGAGAGGCAAGAGAGTGAGAAAGCTTCTCAAGGCCTTTTTTTTGGCCGTATGTTTGTTTGTTTTTACAATGATATCATTGGTCAGCTTGACTGAGAGCCTCTCCTCCTTAAACATCCTGCACAGCCTGCAGACAACAAATTGTGTACCACACCCAAAACCTGGTGATGGGATATGCCTTCCCTAGTTAGCCAGAAAGTCTTTTTAAAAATGGCTTTATTGTTTAAGCTTCATTCACTGGCAGGAGATAAAGAACTCATGGGAAGCCTACCTATGTAGAACCCAATTGGTCAGAGATGACCAAGCCATGGCAGGAACATTACAAATAAGATATGTTGACATTTCAGGAGAAAAAATAGAGTTTTAAGTATTTATCTGGCTCTGTAACTCAGAGTTGCAACCTAATGCTAATCCCAATCATCACCATCATCATCATCATCAAACAGACAAGCATCTGCCACACAACACCCCAGTCTTAACAACCGTTGATAAGAAAGACAAAAAAGTCTGGATAGTGGACACTGCAATACCTGGGGACAGCAGAAGAGAAGAGAAAGAACTGGAGAAAAATCACAAAATCTAGAGACCTGCAAATAGAAGTAGAACTGTGGCAAAAGGAAGCAAAGGTAGTGCCAATAGTAATAGGTGCCTTGGGTGCAATTCCAAAACATCTGGAGCACCACTGGAACACCATTGGCATTGACAAAATCACCATCCGTCAATTGCAAAAGGCAGCTTTACTTGGAACAGCTTACATCCTGCGACAATGCCTTTAATATCATAAACAACAATATCTGCCAATCCCAGGTCTTTGGGAAGGACTCAATAGGTGGATGCCAAATCCAGTCTAAACATCTGGCTGATTGTGCGATCGACCATAATAATAATAATAATAATAATAATAATAATAATAATAATAATAATAATAATATAAAAGCTACCTCAAGGCAAAGAGAAAATGGGTGTATTTGTTCAATAATGTGTGTCAGAATCCAGGCAACCCAAGACAGTTTGTGCCAAAGACAAAAAGACAAGGTACAGATGCACCCCTCTGCATTCCAAGGCTAGAGGTCGATTAGACTTCAAAACTGGTGGTAGTTGAGACAACACAGAATTTCTGATTTTAAGATTGAGGCATCCACAGAGCTGGTCAAAAAGGCAAGATGGCTTTGGCACAAAATGCTTTCACCACAGCTCAAGTCAGCATGCCAGTCTGGAGAATGAAGAAGACAGGCCATACGATTCTCTCAACAGCAAGGAACAGTTAGGAGGGTTAGAAAAGTTAGTGAGGGGGTTGCCTTGAGGCCCCTTAGCCTCAGTTGCTTGGGACCGTTGTTTTTCTCTGCCTGGATGGTGCCCAGTAATGCCACCGAAAACAGCCTTTTTCTGTTGCATCACGTGGCTCTGACATCTGTGGGATTTATTTACTAAGTGGAGGCCGTATGCACACTGGCTGCCATGTGAGCCAGGATCCCATGTTATCAGGGGCCTAGCCTGTTTCCTTGCAAAGGGGAAAGTCAGTTCTATTCCTTCTCTGGAGACTCAGTTCCAACCGAGACTGATTTCCACTTTCCTCTTAAGTGATGGTTCAAAGATAGAAAAGTCCTCTCTCCCGTCACCTAAATCTTCTCAAGCCATCTTAGCTTTCATTCATAAACTTATCTGCTCTCCTTCTACCAGATCTAAGGGTGCATCGCCTCAAGGCAGCTGCAGCTACAGAGGTAGCTTTAATTACAGATATCTTTAAATCAGAAGTTACACAACTGGTTCTTGGGTGTAGCTCCACTCCCTATCCCAGCATGTCCCCAAGGGCCACCTCCCTCCAGGGAGGAAGAGGGCTCACCTGTCGACCACTGACACCCCCCAGCCAGCCCTACCTTGCCAGCAGGCATCCGAGTCGTTCCCTCATCCTTCCCTTGCCGCCTACCACCATTAAGAGATTTCAAATTTTGGCCTGGGTTCCAAAGCAGCCAATCACTGCCTACCCGTTGGGCCTTGCTACCAGCCAATTGAGCACATGGGCCAGAAGGAGACGGGAAAGAGGGCAAAGATATGCCCCTCCTATCTTCCTTTGTACCATGCAACCTTCAGGTTTCTGGGAAGTGTAGTCGGAAGGTGCGGCAGCACTGAAGCGGCCACAACTTTGCCAAAATTCAATCCCACGGGAGTAATGGGTCCCAGATTTTGGATGCATTCTTTAAGTTAGCCCATTTGAGGTACATTGATTCAAAAATTGTTGCCCTATGATATACCGTTTCACCCAATTGAAGGTTACAAACAGAAAAACACTGAGAGTTTTAGTAATATACAGTATATATGTGCAATCCTTGCTTAGTGACCACAATTGGGACCAGCAAATCCATCACTAAGCGACATGGTTGCTAAATGAAACATCATGTGACTGTAAATGACTTATGTCACTTCCCATTCAGTTGTAAAGGGGGTCACCACGTGTCATTAAGTGAGATATCACATGACTGTGACTTGCAATTTTACTGCCAGCTTCTCCATTGACTCTGCTTGTTGGAAGCTGGTTGTGAAGCAGGCAAATGGTGATCATGTGACAGCGGGTCACTGTGACAGTTATAAACACCCACTGGTTACAAAGTGCCTGAATGTTTATCATGTGACTGCGGGGACACTGCGATAGCCATTAAGTGCGAGGACTGGTCGTAAAGTTACTTTTTCAGCACCGTCGTAACTTTGAACGGTCGCTAAACAGGGCAGTCATTAAGTGAGGTCTACCTGTAAGTACTTATATACATATTACACAAGTATTATAGTATTATTTAACAACAAGAGACTTCATAACAATGATTGTTATAGCAGTTTTAAAGTGGAGCACATACCAAAAAAACACAATCAAGAAATAGGAATGAAAATCAAGGTCTCTGTAAGATAGGAACACTGCATCAAGCTCCTCAACAAAACCTACCAGTTGCAAGGAGGTTGAAAAGAGGAACCCTCCAGCAAGTATATTAATTATTCCTTCGACGGATTAGTGGATCACTCCATAGGTTCAGTTCTTCAGGGCAGTGTGGTATGATGATCAAATAATGAAAACAAAAAAGAAAGAAAAGAAGAAATAAGGGGATTGTGTTAAGCTAAAACAGCTGAAGGCAGGAAGGCAGAAGAAGGGCATCCTTGAGGGAAAGTTAACATGGGGGATTAGTGTGGTGGGTCCCACCCCTAAAAGGAAAAGGCAGAGGGAGACCCAGCCACACCACAGCCTTCCAATAACCCCCAACTTCCCTGCACAGAGGGGAAGGACAAGAAGCAAGGGAATGACCAATCAGGTCCTGTGTTGGCTCAGTCTGGACTAGGCACCTGCCTGAACTCATCGCCAATGCACGGCAACCTGGACTGGAATTTCTGAAGTTGGCTTTTGAAAACAGCCAGGAGCAGCACGGGAGAGAAGCAGTTTAGGCTGCCCCGCAGACATGCCTTCTAGGCCACCAGCTAACATGCCTTGATCAGGTCTGCTGTGCCTACAATAAATCCAAACTGATTGAAAAGCCAAATGAAATGACGGTGAGTTTCCATCTTCAGGACTGATTCAACATTTCAAAAGGAGGCAATCATTTACGGCTTCAATCAGTCATGACTTCCAGCATTAGAAACATTTCCCCCAAGCCCTTGCAAATGTTTCCTCTTAGGTTATCCAGAGATCAAGATTTTTAATGTGGAAAAACCTTTTTATTATTTGTATTTATTTATTTAGCATTTCAAGCATGTACCAGGATTTGTTATGCAAAAGTACCGGGTTTTCTTATCAGGGTGGACATTTGCTGCGGTAACAGGCCAGTGCTAAATTGCGGGGCAGGGTTGGAGCTGCTTAGTTGTTCCTAGGCTTAGTTTAGGCCAGTGTTCCTCAACCTCAGCGACTTGAAGATGTGTGGACTTCAACTCCCAGAATTCCCCAGCCAGCATGCTGGGAGTTAAAGTCCACACATCTTCAAGTTGCTGAGGTTGAGGAACACTCGTTTAGATTGCTAGCATTAACCTTTAAGTATGAGCTGACCTTGGACTTAGGAACCACAAAAGAGGCCCTGCCTGTCTGCTTGCAGCTTTGCCATCAAGGAGCACCCAACTGTGTAAAAATAGTTCTCTAAGCAAGAGTTTACATATTTATTTATTTCTCACAATTGTAGGCATCCATCCGCTCAAAGCCACTCTGGACGGGGTACATATTAAAAACATAAAAAAATCTAACAACAATCAAAATTATAGAAAAGAAAAGAAGTAGCTGCCAAACAGGGAATCAGCAAACTCTTATCACAACAAAACCAACACACACTGCTTCAGGCTTGTCATGAGCGACTTGTTGGCTTCAGCATCTGCCCAACATCCCTTTGCCTCTTACATCCCCATAATTCACTTGCTCATGTTGGTTGGTAGGCAAAATTAACTGTAGCAGCTGCTCCCTCCCCAACACATTTGTTCTAGAAGAACAGTTGTTGTTGTTGTTCAGTCGTTTAGTCGTGTCCGACTCTTTGTGACCTCATGGCCCATAGCACGCCAGGCCTTCCTGTCCTCCACTGTCTCCCGGAGTCTACTCAAATTCATGTTTGTTACATCGGTGATGCTATCTAACCATCTCATCCTCTGCCGTCCCCTTCTCCTTTTGCCTTCAGTCTTTCCCAGCATCAGGGTCTTTTCCAGGGAGTCCTCTCTTCGCATTAGGTGGCCAAAGTATTTGAGCTTCAGCTTCAGTATCTGTCCTTCCAATAGTGTCTCCCAAAGTTTTTAAGCTTGATGAAATCCTGTTGAAGCAACAAGCTTTAAGTCTGCAAGACTTATCACAACTAGCTTGCTCTATTTGGTTTCAACAAAACTTAATCATACGTTATTAATTCTAGATACACATGTACAGTATGTAAATATATATAGTGCCTGCTCAAACAAGCAGATTTAGCTGAAAGTTGGAAAGTTGAGTGGTTTCAACCCAATCAATTTAATTATGATTCCTCTTTATTCATATGCACTACTGCATTTTTTCCCCATTATGACTAATGAGCTACAGGTCACACAGTGTAACAACTAAGATTATATATATTTATTTTGGCTCCTCAGTGTTTAAACTGGTTGAGTAAATGCAAGTTTAAATAGCACAACAAACTTTCTCTTTTCACTTTCTGGCTCATTTCCTTATGGAATTATTTTGACACACACCATATTATCTATGCTGCTGTTTCAATGGGGTGAAAGTAAAACAAAACCAAAGCAGAACAATTTTTTTAAAAGCAGAACAATGATCACATTTTACTAAACTGAAGTTTTGAAAACTTCTGCTTTAGCATGGATACATTCTTTCTTACTTTGAGAGCAACCAAGTTAATATCATGATATTAACATCCCATGATAAGTAACTGGAAGCTCTGGATTGCTTCTTTCCTAACAAAAGAGAATCAAAACCTATGGTTTCTTCTTGGCTGATGGCTCATTTGTAGGGATTTGTAGGTCAGATTGTTTGTTTAGTTGCTTTCAGTAGCAGGAGCCAAGAGGAGGAACAAATCATCATCATTCTTCAAAATTTTGGCTTAGAATGATATGCAAATGTGATCACTATTTCCCTAACAACTATGAATCATTGACAGTGGTTAGGTTCACATAGTGGGTTAAGCCATAATTGTGGGTAATAAGGTTTGTGGCTTTGCATGATGTCTAAATCCAGCTAATTGTGGCTTATTAAACAAACCATAATTCAAGCAACCATGGCCTAATGTTATAAACCCAGCCTATTAGTACAAGTATCCTGTTCCAGAAAAAAATCAGTTGGGAATGACTTAGAACGTAACTCTTAAGTATTAAGAGTAACACACCGATGTCCCCACCAATCCATGTTATCCCATGCACCATTCTGAAAATGTCAAGAAAAAGAACCATATGAGATGACATTATATCAGGGAGATAACTGGCGGAGAAGGAGGGGGCTCCCTCCAGGGGGAGAAATACATGCGTAGTACTGAATCGCTTTGCTTTCCTCCCAAGAGGCTAAAGAAGGCCCCACCCTGATTTCTTGGACTCTTTCTCTGAGCATTACCAGTTCATTTTAGTTTAGCTGGATTCTGTCTAGGAGAGTAGGACAATAAACACAAGAGCTTCAACTTCAAGTCTCAGCGTGTTTTCCTTCACTCGAAGTCAGGACACATTATCATGTTTTCCCACTTCTATTCCAGTTTGTTGGCTGGAACTCTAAACACAATGATGTCATATCCAAAGTGCATTTATTTGGACCCATATTCCCATTAGATGCAATGGGACTTAGGATGGGGCTTCTCTCTCTCTCACTCTCTCACACACACACACACACAAACACACATAATTAGATATGCATCAATTAATTAGGGGTAGTAGAAATAGTATTCTGTTTTCAGCCAAAAAAAAAAAAAGACTGAGAAAGAGAGAAAAAAATAGAAATAATTACTATGGTTTAAGTAGAGATATAATGCATCTTACTATGTTAAGGATGCTGGCCACAGATGCTGGCAAAACGTTAGGAACCACAACTTCGAGAACACGGCCACACAGCCCGGAAGACCCACAACAACCATTAAGGAAGACTATGAACAGATGGTATATACTTAATGTTGTGGTTGCAGTATAGGACTAAAAGCGATATCCAGATTTAAATCTCTACTATATTCTGAATGAAATCTTTGGGTGACTTTTGGCTAGTCACTTCCTGAGTTCATCCATCAACTTAAATCATAATGTGGTTTGTTTGTTTGGCTTTGCCTTAATGCAATCTGTGAACTCAAGCACAGTGGTTTGTAAACCATGACTTATGGTTTAACAGTAAATCATGGTTAAAACAATCTATGGCTTGGTATAATAGGGCCACACACTCTCTCAGCCCAACATACTTCTTAAGGTTAAAGGGAAGAAGACAATATGTGCCACTTAACCTCCTGGAGGAGGGTTGGGATATAAGGATAGGCAATTAATACCACAGCTAGAAAAGGTAAAGGTCCCCCACACACATTTGTGCAGTCGTGTCCGACTCTAGGGGCTGGTGCTCATCTCCGTTTCTTAGCCGAAGAGCCAGCGTTGTCCGAAGACGCTTCCGTGGTCATGTGGCTGGCATGACATGCGCGGAACACTGTTACTTTCCCACCAAAGTGGTACCTATTTATCTACTTGCATTTGCATGCTTTCGAATTGCTAGGTTGGCAAGAGCTGGGGCGAGTGCGGGAGCTCACTCCGTCACGCAGGACTCAGGGCTAATATAATGGCCCTCCCCACCCACCCCCTTCTTTATGTTTCAGCTCAAGCCAGACAACTCTTCATATAGAGACTGCCTTCTGACAATTGTTCAGGGTAGAGTGTCCTCGGAAAAACAGGACAAGAGGTCATTCTAGTTGGAGTTTTCTGGAAAGTATCCTAAAGCCACGTCCTAGAAATTTGCAGCCTGAGGCTGAACAACAGATACTCCTTCTATGCCAGTCAGGAATAACATCTCAACTTGGTGAGATAAATTCAGAGGAAAGATACCTGCTTTGCTTGCAGCCACCTGTAGGCTCTGCCTTTCAACCAGCTACCATGCCTGTTCCAATACCTGCCCCAACACCCAAACAGAATTTACTTTCTGATGGGCCTCAAGCAGCCCTTGCTCCATTCTGCAGGATCAGGAGGACCCACTAGGCCTCCAAAAGGAAAAGGAAACCAAGAAAACTTACAGGATCTCCAATGTCTATCTCCATGCACTTCAAAAGCCAGGTTGCTGGAGTTACTTGGTATTTAAGAAAAAAAAATCCAAAAAGTGCTGCTTCTTCAGAAAAAAAAATGCAGTAACAATAAACGGAATAGTGACATATTTGATACCTTTTCACAACACATACAAAAAACCCACCTGAGGCAATTACCTTAATTTTCCCTAACAGAAGGCCAGCAATCAGGAATATCTTCCTTTCAGCCATGGGCTTTCTCTCTCAAGAATGGGAAAGCTGAACCTTGACGTATGGACAGCCTCATGGAGGAAGATGGGTTCTATCAAATTGTACAGAGCTTTCAAGAAGTTAAAATGTAGCCTGAACCATGTGGCCTATTTATACTGATTGATTGATTGATTGATTGATTGATTGATTGATTATGTGCCATCAAGTCATTTTCAACTCCTAATGACCACATAGATAGATTTTCTCCATGACAATCTGTCCCTAACCTGTTCTTTCAAGTCTCCCAACAGTGCACTCATCACTGCTGTAACTGAGTCCGTCCACCTTGCTGCTGGTCATCCTCTTCTTCTCTTTCCTTCCACCTTTCCCAGCATAAGAGCCTTTTCCAGAGAGCTGGGTCTTTGCATAATGTGTCCAAAGTAGGATAATTTGAGCCTGGTCATTTGTGCCTCAAGTGAGAACTCTGGGTTGATTTGTTTGATGATCCATCAGTTGGTTTTCTCAGGAGTCTTCTCCAACATCAAAATTCAAAGGTGTCAATACTCTTCCTATCCTATTTCTTCAGAGTCCAATACTGAATCATACCAGTGTTCAAATAGAAATCTTTTGAAACCATCTTTTAAAACCATAGTATAATGCTAACAGCTGGGATGTTATACTTGATATGTACTTTAAGTCATAACAGTGAAAGACATTCTACAGCTAAACTGCTACAGAAGAAATAGAAAAAAGAAGATTCTGAGCACATATGAGGAGAAATAATGTAATAGATTGGAGAACTGGGAAAATATGAGAGGTTAAAGAGGCAAAGCAACATGAAAGAAACAATAGACAAAAGGGACATATGACAAAGAGTTACACTGCAGCAGAAGGTAGAAATTCATGAATTGTCAAATGTTTTGTTGCAGGCATCTAGTTTCTCTTTGTTGGCCCTACAAATTATATCCTGATCCCGAGGAGAGTGTTTGAGGATCGGGACATTCACAGGGAGACCAAAATGCTTGTTTACAAAGCCATTGTACGACCAACCCTTCTGTACGCCTGTGAAACATGGACCCTCTACAAACGCCACCTCCAACTTCTTGAAAGATTCCATCAACGCTGCCTCCGAAAAATTCTGCAAATTACTTGGGAAGATAGGCGGACTAATGTTAGCGTATTAGAAGAAGTGAAAACCACCAGCATTGAAACAATGATCATCCAACATCAACTTTGCTGGACCGGTCATGTTGTTCGCATGCCTGACCATCGTCTTCCAAAGCAGCTACTTTACTCCCAACTTAAGAATGGAAAACGGAATATTGGTGGACAGCAAAAGAGATTGAAAGATACTCTCAAAGCTAATTTAAAAAAATGTAATATCAGCATTGAGAACTGGGAAGCCATAACTCATGAGTGTTTCAATTGGAGGTCAGCCTTTATTAATGGCGCTATGGACTTTGAAGAAGCACGAGTACAGGGCGAAAAGGAGAAAAGAGCTAAAAGGAAGGCACGTCAGGCAAACCCTCATCATGACCGTCTCCCACCCGGAAACCTATGCCCTCATTGTGGGAGGTTGTGCGGATCCAGAATTGGCCTTTATAGCCACTTACGGATCCACCGTTAAAATTCTACCTTTGGAAGACAATCTTACTCGGCTACAAGTGATCGCCAATGAATGACAAATTATATTGGCTTATAGTGTTGTCCCAGAGAAGGCAGACCAGGTATGTGCTACTAGCATCTCCAAAAGATTGTGGCCTGAAGTAAATAAGAAAGTGTCCCTCCTCTTTCTTCTTCTCAGATGTCTTTGGTTGTGACGTATGTTTAGCATTTAGAAAATTACCCTTGGCATTCAGAAGGATCCCCAAATGGAATTAATGGATATTGATGCTTGCTGAATGAGTGAAAAAGATAAAGCACCCCTTTAGATTAAGTATCCTTCTGTTTACAGCAAAAGCAGGTAAAAGGTAAAGGTTCTCCCCGCACATTTGTGCATCGTGTCCGACTCTAGGGGCCGGTGCTCATCTCCGTTTGTTAGCCAAAGAGCCAGCGTTGTCCGAAGACGCTTCCACGGTCATGTGGCCAGCATGACGCATGCGGAACGCTGTTACCTTCCCACCGAAGTGGTACCTATTCATCTACTTGCATTTGCATGCTTTTGAATTGCTAGGTTGGCAAGAGCTGGGGCGAGTGCCGGAGCTCAGTCTGTCACGCGGGGCTAGGGATTTGAACCTCCAAACTTGCGATCTTCCGATCGACAAGCCTGGCGTCTTACCCGCTGAGCCACATGCAAAAGCAGAGCATGAAGGTAATAGCTTCTCCTTCTGCACTTCTCCAGCTCCTAGAATTCAGTAATAAACCTCTCTGAAACAGGAGGATCTATCTAGCCACCATTGCTAATCATCACTGGCAGACAAATCCTTCACAAATTGATCTGTAGGAGCCTGCTCTCCAGTTGTGTTAGGCTTCCTGGCTGGTAATTATGGGAGGTGAAGTAATACATCTGGATGGCACCAGGCTAGAGAAGAACTGAAATATATTTGGAACGTAAGAAATAAATCCACGCACATGGGGAAACTGGGTTCAGAGAACAACATTTGGGCTGGCTTGATGAGCAGATTGGAGAAACGGTCTTGTTAAATTTTCACACACATTCTATCTCCCTTTTTTGTCCTGTCACATATGCAAGGGTGACTCCGCATAAGAATTGTTTCCAACTGTTTCCTTATGAACCACAAAGAAGTACAGAGAGGACAAAAGGATCTGGAGAAATTAATTTCTGGTTTTATTATATTCAGGCACAATTACTGTAATCCCTTTCCCTGCTGGACTTCCTACTGCCTTGTGATTTACAATCTGTTCCTACCAAATGCAGCTGTTTGGCTTTCTGCCAGTCTCTCCCTCCCTGATCTGGAAGGAACATCTCTTCACATGAGGGTAGGGCTGTGGGCCTGAGATTAGGTGTGTGATTTAGAAAAAAATCAACTTGGCAAGAGAACCCCTGCAAATTATCACTGAGGTCAAAGATGGGTATAGAAAAAAGTAGCAAAAAACAACATAGCTTATTGCAGAGTCAACGTGGTCTTCAGGTTAGGATACTGAACTCTATGTGGGAGACCTTGCTTGAAATCCCAATTCTGTCATGAAGCTCATGGGATGTCTTGGGTCAGTCTGTCTTAGCCTAATCACCTACGATTGCTTTGAAGGGGAATATAAATCATACAGGTTGCTTTGGGCTTTTTAAAACAGAAGTGTGATAGTTGGGACTTGTAGTAGTTACTTCCACCTGAAGCCAAGGGAAGAACCACATTGTCTGCTAGACATTGCTCATTGAGACAATATCACATCCTCAGCAGAGACAGGAGAGGAGAATGAGGCAGGCTAAATCCTATTCATTCTGCCAGTTCATATTGTGTAGAAATTTGTCCAAATTAGTCCTATGTTCTGTCAGTGAGTGGAGGGTATTTTTCACAACTAAGGCTTATTTTGCACAACTAAGCTTTTGCTTCTGTTTTCTACCAGAAAACTTTGAGTTTGCAGTGTGTGTTGCGTTACTTTGGTGAAAGATTTATGACTGCAATAAATATCTTGAATTTATCATCAGAAGCTGGCTGTGTGTATGTAACTTGCAGCACCCTAATTTGTGTGTGAGAGAAGACCCCCATAACCTGAGCACGTTACTGGCAAGTAAAACAGGTGGATTGTAAAGATGAAGTACATTCTGTAAAATCTCTTCCTGGCCTTGTAGTATTGAAACATGCATTAAATCAATCTCCCTCCTCCTCCTCTTTTGGTGGGGAGGTAGAGCAATCTCTCAAGGAATAAAGAGAATCAAATTTTATTAAAGAAAGAGGAAATATAAAAGCTCCTTTTTTGGTTTTAAGTAGTCATAGGCAAAACAATAATTGGCAACAGAGATAAAAATATATAGAGCTATTCAAAACATGAACAACTATTTTAAAAGGCTCTCTGGTAGAAGATATTGATCTCTTACTAAAATAGAAGCATGATGGGAATAGCTACCACAGCACACAAGTGTTGTTACATAGAGAAAATAATCACCAGGTTCAATAAATTAGACTTCCATGCTCAGGGAAAGAGAAATTAAATATAGAACAATTCTTAGCTTTTTCCTGTTTCTCTGGAGAATATACTACCCTTCCAACAGATATGCCAATTTGGTACCTTCAAAATCCTGCTTCCTGAAATTTTGAGATTAAATCTGAAGCTGAGGGGAGATGGTTAAAGCCCATTTATTTCCAACCCCTCATCCAGAAATTTTTGCTTGATTTTTAAAAAGAGAAAAACTTTTCCTAACTAGCAAAAATGGAAGGGTCTGGGGGAGGTTGGCTTGTTTTGTAGGTGCCAGAATTCATGTACGTCTGATTGAAACTGAGATAATATGTTGATTCCCCATTTGGGATGTAGTGTCAACCTTGTGAATGTCAGGTAACTGTACAATATATCTCAAAACACAACAAAGGACTACACATTTTGGCCCCACACCCTCTCACAAGCTCTGTACTGCAAAAGAAGGATTGGAGGTTGCATGGGGCCCATGGATTACCCACTCCTGATGTAGGGTTAAATAAAGAATTGGTCTTGCACACTGAAAACCTGTGGCTAATGCCCATCAAACATGAATTTCACACATGTTAAGATTGAATCTTTGTGTGTTATTTCACATTTGTTTAAAAAATAATTCAGTTGGGCTTGTTGGCATTTGATGCCTTCCTTTGACAGTTGTGCTATTGTTCTTATATATAATAGGTAAACATTTGCAATGATTCCTCTGGGATTATATAAGAATTTAGCCTCAGTGAGTAGAGGCATGGTATATAATGCTACTGATGTCTTCTATTTTCTGATATCAGCTGACTTCCTTTTAAGAACTGCATAACTCTTGCTACTTAAAAAAAAATCCCTATTTCCACTTAGGTCATTTCTGTGTGTGTTTTTGGTTCTCGTGACATGTTCCTAACTTTTTCATTTTCTTAGCATAATTCATTGCATGTTAGTGACCAAATTCATGTTTAGACTTATTTTCACAAATACCATTTCATTATCCACATGTAATTTGAGCATGTCAACATGAGACAATTGAGATTTATTTATTTATTTATTTATTTATTTATTTATTTATTTATTTATTTATTTATTAATACTGCCTGACTCTGTTTTGCAGAACTGTAACAATTCTAACTAGGCAGGTTTTTTTAAAAAAAATATATTCAGCTGTTTGGGTTTCTCTCAAAGCTAAACTTGAGTAACATTCTGCAGTTAAAATTAGGTTAGGTTTTCCCCTGCACAGTCATGTCCGACTCTAGGGGGTGGTGCTCATCTCTGTTTCTTAGCCTAAGAACCAGCGCTGTTGAAAGACGCTTCCGTGGTCATGTGGCCGGCATGACCCAAGCGCCATGTGACGGAGTGAGCTCCCGCATTCACCCCAGCTCTTGCCAACCTACCAATTCGAAAGTATGCAAATGCAAGTAGATGAATATGTCGATGAAGGTTCTCAGTCATCCAGGTGGAATAGTCTGTAGCTTGAATCATGTCAACTGGATTTCTATTTTCTCAGTGGAAACGTTTCGCTCCTTATCCAAGGAGCTTCTTCAGTCTGAACATTCAGACTGAAGAAGCTCCTTGGATAAGGAGCGAAACGTTTCCACTGAGAAAATAGAAATCCAGTTGACATGATTCAAGCTACAGAAGTAGATGAATAGGTACCACTTCAGTGGGATGGTGCAGTTAAAATACACATGCCTATATTTGGACATTAAACTATGTATATTAACCCAATACAGTATCTTTATGAATAGTAACCAAAATGCTACAAAAGAGTGTGCAAACCTTTGAGTTCTGCAGAACTTCTCATAAGGCAAGACAGTACATCTCTTGCCTTGTACCTCTTTGCCTAATGAAGAGGTCTAGGGAACTTGAAAGCATGCAAAAAGCATACTTTTATAACATTGTTGATCGAAGTAAAGGTATACTCCAATTTATACATTCCTTATTAATATGTTAATAACAACCTCTCTGACAAAATGTAGAGTATTAATGATGTACATTTCTTCTTTTAATGCTTTCATAATAAAGCGTATTAGAAGAAGCGAAAACCACCAGCATTGAAACAATGATCATCCAACATCAACTTCGCTGGACCGGCCATGTTGTTCGAATGCCTGACCATCGTCTTCCAAAGCAGCTACTTTACTCCCAACTTAAGAACGGAAAACGGAATATTGGTGGACAGCAAAAGAGATTCAAAGACACTCTCAAAGCTAATTTAAAAAAATGTAATATCAGCATTGAGAACTGGGAAGCCCTAACTCATGAGCGTTTCAATTGGAGGTCATCCTTTATTAATGGTGCTATGGACTTTGAAGAAGCACAAGTACAGGGCGAAAGGGAGAAAAGGGCTAAAAGGAAGGCACGTCAGGCAAACCCTCATCATGACCGTCTCCCACCCGGAAACCTATGCCCTCATTGTGGGAGGTTGTGCGGATCCAGAATTGGCCTTTATAGCCACTTACGGATCCACCGTTAAAATTTTACCTTTGGAAGACAATCTTACTCGGCTACGAGTGATCGCCAATGATGATTTCTTCTTTTAATGCTTTCATATAGCTAACCTCCTGGTCAATTTTTGCAAGAATGAAGCAAGAGACAAAAGCTTACCAAGTACTTTTTATCTGGAAAGTCAAGAATTCAGAACTTCTGCTCAGAAGATCCAACATGCATGATTCTCATAGTTTACTTATAACACAACCATTAAATATCTCTTTTCAGAAGCAAGTTCCATTGTTGCTTTAATTGTAATCAAGCATGCGTAGGATTGCAGTCTGAATTTTGTATTCTATTTCAAAAGTTTCTACCAATAGACACAAGCTGAGCAACCTATTCTTTTTTTCATATATTTTATTGAGTTTTAAATATACATAGATAAAAGTTGAAAATGAAAAGGAAATAGAAATATAAATCAAAGAAAAAAGAGAAAAAGCAAAGGAAAAAAAAGAGAAAAAGCAAAGAAAAAAAGAGAAAGATGAAACATAGAAATTAGTCAACTTCTGATTTATCTCTGGTCTTAGTAATTTAAAGAATTTATCTTACATGCTAGATCTATATATAACATTGAAAAACATTTCCTGTCTAATATATCAATTTATATATATTTTAATCTTCAAATCCCCATATAAGCTTTGCCTCTCCTGCATTTTGCAAATAATCCGTTAATGGTTTCCACTCTTTAAGAAAGTAATAATTTGAGTTTTCTTTTAATAAACATGTCAATTTATCATTTTCTGCCATATCCATCACTTTTAACATCCAATCTTGTATCGTAGGTATAATCTGATTTTTCCAATTTTGTGCATATACAAGTCTCGCTGCTGTAGTCATATATTGCATGATTCTTGTATATTGTTTTCCTATTTGTTCTTCTGATATTCCCAATAGAAATAGTTCTGGTTTGAATGGAACTCGAATTTGTAAAATATTTTGCATCAATGAATGCATCTGAGTCCAAAATTTCTTGGCAATCTCACATGTCCACCACATATGATAAAATGACCCCTCTTTTTTTTACATTTCCAACACAAGTTGGAAACATTCCCATACATTTTAGCTAGTTTTTGTGGGGTCATATACCATCTGTACATCATCTTATAGAAATTTTCCTTCAAATTATAACACAAAGTAAATTTTAGTCCTTTAGTCCACATATCTTTCCATTGTTGCATTTGGATATTATGACCAATATTTTTTGCCCATTTGATCATGCAATCTTTAACTTGTCCTTGTTCTTTTTTTAAAAAGTCTTTATAAGTCAGCCATTTGTCTTTAGTTCTTACTTCTGTTCTATGAAATGCTTCTTGTGTGGAAATCCATAAAGGTCTTTTATAACATAAAGTTAATTTATATTTATTCCAAATTCTTAACAAAGATATTCTAATATAATGATTTTTAAAGTCCACATTAACTTTCACTTTGTCATACCACAAATACCCATGCCATCCATATCTTAATTCATGACCCTCCAAGTTCAATAATTTTTCATTTTTCAAAACTATCCATTCTTTAATCCATACCAAGCAACAAGCAGCATAATATAATTTCAGATCCAGTAGACCTAGTCCACCTCTTTCTTTTGAATCTTGTAAAATTTATATTTTATTCTTGGTTTTTTCCCTTGCCAAATAAACTTAGAAATATGTCGCTGCCATTGTTTGAAGGGTTCTTCTAATGTCAATATAGGTAATGTTTGAAAAAGATATAAAATTCTTGGCAAAATATTCATTTTAATTACTGAAATTCTACCTAGTAATGATAGTTGTAATTTTTCCCATTGATCCAAGTCTTTTTTAATATCTATCCAAAGCGGAATATAGTTATTCTTAAACAACTTAACATTTTTAGTTGTTAAATATACACCCAAATATTTTACTTTTTCTTCTATTGAGTATCCCGTTATTTCTTTCAATTTCTCTTGTTGATGATGGTCCATGTTTTTGGTCAAAACTTTTGTTTTCTGTAGATTCACTTTAAACCCTGCTAACAACCCAAAGTCTTTCAATTTCTGTATCAATATTTCAATTCCATCTAGTGGATTCTCCAAAGTAAAGACTAAGTCGTCAGCAAAGGCTCTTAATTTATAAACTTCTTTTTTAACCTTAATACCATGGATACCTTCATCTTGTCTAACATCTCTCAGTAAAACCTCTAATACCAATATAAACAAAAGTGGAGATAATGGACAACCTTGTCTTGTACCTTTTTGAATTTCACATGGTTTACTAAATTCTCCATTAACAATTATTTTTGCAAATTGGGGAGTATATATTGATTTGATCCACTTAGTAAAATTTCCTCCAAAATTCATATTTTCCAATACTTTAAACAAAAAAGGCCAATTTAAATTATCAAAGGCTTTTTCAGCATCTATAAATATCAAGGCAGCTTGTTTTTCATAGTGTTGTTCCAAGTATTCCAGTATATCTAATATATTTCGGACATTGTCTTGGATCTGTCTCTTAGGTAAAAATCCTGCTTGATCTTGATGAATAAAATTTTTAAGAATATTTTTCATTCTTTCTGCCAATATAGTTGTAAATATTTTATAGTCGTTGTTCAATAAAGATATTGGTCTATAATTCTTAGTTAAAGTCAAATCTTGTTCTTTAGGGATCAATGTTATATGCGCTTCTTTCCAAGTCTCTGGCATTGTTCCTGTTTCCAAAATCGAATTCATAGTCTCCTGCAAAGGTAGACATAATTCATCCTCGAAGCATTTATAGTAAGCTGCTGACAGGCAATCCGGTCCTGGTGCTTTTCCACTACTAATTTTCTTAAAGGCCTTTACCATTTCCTCTGTTGTTATAGGATTATTTAGTATTAATCTTTGTTGATCATTAAGAACAATTAATTTCTGTTTACTCAGATAATCATCAATGTCAATTAAATTAACTTCTTGTTTTTTATATAATTTTGAATAATAATCATGAAAAGCTTCTTATTATTCTATATTATTCACCATAACTTTCCCTTCATGTTGTAGATTAGAAATTAGATTCTTTTGTCTTTGTTTCCGCAATTTATAAGCCAACCATCTACCTGGTTTATTAGCATATTCAAAATATTTTTGCTTTGAAAATTTCATTTGAGTCTCTATCTCTTGTGTCAATATCATTGATATTTGTTTTTGTAAAAATTTAATTTGAGTAAGCAAAATATCGTCCATTGGCTTATCTCTTAAACATGTCTCTTTACTTTTTATTTCATCTAAAATCTGTTGAATTCTCTCTTGTTTCTTTCTCTTCATCTGAACATTATATTGGATAAAATAACCCCTCATATATGCTTTGCTGGCATCCCATACAGTCTGAATATTAGTGCCTTTATTTGAATTCAGTTGAAAGTATTCCCTTAACTTTTTTTTACATGCATCAACTATCTCATTTTTCCAAAATATTGACTCATTTAGTCTCCATCTGAATACATTCCGTTTTCCTTTAACAGTCAACATTACTGGATTATGATCTGAAAGAGTCTTGGGTAATATCTCAAATTTACTAATGTCCATCATTAAACTTTTTGATATTAAAATCATATCTATTCTGGAATATGATTTAAATCTCTCTGAATAGTACGTATATTCTCTGGAAGTCCCATTCATGAATCTCCAAATGTCTTGTAAATCCCACATTTCTTTTAAGTCAAAAAATGTTTGTGGCAATTTTCCTTGTGTGTACTTCACTTCTTTTTGTGAGTGTCTATCCATCTTAGGGTAGATTACCCCATTCCAATCACCCATGAAACACCAATTTTCATAGGTTTGGTCCAAAAGTTTATCCATCAAATTTTTATAAAATACTCCTTTGTCCATATTCGGTGCATAAAGTCTAACAACCAGTGTTTTAGTTCCTTGTATATTAATTTCAACTGCAACATAACGACCTTCATCATCAGTTAATACCAATTTTGGGTTTAACTTTGGTTGTATATATAAAACTACCCCCTTCGTTTTTTTATTTCCAGCCAAAATGAATTCTTTTCCAAATTGTTTTTGAATCAAATATTTAGTATCTTTTTTTACAAATATGAGTCTCTTGTAAACAAATTATGTCCAATCTCAATTTTTAAAAAAAATGAAAAATCTTTCTTCTTTTCTGCAGGGTGTTATCACCATTAATATTCCATGTCAAATATTTGTAATCCATAAATGTTTTGATAATTAAAATCCCTTTTTCAAGTCCAGACCTGCAGCTCCCATCTCAGATAAGTCTTCATTCCTCTTTTTGTCTCTTGATGTCTCTCCTCCTTCTTCTAAGTCTCCAGATGGCACACCCATTTCTGTCTTATATTTTTCTAAAAATGCTTTTGCTTTTAAAATGGAAGTTATTCTGAACCTCTGCCCTTTGAATGTAAAAGATACACCTTCTAGTTTCTCCCATCTAAATGGGATATTGTGTTGTTTTAATTTATCTGTAAGGAAGGAGTAATCTCTTCTTTTCCTTAATATTCTCAAAGGTATTTCTTTTAATACAATTACTTCTTTCCCTTCTATATTTATTCTATTATTGTAATGTTTCTTCAAAATTTGCTCTTTTACCACTTTTCTCACAAAATATATCAATATGTCTCTAGGAACTTTATTTTCTCTGGCATAACGTGAATTCACTCTAAAATTTTTATCTATTTCCAGATCTAAGTCTTGTTCTTTTATCTCTAAAAATTTAGCCAATACAGAAATAATCCTTTCTCTTACATCTTCATTTGCTTGCTCAGGGACTGCTCTCAATCTCAAAATATGTTCCTTCTCTCTCATTTCTGCTAAAGCTGTAATATCTAAATTGTGTTCAATTTCTTTGGTAGCATATTCTGATTTAGTCTCTAATTTTTGTATCTGACTTTGCATATCATTAAGTTCTCCTGACAGAGAGTTCACAACTTCCTTAACTGTTTGTACTTCTTTTTTAAATTCATGTTTTATCTCCTGGGTAATTTCTTTTTTCATGTCTTCCATCTTCTTATCCATCTTTTTATCTAAAGATGCAATTTGTTCTTCCATCTGCTTATTTTGTTGACCCAAATTAGCCGATGAATCCTCCACTTTCTTGTTAAATGCTGCAATTGCTTCAAGGATTTTTTTCATTTCTGATAGTGGAGTTTCCATTGATGGTGCAGGCGTTGCAGGCTCAGTAGATGCTCTTCCAGTCTCTTTTTCTTTATCTTTATCTCTCCTCCTCAGTGCCATTGACGCCATGGTATGGGTAATTTTCCTGTAAGAGAAAAAAAAAGAGGAGAAAAGGAAAAGAAGAGAGGGAAAAATAAAAAAGGGGAAGGGAGACAATAATTGTCTTTAAAAAAAGATAAAAAATGGGGAGACTAAAATTTTACAAAAAATAAAAGCAGACCTTTAAAAATAATCGTCTTCTTAATTCATTTGTAATCCATTAAATATTAAATATATAAGTCTATGTAAATTCAAAAACAAAAGATAAGGAGGCAGCTGGCAATTTTTTTTCTACTGTAGTCAAAATAATAATGGAAACGGAAAACAGTTCCAAGGTCTCTCACACCCACTTGTAACTCTTCAATCCAACCAAAAGTAACTGAAGTAAAAAAGAATTATATAAAGTATATAAAAACAGGCTGTAATAATCCAAGTCACTTCTTCACCCAAAGCACATATTAAGGAATCAAGTCTCTATATAAAAAGTCCAGACAACAAATAAAAATTTAAAGAAGGACTTATAAAAAAGAAAGGAAAATTTTTCCCCCCAACAATAATCACCATAAAAACATAAAAAGCAGAGTATTAATTATTCCATATAAAATCAAAATCCAAGTAAATAATTCCAGAATAAAAATGTATTCAATTGCCAATAAGTAGAAAGTTTAAATCAAAGTAAAAGTAAAAAGAAAATCACTTTCATTTGTAGCAAAGTCAGTTAGCTTTCATTCCCACCTTTTGACAGTTCTTAACAGGAAAGAATAATAAACCTCCAGCAATTATATATCCAGTCCAGAGATAAATCTTAGAGCTTAATAAGGCAAATAATATTTAAAGAAAAACTAAAAAGTGCATCTAAAAGGTCGGGTGAGGAGCTACTTATCTTATTCAGACTTGCGGCTTCCACAGAGCTTCATGGCAATTCCAGTCGCCTTTCGCCGCTTCAATCTCCCTTCCCCCGTGGTGGAAACACGTGGGTCGGTAGAGAGCGGCGAATCTGGTGACCCTTGTGAGAAATCTTCTGCTCACCCTCTCTTCGAGGGTGATTTTTCGGCGAATTTTTTTCTTTAATCGCCGCAAACGGCAAACCGCGTAATCGAGGCTAGGAGCCTCGGTTCGTCACTCCGCTCACACCAACACCTGGAAGTGAAAGTCCTGAGCAACCTATTCTTTGAACTCCTCCATGATAGTCCTTTGTCCCTGGAGCTTCTTTTCCTGTTGCTGCTGAAATGTTATAATTTATTATGCAGCTTTTATAAAATGTAACACCTTTAAAGTTACACTTAAACTGGATTTCTTTTTAATGCCCTGGGTTCTATGCAGTTATTGGTCTGGATCCCACCACTGCTTTCACTCAAGGGAAGGCGTAGTTTGGACTGGAAAAGGTGATCAGTTCTTAATTTATAAAGGGATAAGAAAGGATATTCTCAAGTCAGGCTCAATTCCTGGTTATTACTGGAATAACCCAGAGATTTTCTAGCCGACACCTCTGGAATTCCCAGTGGTATCCTATTCAAGTACTAATCAAGGCTCACCTTGCTTAGCTTCCAAGATTAAGTAAGGATGGCCAGGTGTTGCCATCTGCTGATGCACTGAAAAATGAAAAGATGAAGATTTCCTAATGTTGAGCTTCAGTATATAAATATCACTGGAGATTTTTTAAAAAGTCACACTGGTTTGTAGAATAAGTGATCTATGGAATTTTTAAAAAGGTAAAGGTTCCCCCCGCACATTTGTGCAGTTGTGTCCAACTCTAGGGGCCAGTGCTCATCTCCGTTTCTTAGCCGAAGAGCCAGCGTTGTCCAAAGATGCTTCCACGGTCATGTGGCTGGCATGACGCATGCGGAACGCTGTTACCTACCCACCGACGTGGTCCCTATTAACCTACTAGCATTTTCATGCTTTCAAATTGCTAGGTTGGCAAGAGCTGGGGCTAGTGCAGGAGCTCACTCCATCACACGGGACTAGGGATTCGAACCTCCGAACTTGCGATCTTCCGATCGACAAGCCTGGCGTCTTACCCACTGAGCCACCACACCCCTTGTCTATGGAATTAAATACATATAAATAAAAGACTGTCATAAACCTTAAGCTAAATACGTAAAATGAGTGGTCCGATTGAAAAGGTTCAGAAAAATTGAGAGTGGAATAGTTCCCCAACTACATTATGAAATAGAATTTTATACCAGTCCATGAAGGCAAAAAAAAGGAAGCAGATCATTCAAGGAACAGTACTTGTATTTAAATATATATATATATCTCATGTGTTTCTAAAAATACAGTGTTTCAAAGTATGTAAGAGAAACGAGTAAAAACAATAGTGATGAGACAGAGTAATAATACAGCAAATGTTAGTGCAAAACAAGAGTTGAAAAGTTACAAATAGCAGCTGTAACATATTAATTTTAAAGTAGCATCTGTAAAATATCCATGAATTAATTAATTCTTTCTTTGCTGCCAACCAAAAGGTGAGCAGAGAGTTAAGCCTGTGTTCATCTTTGTTCCCAGGCACAAATAATCAGGCTCAAATTATCCTACTTCGGACACATTCTGTGACTCTGGAGAAGGCTCTAATGCTGGGAAAGCTGGAAGAAAAAAGAAGACGACCAGCAGCAAGGTGGAAAGACTCAGTTACAGCAGCGATGAGTGCACCACTGGAAATGCCGAAGAACCAGAATAGGGACAGATCATCATGGAGGAAATCTAGGCGGTCGCTGAGAGTTGACACCAACTTGATGGCACGTAACCAATCGATCAATCACCTTTCTTAGGTGGTATTTCCGTACTCCACAATTGTCAAAAGCAGTCTGAAAATGATCCATGGTTGGTTTTTATTTCTGCTGACCCAAAAAACTGGGAGAATGAGGGGGAAAAAATCACTGCTTTGCCTGAGGTCCTCAGCCCCACTCTATTCATGAAAGAACTGAAATTAATAATAAATACAGGCACTCTGGTGCTCTGCACAGAGCTGAATCCTGAACCCAAAGAAAGAATGACAATCTGTCTGAATTCATCAGTTTCACCCCTGCTCACTTCCTTGGGATTATAAAGCTGTCTAGCCAGCATTTTCTTTTCATGACCAGCTGGACCTAGAAAGGATGGATTAGAATTCCCTCCAGTGAAGGATGGCCTGTCTTGAAGATCCACAGAGCTCCAGGTTTCCCAGATGAAAGCTTTGTAATCATACGTTTTGTGCTGCATCTAAGCAGAAGGTGAATTGGCTCAGCTATTAATTAAAGAGAGATGATGGCTAGATTCACAAGGGCTATATGCAGGTGCAAGAGCAGTGCAAATGCTTCATGTGGAAGTGCTCGTGAATCAACCCCTGAGTGATAGTAAGAAGCAGTCAGGAATAATTATTTCTGCCGATTCTTGCATGGAGCTGCTTCTAGGAAGTGCTTAGAAAACTGGAGGGATGGATGAACTGGAAACTTTCTACTGCTACAATGGCTGAATATTCTCTGTCCCTGATTTATGATGACAGATGGAAATGAGGGTTGCAAAGATGAGTGCTTTCCAGTCTTACCTAGAGATCCCAGGACTAAACCAAGATCTGCATGGAACAAATATTCATACCTCTTCATCATTTGAGTTGCAAATTATTATAGAAAAAGCGGGGGACTTTTTGTAATATTTTGCCTGATGAAGAGTTCTAGAGAACTTGACAGCGTACATGTGCTTCTGTACCATTTTAGTTGGTTCCAATAAATTTATTGCTGTATTATGGCTCTTGATTTTCCAACCTCCCATTGACAAACATGACTGTCTTTAAATTAGAATGGCATATTTCTGGGGTTTTCTTTATGATACATTTGGCCAATGGCACTGCTGAAACCTAGTAAGAAAGGCATATTTGTGGATACCTTGGCAAGTACTTCCCATTCTTTGTCAAATTCCAATATGCATTTCTTTCTTTCTTTCTTTCTTTCTTTCTTTCTTTCTTTCTTTCTTTCTTTCTTTCTTTCTTTCTTTCTTTCTTTCTTTCTTCTTCTCTCTCTCTCTCTCTCTCTCTCTCTCTCTCTCTCTCTCTCTCTCTCTCTCTCTCTCTCTCTCTCTTTCCTCTCATTGGCATTATAATGAATCCATGTGTAGTGCTTAATTACAATTAGGTCCTCAAAGCAAAGGAAAGTATGAGTAACATTGCAGAGGTTAGTGCTCTGGTCCTCTTAAAAGGGGGAGTTGTATTTATTTTTCATTGCATTTTTCCATAGGAAACTTGCCAGTAAAAATCCAGGGAATTAAAGCCTCTTCTTTTCTTTGGAAATGCCTCAAAGATAAATATTTTGTTTTAAAGCATTAGTGTAGGAACAATATTGTAACAGAGAAGCCTCAGCAATAATGGTATTGCTACTCTAGTGTAAATGGTGAAATAACTTACAGTTGGCTAGACTTCTTGGAAACATGTGCCTTCTGGAGTTACTTAACCATAGACGGTTATGCATATCAAGAATGTCATTCATATATATTCATTCCAGTGTAGTGGTTAAGTTATGGGACTTGGACCAGGGAGCTCCAGGTTCAACTCCAAATTCAACTATGACGCTCTTGGAATAGCTTTGGGCCAGTGGAAGCTTCTCAGTGGAAGAAGGAATACTAGACTGCTGTTAATGCCCAGTACCAACCCCAACCAAGGAGACAACATTTGTTGTTCTCCAATCATTTGGTACTTATCTTCCAAGATCTCTCAGAGATAATAAACATAGTCAGGAATATCTATTTCTATCAGTCTCCAGATCTGGAGAGGGTAAATATCATCCCTGTCTCCAAAAAATGGCACAAGGGGAACCTAGTGAATTACAGAGCAGACCTCAATATCAGGGAAGATTCTAGAGCAAGTGATCAATCCGTAATTATCTTGAAAGTATTAATTAATAGCAAGTTTGTCAAGAATAAGTCCTACCAAACTAAACTTATTTCATTTTTTGATCAGGTAACTTTCTTAGTAACTAGTAGGTACAGTATGCTGTGGACATAATACATCCTGACTTCAACAAAACATTTGACAAAGTACCCCATGAGAGCCAGTTTGGTGTAGTGGTTAAGGTGCTGGACTGGAACCCAGGAGATTATGAGATTATGAGTTCTAGTCTCCCAAGATAGCTGGGTGACTTTGGGCCAGTCAGTCTCTCTCAGCTCAATCCCCACCTCCCCGAGTTGTTGTTGTTGTGGAAAATAGGAGTTGGGAGCTTTGGTATGCCATCTTGAGTTGTACAAAATAAAGGTGGGGGGCATAATTCTAATATTTATACTCTGACTGACAAAGTAAGCATTGGCTGAAGGGAATCTCTATTAGGTAGATCTACAGCTGATTTGTAAACCTTTCTCATAAATATGGAATGAGGTAGCAACTGTGGTGTCATGAGGTTTGGTCCTGTGCCTGTTACTCTTCAACATTTTATTAATTACTTGGATGAAGAGAGCGAGAGAATGCTTATCAGATTTACCAGTTATACACCACAGGGTATAATAGATTCATGCCTTGAAAGACAGAAATTAAATGAATTTTTTTTTACTAAGAGATATAGACTGAAAATAGACTGAAATTTAACAGACAAAATAAATCAAATGTACAGGTATAGGATGTACAATTCCTGGTTTAGTAACAATACATATGAACATGACTGTGGAATTACAATGATACATCATACATATTCCCTTTTGGGGTGAACAATCTTA
Organism: Charina bottae; assembly: GCA_023362775.1. Lineage (NCBI taxonomy): Eukaryota > Metazoa > Chordata > Lepidosauria > Squamata > Charinaidae > Charina > Charina bottae. The sequence continues at coordinate 147,202,827 of JALMGJ010000002.1, read as the reverse complement.
TACAAAGAGCAGAAAAAGAACAGTAAGTAGTATGCAAAAGAAATTCAAAGCAGGAGATAAAAGAAAAGGAAAATTAAACTAAATCTAGTCTACAGCAACACCATTCACTATATCTCTCCATACATTTTTATTTTTGCAAACAATCTTTGCCACCACCTTCTCTGTACAGTGACTCATATGTTGCCTTTTATTTTTTATTTTGTTCTTTATAGTTGATTATGAGCTGAATATGAAACAGCAATATGATGTGGCTGCTAAAATGGTAATGTAATTTTAGACTGCAAAAGCATCATTCTACCTTATTCTGCATTGGGCAGACTCCATTCAGAGTACTGAATTCAGTTCTGAGCAACATACAAAAAAGATATTCTCTTCGATTGATACAAAAAAGATTCAGAGATGTGGAAACAGGTTCGGAGAAGGGCAATGAGGATGGTCAGGAAACTGGAAACTGCCTTATAAGGAGAAACTGAAGGAACTGGGTATGTTTAGCCTTAAGAAAACAACAGCAACAACATCTGAGAGGAGATACAATAGGATTTTTCAGTTGCTTGAAGGGTTGTCACATAAAGAAGTTTGTGACCTCTTTTTTTATGGTCCCAGTGCAGGATAGGGAATGAATCCAACCGAATGTTATGAAATGTATTCTAATGGTGAGAACAAATTTGATGGTGTCACCAGTAGCTAAGAACAATGGCGGGTGCCCTTTGCAGAGGCTAGAGAGTGATGGTGGAATTTGGATCTTGCACTGAGCAGGGAGAAGCCTTGAAGGCCTAAAAGGCTCTTTCCAACTCAGTGATTCAAAGAGATAAATATTGGAAGGAGCCGTAGCTCAGCAAGCATGCGGAAGTCCCCACATCTGCTCCATAGTATCTAGAGTAAAATGGATCCCAGAGTTTGGGGAGAGCCCTGCTGGATCACACCACAAGGACCACCTAGTCTGGCAGCCTCTCCCCCATAGGAAAGCCAAAGTCTTTAGAAGCTCCAAAGCAGAATATGAGGCCACCAGCCTACTCGTCTATGAAGGTTCTCAGTCATCCAGGTGGAATTGTCTGTAGCTTGAATCATGTCAACTGGATTTCTATTTTCTCAGTGGAAGCTCCTTGGATAAGGAGCGAAACGTTTCCACTGAGAAAATAGAAATCCAGTTGACATGATTCAAGCTACAGACCACCAGCCTACTCTTTTTCTTTCTTTCCCACAACACCTGAAATTGAGAAGGACACTGAGTGCTTGTGATTCTGGAAACAGTACAGAGCCCTCATTATTTGTAGCCATGATTTGCCTAATTCCCCCTCCCTCTTTTAAGCTGGCAAAATCCTTGGATTTCCAGCTGTAGTTAACAATGAAACCCTTTGTTGTCCATGGACAATGTTCATTCCTAATATAAACAATTTCACATACATCTAAACTATATATTGCCCCTCCATTTTTTTCCCTTGACAGGATCTTGGCATGAAGACTTTTGGCATTAGCATATAAGTGTTATCCATTGTTGCTGTCTTCAAACATTGTTTATGAGCAATTCTTCTTATACTCTTTGATCTCTTTAAACAGCTGTCATTGGTATACTTCTGCCTTTTGCTAAGACTTGAAATATTTGCACCATAATCCCCTAAGAATGACAAATTGTCCCATCTCCTATGGGCTTCCATTTTTTACAAGTCATTGAATGACCTGTTTAAAGTTGAGAGTTTGAGAACTGAAAAGGTATTCTCCCTTTTCTCTCAAATGTAGGCTTGATATAGCTGTCTCATCCATATATTGAGACTCTGCAGCAACGTCTTTCTAGCTGACTTTACACACGAAGAGGCTAATTTCCAACAGTGATACTTTGGACTTGCTAGGTAAGATGGATTGGGCCACTGTAGGTAGAAACTTAAATACATTTCCAAGACCTCATACTTCCCAGTATCATTGGTACTTTTATGTACCACAACCCACTGACACCTCCCTTATCCTTATCAGATTGTCAAAGCAGCATGTGATGTCCACAGACTTCATATGAATCCAGCAAGTCATTATATACCATACTCAAGGCACCTGTTACAAATTCATTTATGTTCCTAATAAATCTCCCATGATGTGGATGCCTTCCTGAGCCTGAGATATAGTACATGCCCTTGGCTTAACAGCGATACAGGCCTTTCCAAGGGATTGTTTCCTTCTTCGCCACTATAAGGCCCCCTGATTCTCCATGATAGTTGAGGAAGTGTTAGCATGGGATTGAGGCCCACCATGACATTCCTCATTGTCTTTGCCTCCAGTATTCCACAGCCCTAAAATAGCAACCTGGTACTTCTTTTAAGGGGCGTGGTGGCTCAGCGGGTAAGACGCCAGGCTTGTCGATCGGAAGATCGCAAGTTCAGAGGTTCAAATACCTAGCCCTGTGTGTGGAGTGAGCTCCCGCACTAGCCCCAGCTCTTGCCAACCTAGCAATTCGGAAGCATGCAAATGCAAGTAGATGAATAGGTACCACTTCGGTGGGTAGGTAACAGCGTTCCACGCGTGTCATGCGGCCACATGACAGTGGAAGCGTCTTTGGACAATGCTGGCTCTTCGGCTAACGAACGGAGATGAGCACCGGCCCCTAGAGTCGAACACGACTGCACAAATGTGTGGGGGGAACCTTTACCTTTTTTACTTCTTTTAAATCTGCTTTACTCAATTTTTAACCAAATGTTTACTACATTCATCAATGTTTTGTTTCAGTCTGAAAATGTGCATATATACCATGTTTCATTCTCATTTTTCAAATTTTGTAAGATCCTTGGCTTGCATTATACTCTGTTCCATCTTTCCTTTACTCTCAAAAGCAGTTGTGGGGAATGAGCTGGGTTATGAATTTCAAACAAGTATAAATTTGCAACTAAATTTCATTTTGAACTCTCAGCACACTAGTAGTAATCCATTAGAAATATGTTTTATATTCTTCCTCGCCCTCCTGCCAATTGAGGTGTATTTTGTGCATGGTATGTGTCCTGAACATGCATTTCAAATTCCAGTCCAATTGTTCATTCTTGTGTTTCCTCCCCAAATGAAAACTGCAGGAGGACTGAGATAATGTCTTATTTCTGAAAACTGAATTGTATCCTGAACTTTTGTATGGACATTTAATCTTATTTTCTCACTGTTCTAGAAAGACTATATTACCAAATAATCCAAGAGTCAAGATGAACATTGAATCCAAATGATAGAACAGTAGCTTAAGTAGCCTTTTGGAGGATATTGCATTGTCTAAAAGGAGCAATTCAGATAGGAACAAGTCCTGTTATCTCACAAAGCTTCTCTGTTCCCAATTGCTTTCCAAGGATGGCTTTTTGCACTCAGAAAGAGCTCCCGAGTGACTGATATGTGCATATCATTTTGTAGCTTGGCCCTTAGAGATGAATGGACTGCCAATGGATGACTTTAAAGCTTCACATTCCTCAACAAAAAATGTGCTTTCCTCTCCTTTCATCCACCTAGATTTCCAAAGAAAACCCCCCTCCTTTTGACCTTACTTTCCAAGAAATAAGAAGGCTACCTCTATTTCAGTGTTTCTAGGGAAACACTAGGGAAACTTCCAGATGTATAGACTTCAACTGGCCATGGCTGGGAATTTTGAGAGTTGAAGACCACACAATTTGAACATTGCCTAGGCTGGAACCATTGCTCCAAATTAGTTAAAGAAGCTAGGCTGTGGTCTGCTCATCATCATTATCAAGAGATGCTCCATTATATTTATGTCCACTGGTTACATATGGATAAGACATACAGCATTCACTTAAGCATAATAAGTGCTTGAACATGACTGGTCCTATCCAGTTGCCTCTATTTTAACCCAGGCTGTCAAATTCTTGGAAATGTTCTCTGCAAGCTTCCTTTCATTCCACGTGTGCATTTTTCCATGGAACCAGTTTGTAAACAGCGCAAATCCAAAATTAGTAGGGATGGATGGAAGAATCATTTATCAGTTGCTAGCTTCCCAAATAATCTTTTTAAAATGTCACAGATACATTGACCCTTCTGTTGTTGATTGAAATAGCAACCACTATCCAGCATCAACTTTGCTGCAAGAGGGGTCAATATGTAGGTTTCAGTCTGCATATCAGATGACTCATCAGCATGCCTGAGAAACTCCCATTGTCTACAGACTCCTCTAGCAACATCCACAACAAACACTTGACCAAGCTGCGGAGAGTAACTGGGCTTTAGGATATAATCCTCTCATTGCTCAAAAGACCTCCGCTAAAACTGATGTGCTTGTAGTTTCATTTTTCCAGGCCAAGTAGAAAAGGAGAACAATTGTGTGACACCATCATAGTTTGTAGTCTTGCAGTTACTTCATAATGATATCCTCCAAGAAAGCGATCTTGTGAATGGTTCAGCCAAATATGGAAGCTGTTAACTGCAATACACATCAGCATAAGAATGTAAGAGTAGACCTGTTGTGTCAGGCCAAGGCCAGCCCTAGTGCAGCATTTTGTTTCTCACAGTGGCCAACTAGGTGCCTCTGGGGTGTTCACAAGCAAGAGATGGAGACATATGGCTCTCCTGCCATTATTTCCTTGCAGCTAATATTTGGAAGCATAAAATCCTGAAGCAAAAGGTAAGTTGTCTCTTTAAGACAGCCTTTCTCAGCCTTTTGACCCTGGGGGAACCCTTGAAATATTTTTCAGTCCTTGGGGAACCCCTGCACATTCAGGCTCAAATATAGGCCAGAAGTTGCAAAATTATTATATTTGTTTCATGTGAAGGCCTGTATATATGCATTAACAGTGTTCTTAAATTGAACATAAAGAATGAAACTTACCTCTTTAATGTGAAATTGCCCAAATTTGAAATATTTTTTAAAATAAATCGTGATCTCCCAGGGAACCCCTAGTGACTTCTCGTGGAAGCCTAGGGTTCCACGGAACCCTGGTTGAGAAACCCTGATTTAAGATGACTAGCTCTTAATAGCCCCGTCCTCCATGAATTTAAGTCCATTTAAGTTAGCAGCCATCACACATCTTTTGGAATGAATTCTACAGGTTAATTATGCACTGGATGAAAAAAACTTTGGTCTTTTGTTCTAAACCTTCTTCCAATCAGCTTCATTGAATAACCCTGTGTTCCTTGTTCATAGATGTTCCTGCTGCTCAGTTGTCTCTTTTCTACGCTAAAGGAAGGATAAGAAAGGTGCTCAACCCCACTGATCATTTTGGTCACCTTCTTCTGCACTTGTTCTATGTAGTTCAATTATACTCTTTTTTTCAAATGTGACTTCAGAACTGTACCCAGTATTATTTTCAGTCCCTTTTCTGATGATCCCAATAAAGTTTTTTGTTTTTCTGTTTCTGGCAGTTTCCTGTTGTTTTATTATCATGATGTTTTGTTTCCGTAAAGGATTATTTGTACATAGGAACATCACGTCAACATGGAGAAAAAAAGAAGAAAATGCATCACTAAAAGAAAGGACAAAAGAAGACAGAGATTTGCATGAGCTTAGGGATAGCTGTAGGTGCAAATATATTATAGTACTCAGTGGGTAAGACGCCAGGCTTGTCGATCAGAAGATCGCAAGTTCGGAGGTTCGAATCCCGAGCCCTGCGTGCGGAGTGAGCTCCCGCACTCGTCCCAGCTCTTGCCAACCTAGCAATTCGAAAGCATGCAAATGCAAGTAGATGAATAGGTACCACTTCGGTGGGAAGGTAACAGCGTTCTGCGTGCGTCATGCCAGCCACATGACCGTGGAAGCATCTTCGGACAACGCTGGCTCTTCGGCTAACAAACGGAGATGAGCACCGGCCCCTAGAGTCGGACACGACTGCACAAATGTGCGGGGGGAACCTTTACCTTTACCTTTTACTTGAAATAGAAATCTGGCACGCTGCATTGTTGCAAGGAAGACTGTCAGCAGGTGATCTGCATTCTAGCTTTCTGCTTGCAGGTTGCTTTCTGTTGTTGGGCACAGGGGCTTCTGCAGGAGGAATGAATGACATCAAAATGGTGGGTGTGACTGGGTGATTAAAGCCTTTATTTATTTATTTATTTATTTATTTATTTATTTATTTATTTATTTATTAAATTTATGCACCACCCATGTCACTATAAAAGTGACTCTGGGCGTTTAAAGTGTAACCTTTAAAAGTGTAAGTGTAAGCAGGCAAAATCCTCACAAGGATCCTTGCAAACTGTCTCCTATCTGTATCAGAAGACATCCTCCTTGAAACCCAAAATGGCTTCCGCCCTTCCAGGGGGACAGTGGATATGATCTTCACTGCACGACAGCTCTAAGAAAAGTGCAAGGAGCAAAACCTCACTCTGTACATGGTGTTTATTGATCTGACTAAGGCTTTTGATACTGTAAATCGTACTGCTCTCTGGACCATTCTTCTAAAAATCAGATGCCCTGACAAATTTGTGAACATTTTGCAACTACTCCATGACGATATGATGGCAACAATCCTGAATAATAATGGCTCTCAAAGCGATCCATTTAAAGTGGGATCCGGTGTTAAACAGAGATGTGTTATTGCTCCAACTTTATTCGCTATCTTCATCGCTATGATTCTACACCTTGTTGAAGGGAAACTTCCTACTGGTGTAGAAATTATATATTGAACAGATGGTAAGCTTTTTAATCTTAGTAGGCTGAAGGCAAAAAACAAGGTAACTACAACTTCTGTTATAGAACTTCAATATGCTGATGATAACGTAGTCTGTGCACACTCAGGAAGATGTTCAAACTATCCTAAACATCTTTGCAGAAGTATATGAAAAGCTCGGCCTCTCGCTTAACATTAGAAAAACCAAAGTGCTTTACCAGCAAGTTCGAACCAATCCCTCTGTAGCACCATCAATTCAGCTTAAAGGTGTGTCACTGGAAAATGTCAACCACTTTTCTTATCTTGGTAGCCATCTATCTACAAAAGCCGACATCGACGCTGAAATTCAGCATTGTCTGAGCTCTGCGAGTGTAGTTTTCTCCCGAATGAAGCGTAGAGTGTTTGAGGATCGGGACATTCGCAGGGAGACCAAAATGCTTGTTTACAAAGCCATTGTACTACCAACCCTTTTGTAAGCCTGTGAAACATGGACCCTCTACAAACGCCACCTCCAACTTCTTGAAAGATTCCATCAACGCTGCCTCTGAAAAATTCTGCAAATTACTTGGGAAGATAGGCGGACTAATGTTAGAGTATTAGAAGAAGCGAAAACCACCAGCACTGAAACAATGATCATCCAACATCAACTTCGCTGGACCGGCCATGTTGTTCGAAAACAACATGTAAACTTCAGTTCCCACCATCCTTTATCCAGCACTTGTGGTTTCTCATCGGCTGGAGGATTATGGGATATGAAGTCGTGTGTACTTGTTAGAGCACAAGGGCTATTGTTAGTTAAATAAGACTCTCGATTTAAGAAACACAAAGGAATGTTCTGTTTTTCTGTTTCTCTTTTGGGCTTTCCTCTCTTCAACATGCAGTTTAGTCAAAAGTGAGGTTTTTCTATCTTCAATTTTTTCCTAATAGATATAGCTCTTACTTCAAACACAATGTATGTCTGTTAGCATTCACTGATAGCTGGGCTACATCCATCCTCTGCATCCATGACAACTATATAGGAGCATGATATTCTTTGTGATGGGACATTCTGCTACTTACATCCTTGGCATCTTTCAGCATTCTGCTTATGTTCACAAGCACATCCTTTAACAAGAGCTTCTGCTGAATTCAAATGGACAGCAGATGACTTGCTATAAAGTTAATGATTTGTTATATTTAGTGGGGAGTCTCAGTTGGATCAAATGGTAATCCTAAGGTAGAGAACTTAGCCCCTATTGGTTTTTGGGGTGAATCAATCTTTGTTAACATACAGTTAGTTGAAAAAAAATCTTGCAATATATGTAGTAACTGCATGTTTTGCGATATAGCCCTTAATATCAACACATTATTTTGAGATCACATTTTTAACTTAACTCCCCAAACCATACTTTATAGCCATGTTCTCATTTTCTCCATTAAATGATAATGCGTGTCCCTTTCCAAGACAGGATCGACTTTCCCACTTTTTGTTTTCCAGCTCATATTTTGAGATATCGTCATCCAGCTGTGGGTGTGAGAATTCTGTCTCCTTTATGCAAAATGCTAAACAGATGAGTCTTTTTGTCTTATCCACTGAAATAGGAAGGATGCTCCAAAAAAACCCCTACAACCACACTTCTCTTATCTAGATCAAGGGAGATGACAAAACTTCCTATTACATCATGGTCATCCATTCTTATGACCCTTTGTTGCCAGACCTGACACACCTTATTTTTTTCCATCCATCCTGTCCAAGGGATTGATCCCACAAACCTGGTGTTTGTGACATGTACTGTTAATAAGCCTCACTTTGTTGAAGCAGGTTTTTCAGGCAGAGACCTCACTTTTTCCCCCAAGCCTGCATTTCAATATGTGCCAGACATATTGAGTCTTTGACAATAACTCCTCATTGATAATAATGTCACCTATGCCCCATGAACCCCCTCTTTTAAAAAAATACTTGTATTTCCATAACTATTATTACAGTATGTTACAGCATCCATACATTTCTGAGTATATAAGTGCAAGCAATGGACATTTTGTATGCCACTTAAAGGAAATGAAGAAGTATGCCCCTTTTTACCATACTAGTTGTTACAATTTACTCTCCTGAGAGTGATAGTTGAAACACCCAGTGAGAATACCTGTAAAAGTCTAGTGTACTTTGCCAGGCTGCCTTGGCTACAAATCCTAAATAAATATTGTTTTATATAGTTTTTAATATTTTAATAATAATAATTGTTTGGGGTATTTATTAACTAAGTGTTTTCAGCTTTCAGCGGCTATATAAATTTGACAAATAAAGAAATAATTTTGAGAAATAAATCCCATAATCTGCAGCCAGATCTGGTAATTATGGAAATTATACCTTAACACATCTGGAGGACACCATCTAGGGAAAGCTGCCTTGTAGAATAGAATTATAGAATTAAATCAAACCAAATCAAGCACTAGGAAATCTGTTTTACCTTTCTCCTTGGAGAAATAGTTTTCTATCTGCAAAGAGTTTGATTTAGCCTTAATTATTTCCTCAGGGGAGTGTTCAAGAGGGTATAACACTCACCTGCCACTGCCTTCTGAAGTGGTGAATTTCTTTTTCCTTTTTTAAACTTCCAACAACCTTTACTAGCTAATTCCCATTTCACAGCGGCTCTATGTCTAGACTAGGACTTCACGTGGAACATTGTGAAGTGCTCCTCTTCTTACTAGGACACAGACCTGACCCTTCTATGCAAAGAAAGCCATGTATATTGATGTAAATGTCTGCCCCATTTATGTATGATCATATATCCAAAATGAAATTGACTTTGATTCCCCTGTTTTGAGATATATACATTTCCTATTTCAGATTTGTGTGTGTGCCTTCAAGTCAGTGTTGACTCTTGGTGGCTGCCTGGACAAGTCCCTGCAGTTTTCTGGCCCAAGGTCACCCAGCTGGCTTTGTGCCTAAGGCAGGACTAGAACTCACAGCCTCCTGGTTTCTAGCCTGGTGCCTTAACCACTACACCAAACTGGCTCTCTATTTCAGATTTATTTCTTAAATAATCAAGGTACCACAGAGTATACAAGAACCAAATTACACCTTTCTGGCTTCTGTGCTATGCCTTGTGATACCAGTCAGTGAGCCCCAATTGTCTTTCTATTTTGTCTCTGTATGTATTTATATAAAAATATATATAAACCCTACACTGGTACTTTTATAAAGATTGGACTGTTTCTGACCAATAACATTTGTTTTCCTCTTATAGTATAAAGTTTCATTCACCGATTTAGCTTTTCTCTTTCTTTGTAATTCCAAATAATTGATATTTTTATCTTTCATATGTATATGTTTTCTTCTCCAGACCACAGTGTGCAGTGAGGTGGGCTGTAGAGCAGAGCTTTCCAAACTGTGTGTCGCGACACAAAAGTGTGTCACCACACACAGTCTGGTGTGTCGCCACACAACCCGGAAGCACTGATCATCATCAGCGCTTCCGGGTTTTCCTGCGGTGACACACCAACGGCGGCGCGTAAAAGCCTGAAAGCGGCAGCAGCGCTTCCAGGTTTTTGCACACTGCCGCAACGGCGGCACTTCCGGGTTTTCCCGCGGCGACACACCAACGGCGGTTGGTGTGTCGCCGCGGGAAAACTTTGGAAAGCCCTGCTGTAGAGGAATAAGCATTGAATGGGTAGATATTTTGAAGGAAATTAGTTGTGGTTGGGAAACCCCATGCTGACATGAAGCTCCTAACTGTCCAGCAGTGCCCAATTATCATCAGCTTATTGCACTAACATGGTTACTTCCTGAGTATTTCTGGTTAATTACCATCTGCAATCCTATCCATTCCCTGCTTTCTACAATAACTTAGAACAGATCTCTGTCCATCCCCCACCAGGTTATTGTCTCCTGCATAAAGCAATATCTATGTACAAACAGCATTGAATTATAAATATGAATATTAGAAGCATGGAAGCATTTGCTCTGTGGTGATGTTGGTTGCCAAACACCTGGAAGTTATTATGTCCTTCATGTGAAAGAGATCATTGTCCTCGATCACAGAAGTAAAAATCCTGCTGTTTTCAGTCTCTACATGTGACACTGTTTTAAATCTCTGATTCTTGCTTAAGAGGAGGGGCATGCCATGTCTCCTGCTGAGATTGTTTTGAGCCAGTGCATTTACTGAGCTTAAAGCAAAGCTGATGTGCATAGATAGACCAGAACTTACTTTCTCTGTTGCATCACGCAAATGCACATCTTGCCAGCAGCTACAGCAAGTATAACAGAGCATGTTCTTGTCAGCCTTTGGCTACAACTGAGTTGAATTCTGCCCCAGTGGCTCAAAAGAGATTTTTCAGAGCAAACTGATCACAAATGGGTTCAAAATGAATAGAAATTCCTTAGTCAGATTCTGTTCCTGCCTGGGGTAGCGAGAGTGAAGGTCCTGGAAAAACTGTCTGCTCCAGTCCAGAATATGATGACTATATTATCAACTTGCACACATGCCCAAGGCCATGAGTTTGCTGGTTCTATCAACCTGTAGACCAGGGTTTCTCAACCAGGGTTCCATGGAACCCTAGGGTTCTGCGAGAGGTCACTAGGGGTTCCCTAGGAGATTATGATTTACTTTAAAAATTATTTCAAATTTGGGCAACTTCACATTAAAAAGGTAAGTTTCATTTTTAGTTTAAGAACACGGTTAATGCATATATACAGGCCTGCCCATGAAACGAATATAATAATTTTGTAACTTCTGGCCTATAATTGAGCCTGAATGTGCAGGGGTTCCCCGAGGCCTGAAAAATATTTCAAGGGCTCCTCCAGGGTCAGAAGGCTGAGAAAGGCTGGGACAGACAGTAAAGAAGATGACCTTGACAGAGACAGGTGCAGGGATAAACTTTTCGGTTTTGGAACCTCTTCTTCATCAGATCCTCTTTTCTTCAATTGGATTTTTTTTCCCTCATGAAACGAGCTGGTAGTATATTCTAAGAAAACAAGAAACTAAAGAGAGAAGCTCACTATTTGAAGTCAGGATATGAACTTCCTCCAAATCCACCATGCTTGGTGGATAATGTACAGTATTACTTAGCTGCTTCCTGACTTCATCATAATTACTCTGCCACTTGGACTTCGATGTACTGATATTCCACCCAATCTGTATTGTCTGCAGTTCCAAACTTTGTTTCTGGCATAACATAATCACAGTCCCTTCTTCTAGAATAAGATAACCTTTTAAATCATTTAGCAGCTCTCCCTTGAAGTTCTTCTGAAGCTTTGTGCTCAATAATAGGTGTGGGAGCAAACCTCTGTTGGTGGGATTACAGCCCATGGAGGACGTTTAAAGAAAACAAATCCCTGGACCAGGGTTTCTCAACCAGGATTCCTCAGGAGGTCACCAGGGGTTCCCTGTGAAATCACAATTTATTCAAAAAACTATTTCAGATTTGGGCAACTTCACATTAAAGAGGCAAGTTTCATTCTTTATTTTCAGTTTAAGAACATTGTTAATGCATATATACAGGCCTACACAGGAAACAAATATAATAGTTTTGTAACATCCGGCCTATATTTGAGCCTGAATGTGCAGGGGTTCCCCGAGGCCTGAAAAATATTTCAAGGGGTTCTTCCAGGGTCAAAAGGTTGAGAAAGGCTGCCCTGGATGGTGCTCCTTCCCAGGGTTAATTGGAGAAAGAGGCAGGGGAGGATATGGTTAGCTATCTTTTCCTGGCATTCTACGGCTGCAACAAAATTTTCCCTACCCAACTAGTACTTAAAAAAACCCAAAACCAAAACCAAAACCCAATAGCAAGTGATGTGTTTAGCATCACGTCTTATTATGTCCTAGTCTTAATAGGGTATCAACTTTAATCTAGGTCAATTAAAGTAAATCTGGTCTTCTGATGTAGAAAAATGTATGTGCTCTGCATATCAGCTCAAACATGAGATCCGCTAACCACAATTCCCATTCGTTCCCTTCCATTACGTGAGCTGGGGTATGAAGCCTTAGTTCATGACCTCTTACATTGTGTGGATTGCTGGGAACTGTCTGGCCAAAGTTTGCCTTTGTAAATTAGTCACAGTGGAGTATATGTAAGGGAGAGAGCTGTGCAGCGGGTTTTTTTTCCTTCTTACACCAGTGTAACCTGGACGGATTTGAGAAATTGCTTTAATCCATTGCCTTTGGATTGCTTTTGCTTTAAATATGTTCAAGTCTGCTTCATTAATGCCTTTAGAAAATGGATGTCCAGAATGAAACCAAGCAATTTACTGGGTTTTGAGGAGGCTCAGTTTACAACTCTGCTTCAATCATTTTTCCCAGCGGCTTCAACCTTTTGGCATGTTTGCCATAATTTTCCTGGCGTATCCCGTGTCTCCTGGCCTCTCCTACCAGAGAAGTCCCCCCCCCACACAGTGCCGAAAAGAGGGTTAGTATTTGGACGGCTGCTGGATGGTTTGTATACAGTACGGCAGACCTCACAGGCAGCTGAGGGGGACGCAAAGCTTCCCAGAGAATTTCTGACTAATGCACTTTAAATCTATAGCAAACAGAGATGTAATTTAACACAGCATTTTAAAGGGTTTAGTTGTGTTTTTTTAAGGAAAAAACTATACTGCAAAGAAGCTTTAAAAGTGTGCCGATACATTGCAAGGAAGGCTGAGCACCGAAGAATTGATGCTTTCGAACTGCCCAGTTCCCTGGAGTCTTAAAAATACACCTGTCTGCCTTTGGAGGCGTGTACGATAGGTTTCATATCCAGGTTCTGGGTGAAAAGTATTGATAGGAAACAGCCTCACATCAAGTGATTCTATTGATTCTTCCCACACAGCACTAGCTACATAAGAGGAGTGCAGACTCTGGGTGCAGGCCAAAGAGATTTCTGGAAACTCTTGCCATCCTATAATAAGCTGCTCAAAAAAATAAAGGGAACACTGAAATAAGACATCCTAGATCTGAATGAATGAAATATTCGTATTAATTACTTTGTTCATTACATAGTTGAATGTGCTGACAACAAAATCACACAAAAATTAGCAATGGAAATCAAATGTAAGCAACCCCTGGAGGTCTGGATGTGGAGTTACACTCAAAAATTAAAGTGGAAAAGAACACTACAGGCTGATCCAACGTTGATGTAATGTCCTTAAAACAAGTCAAAATGAGGCTCAGTAGTGTGTGTGGCCTCCACGTGCCTGTATGACCTCCCTACAATGCCTGGGCATGCTCCTGATGAGGTGGCGGATGGTCTCCTGAGGGATCTCCTCCCACACCTGGACAAAAACATCCCCCAACTCCTGGACAGTCTGTGGTGCAACGTGGCGTTGGTGGATGGAGCGAGACATGATGTCCCAGATGTGCTCAATTGGATTCAGGTCTGGGGAACGGGCGGGCCAGTCCATAGCATCAATGCCTTCATCTTGCAGGAACTGCTGGCACACTCCAGCCACATGAGGTCTAGCATTGTCTTGCATTAGGAGGAACCCGGGGCCAACCGCACCAGCATGCGTCTGAGGATCTCATCTCGTCTGAGGATCTGAGGATCTGAGGTCTGAGGATCTCATCTCGGTACCTAATGGCAGTCAGGCTACCTCTGGCGAGCACATGGAGGGCTGTGCGGCCCCCTAAAGAAATGCCACCCCACACCATTACTGACCCACTGCCAAACCGGTCATGCTGGAGGATGTTGCAGGCAGCAGAACGTTCTCCACGGCGTCTCCAGACCCTGTCACGTCTGTCACATGTGCTCAGTGTGAACCTGCTTTCATCTGTGAAGAGCACAGGGCGCCAGTGGCGAAGTTGCCAATCTTGTGTTCTCTGGCAAATGCCAAACGTCCTGCACGGTGTTGGGCTGTAAGCACAACCACCACCTGTGGACGTCGGGCCCTCATACCACCCTCATGGAGTCTGTTTCTGGCCGTTTGAGCAGCCACACGCACATTTGTGGCCCACTGGAGGTCATTTTGCAGGGCTCTGGCAGTGCTCCTCCTGTCCCTCCTTGCACAAAGGCGGAGGTAGCGGTCCTGCTGCTGGGTTGTTGCCCTCCTACGGCCTCCTCCACGTCTCCTGATGTACTGACCTGTCTCCTGGTAGCGCCTCCATGCTCTGGACACTACGCTGACAGACACAGCAAACCTTCTTGCCACAGCTCGCATTGATGTGCCATCCTGGATGAGCTGCACTACCTGAGCCACTTGTGTGGGTTGTAGACTCTGTCTCATGCTACCACTAGAGTGGAAGCACCGCCAGCATTCAAAAGTGACCAAACCATCAGCCAGAAAGCATAGGAACTGAGAAGTGGTCTGTGGTCACCACCTGCAGATCCACTCCTTTATTGGGGATGTCTTGCTAACTGCCTATGCTTTCCATCTGTTTTATATTCCATGTGCACAACAGCATGTGAAATTGATTGTCAATCAGTGTTGCTACCTAAGTGGACAGTTTGATTTCACAGAAGTGTGATTGACTTGGACTTACATTGTGTTGTTTCAGTGTTCCCTTTATTTTTTTGAGCAGTGTATTTTAATGTGGCAGAAGGGTGGAGTTATTATATACAACAGGAAAATAATCATTTTAGCCATATCTAATTTTAATTAAAAAGAAGAGGAAACCAAATCAAATTGAGCTAATGTCCAGGCCCCACTTGCTACTTTTCAGAGTGCATATCTTAGCATACTACTAAAGGCCCTTCTGCCCAGAAAATGTGAGCTACTCAGGGTTGCAATAAACTGAACTGGTTTTACAAATTCTAAATAGGAGCCTTTTCAACTGTACCTCAGAATGGACATTTGAGATCTTTTGCATGTGATGCTTTGACTTACCATTTTGGATTTTCATGCTGCTTATATGAAAGGTTCTCCCATACCGAGTGGTATGCTCCTAGGATCGCAGATTGATCAAAGCAGTGAATGCAGTCCAGAAATAAAGCATCGAATCGCACTGGGTCGCACAGCAATGATGAGTATGAATCGAGTATGGAAAAGCAAGAACATTAGCCTGGAAACTAAATGCACTATCGTGTTTCCCATAGCTACCTATGGTTGCAACAGTTGGACCATAAAAAAACTAGACAGGAGGAAAATCGACTTGTTCAAGCTGTGGTGTTGGAGAAGGCTCCTGCACATTCCTTGGTCAGCAAAGGTGACAAACAAGCAAGTACTGGAGCATAGAAAACCAGACATATTGCTGGTGGGCAAAATCACAAAATTCCACTTTACTTATTTCGGCCATGTCATGCGATCAAACTCACTGGAAAAGGCACTTATGCTCGGAATGGTCAGCAGTAAAAGGAAATGAAGCTGCCAAAAACCACAGTGGCCAGACACCATCAAAGCTGACAGCAGCCAGAACATAAAAGAACTAAAAGGAGCTGTACATGATCAGAAAATGTGGAGAGAGATGGTCCATAGAATTGCCGAGAATTGGACAAGATTGATCGGATAGCATCATCATCACCATACCGAGTAAACATGAAAATAATCAACTTATCAGGTTTTTTATACAAGTCTTTCAACAGCTGCCCAAACAGCATTGGCTACCTGACATTTTCAGGCTGTGTATATGTATGCACATACAGTTATAGAATATGTTGAGAGATTGCCATAAAAAGAAAATACGTTGGCTTTGGTTCAACTTTGTTCCTAGCTGTATGCTCATCAATTGATGATACTTGCTGGCGTGAAAGCAGCCTTTAGAGACCTAACACCACCCAAGTGGCTTTCCTATCATCTCCTATTAGCTCAGACGCACACTGTTGTGTTATTAACATCAAACTATAAAAGCTGTCATGCTGTTCATACAGGGCAAGCATGTTCAGCCACACAATGAGAACACTTCTACACATACAAAGGCGTGAAACCATCCTCAGAGAAATAGAAGATTCTAAGGTTCAGATTGGGGAAATATCTATTGTAAAAGGAATCTGAACTTCTAAGGATTTCCAAGTGTGGATTTTCATTTTTATGAGTGGTCATAACAATTTTGCTACAGATAAATACTGTTTCAGTCCCTGGCAGCTGGAGATCCAAAAACCAGCTGGGCTGGCACTGAGCAAAGATATTCAGAAGTGTGCAAAGAATGTTGTACTAAGTACACAGAAGCTTTGTGCTGGAATTAGATTGTGCTACGGTAGGCATCCAGGCTAACCACTAAAACAATAGATTCTGGTTTCTTCTATAGTTATTACCATTTCTAAAGTTTAGCAGAGTATAATTGCTACTGTTGTTGTGGTGGCAGAATTTCCTTTTTGAACTCCGTAGGAGAGATGAGAGAAAGCCACACCATTGAGAATCACTCCATGGAGAAATCTGGAATACCTGGAATAAGTTACGGTTCCCTGGCCCTTCCCAGGGCCGCAACTGGGGGGGGGGGGGGGCAAGCAGGGCATGTGCCCTGGGTGCCGCACTGGGTGGGGCGCCAAAATGCCTCTTTCGACGGCCAGCCCTGAGGGAGGCCCGCGTTCCTGTTGCCGCTGCTGCCCACAAAGAGTACCGCTGGGGCGTTGTGCAGCTGAGCTTGTCTGCTCCCCGGGGCTGGCCGCAGGCTCTGGGGTGGCCACAGGGCTGTGCCCCCTGGTGCCACTCCGGAGTGTCCTGCTTGGGAGCACGGCGGCGGGCAGCTCACTCCGCCTGGCCCAGATGGGCAGACGGGAGCGCAGCGGGTCCTGCCCCCGGAGCCAGGGGCATGCGAGAGATCGTAGCCAGGAGTGGGGCACTTGTCTCGGGGGAGCCCCACACTGCTTCGTGGAGGGGGGTCTGCGTTTGGGGTGCAGGGGAGGACTCGACCCTGCGGGGGGGGGCGGAATCCATGGGGGGGGGGGGCGCGGAATCCATGTTTGCCCTGGGTGACACAGACCCTAGTTTCGGGCCTGGCCCTTCCTAATGGGATAGTCAAGAGGCAAAAGGTTTCATTGGGATGGTGCCTCAAGATACCTCATGGAGGACATTGGTTTTACAGTCCTACCAGCCTGCATCCAGTTGACTACATTGGCAGCAGAGGGTCCAATGGAGGGTCCAGCGCTTTTGTCAAAATGACTAAAGCAGTGTTGCACACTGCAGTGCAAGCTCCACCCTGTTTGTATGAGGGTTGAATGAAAAGTAATGCCTCCAACTCATAATTTTAAATAGGGGTAGTTTAATAAACAAAATGGGAAAATAATCCTTGACGTGAGGTGTGTTTTTTTGTTACCTGTATTTACTTCTCCACATAATCACCACCATTTGCTACAGACTTCTACCAACGATGGACAAGCTTCTTCTTAAAGCTGCCACAAAAGAACTTATTAAGACATCCCTGTTTAAACTAAAGTTGGGGAGGCAGAGGCACTATTTCTCATGCAACCTTTACACTGTTCTTAACAACAACAAAAACAACAAATAATCCTTAGTTCTTGTGAGGGAGTGGAGTTGGGAAAAGTAGCTCTTAGCTTACAAAACCAAATGCTAAGACAGAGTGGGGAGGTGCGTGTAGAGCAAAGGTGATAAGCAAACGGCATGTAGACAGGGAAGCAGAGGTGATGTCTGGAGATTGGCAGCTGTTACAAGCAGGCAAGAGGACTATCCTTCAACTGCCAGGACCGCAAGTTATGGTGAGCAGCATATGCTGGTGAGAGTCCTGCCTGGAGCTTGGAGCTTTGCCAGGAGCTTGGTAGCAACTGGAAGAGAAACAACCACACTGAAGCAGCACCTCATCCCAACGTTTGGAAGGAGGCAAAGGTTGTATGCCACTTTAGAGACTTTGAGACTTTTGCTTGAACTAAGTATTAAAGGACTGAGTATTAAGGACATATTTATATGGCAACATCACCTTGCAAGTCCTAGAAGGGTGGAGAGCAATAGTCTGATGTTGGGGAAGGTGTGTGCTGCAATAAAGCATTGTGTACAGATTTGCTACGCTGTGGAGTGTCCAGCCCTTGGAAAGCAAAGAACCCTCACAGTTCTCTTGAACTGCCTCTTATGGAGAAAGCAGGATAGCAAAAGGGCAACTAATATCCTCCAGTTATCTTAGCCTGTGTTTTAAAGTCTTCTGTTGGAAAATCTGCATGCCATCCTTTTCTGGCTAACACGCAAGGTCAAGCAGTATTGTGAAGAGTGGGCCAGCTGGATGTATTAACTATTTTTCTGTTAGGTTAACATGCAACTCTTGCCAACCTAGCAATTTGAAAGCATGCAAATGTAAGTAGATGAATAGGTACCACTCCAGTGGGTAGGTAACAGCGTTCCGCTTGCGTCATGCCAGCCACATGACCACGGAAGCATCTTCGGACAACGCTGGCTCTTCGGCTAACAAACGGAGATGAGCACCGGCCCCTAGAGTCGGACATGACTGTGCAGGGGAACCTTTACCTTTACCTAGTTTTAATATAGTGTGTATGAGCAGATGACAGTACTAGGCTGATCTTGTCTGGGTTAAAAAGCTAAGCAGAATTAGGCCTGGTTACTACCAGGAAGCATGATGGCCATATCCTATATTGGAGATCAAAATAATGTTCGAGAGGTCAGTGCCAAACCATTTCTGTATTGCTGGCAAGAAAACTACTGTATATGGATATGTCCATGAAGTCACAGGAGCCCAGTTGAATTTGAAGGAGACATTACCTTTTTATATATATTGCACTCAACTTTATTAGTCTATTTAAAATCCTTAGGGCAGAGAAGATGAATTGGGGAGTTTTCCAAGATTATTTTTGAAAATGTATAATTGACGACTGAGTGCAGAATGAAACTAAGAGGGGTCTACCCATTATAATTCTCAAGAGATGTCTTGTTCTTACTAAATTGGGTGGGTGGGGCATCTGATGTGCTGATCATGGAGCCAGCTTTCATCATCCTGTTTTCCTTGGGATTGCATTCCTCCTTAAGGATTGGGTGTGCAGCCTGATCCAGCCTTAACTGTCAATACTCAAGTGTTACATGTCCATGTATAAGGTGTGCCAGGTGTGGGGACTCCTGAAAAATATACATTTCACCATAGTTTTCCACAGTAGGATGATTTTTAAAGAAGAATACTAGAGCGTGATATCAAAGTATCTGACACTTTTCTCCTACATGATAGACCTCTGTCAAGACTACCATATATATAGTACTTGAAGATAAGCTGAGAATTTTAGGTTCCAAAATGTACCAAAAAATTGGGTTTGGCTTACCCGTGAATGGGCTTATCTGCAAGTATATACGGTATATCATTCCAGAATATATGAGAAGGATCCCTTACTCAGAAGCACTCATGAAAGGAGTGTATCATATAGACAGATATCTATATTAAAGGTAATTAATTGTGATTGGGATAATATATTTAATTTGGCTTTTTTATATATATTTTAAAATGTGTTTTTTTCATTTTTATATTGAAAATAATAATATGCATTTATTATACCAACATCTTCAAACAAACCGTGGCCTTGAAGACATGGATATAGTCTTGTTACAAAAACTGTAGGCATGCCACTGTCCTCTTCCCACATCCTTTGCACAATGCCCATAACTAGGTAACTGAGTTTATCTGGATCAAAATTGAGGATTATCTTGATTCAGATTGCACATTTGTCCATTTTATGTGTTATAAACTAAGATTATTTCCAGCCTTCAAATCATCCAGGTTAAATCAGATAGATAGATGATAGATAGATGATGGATGGATGGATGGATGGATGGATGGATGGATGGATGGATGGATACGATAGATAGATAGATAGATGATAGATAGATAGATAGATAGATAGATAGATAGATAGATAGATAGATAGATAGATATAGATAGAGTCTGGATGTCAGAACATACAATGTAGTATAAATGTAAAAGTCCTTGAGCAGATACAGGGCACCCATTCCCCACCAATTAGACATAAGGGGAAAGAGTTTTCCCATTGTATTATTTACAAACAAAGTGGAAGTCTAGAATCTACCCCACTCTTGGAAGCATTATTTTCCTATGATGACTGAACAAACTGACTTCACTTTTCAGGATCTTAGTACTCTACTATTATATTAGTAACCATCACTTTGAAGGGAATTAGGCTAACCTAGTTTTTCCTACATGCTATCTTCCAGATATGTTGGACCATAACCCCCATAATTTTTGGTCAGGATGTTTATTACTAGTTAGGAATCATGGGGTTATAGTTAAACGTGTTGGAGGAGCATGGAGTTGAGAAGACTAGCATCAATTGTCCCAAAGTCAGAGCCAAACTATAAACACCCTGGATCAGTGCTTTCCAAAGTCCCGCTGTTGGCGACACACCAATGGCGGCAGTGGCGTGGTGGTGCGTGCGGCAGTGGCGGCAGCAGTGGCGGCCTCGTGCATTGCACTAAAACCCAGAAGTGCTAATGGCGTGCCACTACCACTGCTGCTGCTGCCGCCGCTGCTGCCACCACTGCCGCCGCGCGCCATCAGCACTTCCAGGTTTTGTCGCGACACACACTATTGTGTCGCGACACACAGTTTGGAAAGCTATGCCCTGGATGCTGATTTTCCTGCTGGTTACAAGAATAACCCTTAGTAGCACTTCTTTGTGCATGTCAGGGTTCATAGCTGAATCCTGTCATTATGGGTGTAGAGGTAGTTTAAGCGTGTGAACTGGAGGAAGGGGGAGCGTGTGCCAAGTGTTGTGGCTTTCATCAGAGACTGTGGAATGCAGCATCAAGGTCAGCCACCTGCAGGAGCTGGAGGCTTAGGAACGGAGAGGGAAAGTTCTGGACATTGACATCATAGTGGCTGGAAATTGGTGCGCAGGGGGGAGAGTTAAGTTAATGACGTTTGGTGGGAATCCGCATTCAGATCTTTAGGAGAGCTTCAATTTACATATATCCTGAATAAAGCTTAATCTGCATTTCAATGACTTGCATCAAAAAGTGTTTATTGGGGCATTGAAGTTGGAGTCCTCACAGTGCAGCACTGACAGGCCTGGTTGTTTTTCAACAATACAGCTGATTAGATTATGGTTGAAAGGACAAATGGGAAAATGCCTTCAAGCTACGTTGGGCTCTAAGAATAGGATGTACTTTTCTGTGTAGTTCCCACA
The DNA here is from genome assembly GCA_023362775.1 of Charina bottae. Taxonomy (NCBI): domain Eukaryota; kingdom Metazoa; phylum Chordata; class Lepidosauria; order Squamata; family Charinaidae; genus Charina; species Charina bottae. Next base: position 147,181,282 of record JALMGJ010000002.1, on the reverse strand, counting down.
TATTATTTTTAAAAAATGGACTTTGGATCCAATTCAGAATTCTCATTTGAAGTCAGAAGAACCATTAAATATTGCTTTCTTCTGAACAAATTAGAGGTAAAATCACTGCCTCTTCACATAATAGTTCATATCAATTTACTGCAACAGAAACTGTGGTAAGGCATCTGGAGCACCATACACAATTTTTTCTCTAGTCATAGTAAAAACACACCTCTCCATAGATACAATGCTTCATGTGCTGGAGAAATATCAGCTAAGATTTCTATAACCTAGCGAGAGTAAAGTTACATGCATGCAGTATTGTACTACTGCATCCCTGATTCGTTCTATACACCTGCTTCAAATTAGTTTGACTCCTGGTGACTTCATGGATATATCCATGTTAATTTCTTGGCTGCAATATGGAAGCAATTTGCCATTGCCTTCTCTGGGGATGTTTGTTTGACTTCCCAATGCAGCCTATTGCCCTGGGGTACTCTGGAGGAATCCTATCCGAGTAATAGCCAGGGCCACCTTTATTTAGCTTCCAAGCCCAGATAAGATCTGACACCACCATCAGCTACATGGATGGGCAGTGGCTCATCATAAAGAGAGACATCTCCTCTAACTTGCTTTCTGTTCTTCTTTTCAAATAGAGATGCCAAAGACTCCACTTCTTTCAGCAAGAAGAGGAGGAATTGGACCTAGTTTAATGGAAGTACACTTATTTTGGATACAGAAAGTCTGAAATTCAATTCCATTACCAAGGTTAATAGATACACCCCAGTGGTATAGTTTAAATCATGAAAATGAAAAAAAAAATGGTTGTACAAAAAAAAATGTCAGCACTATTAGAAAATAGGCCCAACACCGTTACCAATAAATAAATCAGCTGCGTAGACATAAAAGACAAAGAAATAGGACATATACAAAACAAAGAACAAAGGAGAGATAAACTAAATCAGTGTGTCTGTAATTTTTCCTTTGTAATTTTTTTGATGCCTGCCTTCTATGTTAATGTGAATACTGTAGCCCAGTGTTTTTCAAACTTGGCAACTTTAAGATGTGTGGACTTCAACTCCCAGAACTCCCCAGCCAGCATGGGGATAACCACTGCCGCAGCCAATCACCATGAACTAAGAGCATGGCTGAATTGCACATGTGTCAAAGATGATAAAAGATTCTGCTCCCTGAAGCTCTGGCATCTGATCCCAGGGGACTGACCCAGCCCTCATTGTTAAAAAAGCTTCTAATAAAGAAAATGTTCTCTTTACTTCTTGGTATACTTCAGCTGGATAAAGGAACCCATTTGTCACCAACAAAATGCAGAGGTACCTATTGAGTAGATGGATGGCTTGTTAAAGGGAGTAAATCTTCCAATCATGTTGTATGCTCAATTGAGGGATTTAGCTGCATCTCAAACTTTGCCACAGATATTGGATGGTATTGAAGCAATGAAATGGAACCTGGAAAGATCCTTGGACTGGATGGATTCCTACTAAGGCAGAGCTTTCCAAACTGTGTGTTGCGACACAAAAGTGTGTCGCCACACACAGCGTGGTGTGTTGCCACACCACCCGGAAGCGGCGGCGCGCGCATGTATGGCGGCGGCGGCGGCAGCGGCGCGGTATCAGTGTTTCCGCGTTTTAGCGGAGGCTGCTGCCACCACCGTGCACACGCACGCTGCCGCACGCCCCCCCACGCCGCCACCGTGCACACGCACTCCACCGCACGCCCCCCTGCGCCGCCGCCGTGCATGCACACCCCCCCGCGCCGCCGCCACCGCTGGTGTGTCACCAGCGGCGGCACTTTGGAAAGCCCTGTACTAAGGGATACAAAACCAACAAACCAAGGAAAGCCTGGCTCCTCTCTTGTTAGAGATACATAATAAATCTTTTGAAAAAAGGCCCCTGCTCTTATTGTATTCTGAGCTTTATGTAACAGTGCCTTTGCAAAGAGAAAGGAGCCCACGAATTGTGTGTGTTAAAATCTGGTATCTTTGATAAATGTAGTTGCCAAGGTTTTGACAGCTACTTTGGCATAAAGATTACAGCAAGGATGACTTTCCATAATTTATCCAGCAGAGTCTGGTTTTAATGAAAGGATGTCAAGCCTCTGACAATATTACATTATTGGTAGACATGTTGCCAGGGTATTCTGATAATAATGAAACAGCTGGAACAGCTTTGTTAGATGCCTTTAATGTGGTGCCAATTAAGTTTGTGGAACAAGCTTTGAAAAAAAAGAACCCTGAATCTCTATCACATTTTATTTCATGGATAAACATTTATTATGCTACTCCTGCTTGCATAAATACTGATGAAAGTATTTCCACTATCATTAAGATGTGACATGGAATTTGTCAAGGATATCTCTTATCTTTCTTCAAACTGATCCTGAGAGTTTGGAAAGTAAAAATGGTAGCCGTGTGGAAGAGCCTACACTGTACTGGGTAAGAAGCCATGAATTAGGAAGGCCGGACCGGAATCTCTTCTCTGCCTCAGTCATACTAGAGTACAGATACTGAATTTTTCTTTGGCCAAAGGCTGAACTTTGCCATTGAGTGGGGTATTGGAGACATTGCTCCAAAAAGTAGTGGGTGGGGCCAGTATGAAAGCTATATTTGATTTAATTTCTTTTAAAATGTATGAATCGTAAATATATGTTGATTCTACAGTTAATATTCCCTTTCTATCACCTAGTTGATTTTAGGCACTGGATGCAGAGAAGGCTTTTCATAAAATGTGTTGATATCTAACAATACATAAAATGTACCATCTTTGGACATGGGTTTCTTCAACTTTCACAAACAGTTCAGGGCCCATTCATTTATGCTATCAGTCACATGGAAGCAAATACAGACATAGATGCAAAGACAGATTAGAGTTAGAGTTAGAGTTAGAGATAGAGATAGAGATAGAGATAGAGATAGAGATAGAGATAGAGATAGAGATAGAGATAGAGATAGAGATAGAGATAGAGATAGAGATAGAGATAGATAGATACAGATAGATCATGTTCTTCATACAGTATAGTATCCCTCATCTCCTACTCTCAGCACTGATTTTACACCAAAGAGCAGAAGTTTTAGAATAATAGTATATGATTCTTTTGAAGGATTGCATATAAAGGATTAGAGCCATGAATATTTGTGAACTTGCAGAAATATGCACATGAGGTCAAAAATGGCTCAGCAACCTGAAAACCAAGCTATGTTTGGTGTCAGAATTGGGAACAGAGCCCAGATTTGAAGGCCACAGTTTCACATGGGAACTATCCTGATTTTAGAAGCATTATTTCCATGCGGTCTTATTAATACAGCCTCACTCGCTGGATCGTCACCTTGTTGTGGTGAGTGGGCTTGTGTGTTCCCAATGAACCCTGTGAGCGAAGCCGTCGGGAGTCATGTACTCCTGGCAGGGTCACCCATGGCGGTAAGGTCCAGGGGGAGGAACCAGACAAAGAACGATCCAAGAAAGTCCTCAACGGCAGAACAGGCGGAAGATAACAAGGTGTATTGTTACAACGGCTGCGAAGGCGGATGAAGGCTGCAGCAGACAAAAGGTCACCAATCGTCATGGTATCCATGCCATTGGATTAGAGCCTTTTTCTGTGAAGGTTGTGTGCTGATCGTTGTGCACCGATCTCCACACATAAAACAAATTCACGCACAGGCGTCTTCCAACCACACCAAACCCAAAACAACCAAAAGTCCCATGGCGATTGACGAATGGCAACGGGGGCAGGACTGTGTAATCCGGAAGCTCCTAGTCATGGATCAGCACATGGGCGGTGGATACGGATTCAGTCGCCCTGACTCAAGGATCGAGGCAGTTGAGTAGTTCGGCAGCTGTATCCACGACTGAGCAGCCCTATTTAGGATCCACTCTGCTCACCCCATATGGGGAGGGGGCTAGAAAAGGTGCCCTAAACATAGTCTGCCTCATTTTCTCCCTGACTGGATTACCGCGACCAGTGGGGTCACCATCTAGCGGTCGTAAAAAACACATGAATTTTGGAACATGGAATATACGGACACTGCAAGACAATATGGATAGTGAACGACCTGAACGTAGGACTGCCATTATTGCAAGGGAGCTGAGACGTTTTAATATCGATATAGCAGCACTCCAAGAAACTCGAAGAGCAGGAGAAGGACAGTTGAAGGAAGAAAAAGGAGGTTATACCTTCTTTTGGAAAGGACTGCCTGAACAAGAACGACGAATACATGGGGTAGGCTTTGCTATCAAAAACGACCTTGTGAAGCTCTTGTCAGAAGTTCCCACTGGGATTAACGAACGACTCTCAACTCTGTGAATAAAACTCGCCAAAAACCAACAGGCAACTATCCTAAGTGCTTACGCACCAACACTAGATGCAGATGAGGATATCAAGGAAAAATTTTATACCCAGCTGGACACCATCTTATCAGAGATACCAAAGGAGGATAAAATTATCCTCCTGGGCGATTTCAATGCAAGAGTTGGGCGTGATTTTGATTTGTGGCCAGGGATCATTGGGAAAGAAGGAGTTGACAACAGCAACATGAATGGAATCTTACTTCTGACTAAATGTGCAGAGCATAACCTTGTCATTACTAACACACTCTTTCGCCAGAAAAATAAATTTAAAACATCATGGAAGCACCCACGGTCAAAGCACTGGCATCTTTTAGATTATGTAATTGTCCGTGCTAGAGATCGCCGTGATGTACTTCTCACCAGAGCCATGACGAGCGCCGATGACTGCTGGACAGACCATCGATTAGTTCGATCCACGATGGCCATAAAGATTGTCCCTCATCGTAGGCTCCAAGGAAGAAAACCAAGGCGTAAAATGAATACACTGGCCCTTCAAGATCCTATTAAACGAGCTTGCTTTCAATCAACTCTCAAGGAACATCTGCCTATGGAACTTCCTGAAAATGTTGAGGAACACTGGATTAAATTGAAGACTTCTATCATTTCAGCCTGTGAACAAACTATCGGATACCAGACTAAGAGACATCAGGACTGGTTTGATGAGAACGATAGTGAGATTGAACATATTATTGACAAGAAAAGGAAAGCCTTCCAGATATGGCAAAAAGATATTAACTGTGCCGTTAAGAAAAAAATCTACGCCAGTGCAAAGGCAGAAGTCCAAAGACGAACTAGAGAACTTAAGAACATATGGTGGATAAAAAAAGCCCAAGAAACCCAACATTTTGCAGATGCTCATGATGCACGGGGCTTTTTTAATGCCATAAAGGCCATCTATGGACCAACAAACCATGGTACAAATCCCTTACGCTCAGTAGATGGTGCTAAACTTCTAAAGGACAAAGAGTCTATTGCACTGCGCTGGAAAGAGCATTACTACAATCTCCTTAATCGTCACTCTACTGTGGCTGACGAAGTCTTCTTGCAAATCCCACAAAAACAAATAAGAAATGAGCTTGCAGTACCCCCTAGTTTGGAGGAAGTCAGTAAAGCCACTAAACAAATGAAAAATAACAAAGCTAGTGGACCTGATGGGATTCCTGCTGAAGTCTTTAAAGAAGGCGGGCCTGAACTTACACAACAACTTCATAAGCTCATCGAAAAAATCTGGATGAGGGAGGAGATTCCAGCAGACTTTAGGGATGCCATAATTATCACTCTCTTTAAAAAGGGTGATAGAACAGACTGTGGAAACTACCGAGGCATCTCCCTTCTAGCCACAGCAGGCAAAATCCTGGCAAAGATCATTGCAAACCGTCTCCTATCTGTATCAGAAGACATCCTCCCTGAAACGCAAAATGGCTTCCGCCCTTCCAGGGGAACAGTGGATATGATCTTCACTGCACGACAGCTTCAAGAAAAATGCAAGGAGCAAAACCGCCCTCTGTACATGGCGTTTATTGATCTGACTAAAGCTTTTGATACTGTAAATCGTACTGCTCTCTGGACCATCCTTCTGAAAATCGGATGCCCTGATAAATTTGTGAACATCTTGCGGTTACTCCATGACGACATGATGGCAACAATCCTGAATAACAATGGCTCTCAAAGCGATCCATTTAAAGTGGAATCCGGCGTTAAACAGGGATGTGTTATTGCTCCAACCTTATTCGCTATCTTCATCGCTATGATTATGCACCTTGTTGAAGAGAAACTTCCTACTGGTGTAGAAATTATATATCGAACAGATGGAAAGCTTTTTAATCTTAGTAGGCTGAAAGCAAAAAATAAGGTAATTGCAACTTCTGTTATAGAACTTCAATATGCTGATGATAACGTAGTCTGTGCACACTCCGAGGAAGATCTTCAAACTATCCTAAACATCTTTGCAGAAGCATATGAAAAGCTCGGCCTCTCGATTAACATTAAAAAAACCAAAGTGCTTTACCAGCAAGTTCGAACCAATCCCTCTGCAGCGCCATCAATCCAGCTTAAAGGTGTGTCACTAGAAAATGTCGACCACTTTTCTTATCTCGGCAGCCATCTATCAACAAAAGCCGACATCGACGCTGAAATTCAGCATCGCCTGAGCTCTGCGAGTGTAGCTTTCTCCCGAATGAAGCGTAGAGTGTTTGAGGATCGGGACATTCGCAGGGAGACCAAAATGCTTGTTTACAAAGCCATTGTACTACCAACCCTTCTGTACGCCTGTGAAACATGGACCCTCTACAAACGCCACCTCCAACTTCTTGAAAGATTCCATCAACGCTGCCTCTGAAAAATTCTGCAAATTACTTGGGAAGATAGGCGGACTAATGTTAGCGTATTAGAAGAAGCGAAAACCACCAGCATTGAAACAATGATCATCCAACATCAACTTCGCTGGACTGGTCATGTTGTTCGAATGCCTGACCATCGTCTTCCAAAGCAGCTACTTTACTCCCAACTTAAGAATGGAAAACGGAATATTGGTGGACAGCAAAAGAGATTCAAAGATACTCTCAAAGCTAATTTAAAAAAATGTAATATCAGCATTGAGAACTGGGAAGCCCTAACTCATGAGCGTTTCAATTGGAGGTCAGCCTTTATTAATGGCGCTATGGACTTTGAAGAAGCACGAGTACAGGGCGAAAAGGAGAAGAGAGCTAAAAGGAAGGCACGTCAGGCAAACCCTCATCATGACCGTCTCCCACCCGGAAACCTATGCCCTCATTGTGGGAGGTTGTGCGGATCCAGAATTGGCCTTTATAGCCACTTACGGATTCACCGTTAAAATTTTACCTTTGGAAGACAATCTTACTCGGCTACGAGTGATCGCCAATGATTAATACAGCATTCAGGGGGAAATGATTTTAAAAATTCTGTTAGATTATGGAAATTGTATATGTAACATATTGTTATACCATTGCTTACAGCACTGCTGTAAAATCTTATATGTGTTTATTGAAAGGGCATTCATTAAAAAAATCAGTGTAGCTGTGGTGTTTTTAAATATGAAGAATATAATATTCACATCAGAGTGGTTGCAGTTTGAATTATATCTGCGAAGCATGATGCCTTTTAATTATTTTTTAAAATTTCATTTGTCCTCATTTATTTGCTTGTGTGTGTTAAAAACAAGTTTTTTTAAAAAAAACTTCTAAAACTTACTTAACTCTGGTCAGCATACACATATGTTCAGAGAACCTTCTGATGAGGAGGTACCCAGCCTATTGTGAACCACATGAGAAAAAGGAGAAATCGGGGAGAATAGCTCTATATCCTTTGTTGAGTAGGTTATAGAGCATAAAATATGAATAATATAAAAATTAATTATTAATTATTATATTAAAATCCAGAATTGCTCAGTGAAATAGAATAGCAGTAGATTCAGAACAGAAGAGGAAACACCACTTCCTACAACATAGAGTGGGCCCACATCCTAATTAACAGAGGACAGCTCTTTGTTTAAAGGCATTCTGTGTTTGCATGACTATTTGGTCCAAATCCAGTTTAAAGATAAAGAGCTGTAAGATGAGAGAACAGAAGCCTTGATCTTGCCCATGAACCTTTAGCCAATTTAGTGACAAGCAGCAATAGATCTTAAGTGTGTCTGGATTTTGTATGCTAAACTATTTAATACAGTTCGTATAGAAAATATGGAAGGACCTGAAATACATATATTTTAAAAGTGATGCTCAAGATTTAATGGATTGGTTGCCATTTGGTCTTGAAGTTAATGGACCTGGTGAAGCCCCTAAATGATATGAAACAAACAGGAGATAACTTAAAGGATAGCATCACCGATGTAATGAACATGAATTTGAGCAAACTCCGAGAGACAGTGGAGGACAGGAAGGCCTGGCGTGCTATGGTCCATGAGGTCATGAAGAGTCGGACACAACTAAACGACTGAACAACAACAAAAACCTTCCTTCAAAAAGAAATACCAAGAAGATTCGGGGGGCTTTCCAAACAGATTGAACCAAAGTACAAGGAAGAGACATTTATCACATTCTTTGCATATCATTTAAAAGGAAAGTTTCCTCTGTTCAGTGGAACTTGGTCCATTGAAATCAGCCTGCATGAGATTGCAACCTTAACCCCATATTTAACTTTCCCATTAAAACCAGTGGGTACTGAACTAGGCTAAAGAAATGGTGGCTGAACTGTGTCCATTATTTGTATATGCTTATTTATTTATTTATCACATTTCTCTGCCGCCCATCTCATAAACAACAACTCTTTCACTGTGTGAGGGGATGAAAATGCCTCACAAAGGTTTGTTTGGCCTGATTTGGCATTTCTAGTTTCATTAGGAAGGCAAGAAACTTAATCTTGGAAGAATGATGCCTGTTGAGAAACACGTTGTTCATCAAGAAACGTAGCCCAGTAGATTCAAAGAATTTAGGACAAAGTTTTCCCCAGGTTAAGTTTGTGACTTACGTATGGATATATTGGTTGCTACTGATCCAAAAGCAAAAGCAGTTTAGGAAAAACAACTACTTGAAGTAATCTGAGCTTGTCTTGAATTTCTCTCAAAAAAACTCAGGAGGTTTCCCAGAACAAGGATTGCAGATCAAGCTCTCTTTAGTAGCAGGAGTAAAAGTAGGAGGATGGCTTGCTTACAAACAAACAGTTTCCTTTCAGCTGCAATCCCAGGATGCCATTCCAAAATATTCTGGCTCTCTTCCACTAGCCCCGGAAATAAGGGGTCTTTTTCAATTGCATGCTTTGCATGTCCAACTCTGAGATATCTGTCTTGGTCTGGAAAAGTGGAAGAACTTTCTCCCCTCTGGCATTCAGAAGCAAATCCATTCCCAGTTCTTGATGGGGAATGTTTTCACATATTATTCAAAAACTGTATTTCCATTCTTAGCCTATCCTATACTGAAAGACCCCAATGAACAACGGGACAGTAAAGTTTAAACTCACCTATGATCCACAGGTACATGCAGGGCCACACAAAATAAACTCATTGGTAAAGATTAAGGAGGAAGGTATAAAGTGCTTCCAAATTATAGGGAACATTTGGAAGGTGATTAATGGAAAGGAGTTTCACAATTGAAGAAGAGGAGCAACGCTCACCAAGAACACCGTCCGAGAATGAAATACAGATGGCCGGCTGAGCTAACAGAGGCATATTTAGAGGAACCAAGATGTACGAAGTTCCAAAAACTAAAAAGCAAGCTGTGTATTATGTAACAGGTGGTTTTAAATGAATAATGTTGTTTATCCAACATTAGTTGGTATGGTGCTCGGAATTCAACAGCTGTATGAATATTGCTGTTTTATCTTCCTGGAAAATAAAGTATCTTTTCTATTCAATATGCCTTTTAAGCAGGCCTCTTCTAAAGAAGAACCTAGGGTGGTGTTAGAACAAAAATAATTGATAATATTCTATAACATCATTCCTACTTGCTTGTTATTTTTTTTTCCTGTTGGACTTCACTCCTAATTCTTTTGTTGCTGACACTTTTTGAGCTCTATTATTTCCCCCTTTTTGATCGCTTCTATATCTACAACAGAGCATTTTTTTTCTTCTTTTATAGCATAATGTTGGAAGATTTAGGAGTTTTACTGAATGATTAGAAAAGTAGTCTTCAAATTAATAGTAGCTGATATTAGAAAATAGCTGTGCCTTATTTCTGTGCACCTATTTCCTTCAGTATGTGAACATTTCTTTAGGTTCTATGTCTCAACCTATGAAAAATTAATAAATCTTTATTGATGTCTAGGCTAGAAACCAAGAGACTGTGAATTCTAGTTCCACCTTGGGCACAAAGCCAGCTGGGTGATTTTGGGCCAGTCACTCTCTCTCAGCCCTAGAAAGAAAGCAATGGCAAACCACTTCCAAAAATCTTGCCAAGAAAAAAGGCTAATAATAATAATAATAATAATAATAATAATAATATATCAGCATGCATCTACACCAGGGATCTCAAACTCAAATCGTCACAATGGCTACATAAGCATTATTTTATTAGCCTGAGGGTGGCAATGCGGAAGTCTTTTCAGACATTGGTAGAAAAGTCTCTAATGAGTCAAAAATTAAGAAAATGAAGAGTATCATGATATGCCTATATTATGTCTAGGTGGCAGTACTTTTCCCTAATCAGAACACCTGCCCTGACTAAGAGTGAAGAACCACGCTGAGACAAAGTGTCGAAGCTCTAGTGTTTATTGTTCTACTCTGCTAGACAGAATCCAGCTAAACTGAAATAAATTAGCCAATCCTAAGGGAAAAAGCCCATTAAACTAAGGCGGTGCTTTCTTGACTCTCTTAGGAGGGAACCAAAGAGACTCCGTACTGCGCATGCATTTGTCTCCCTGGAGAGGGCCCCCTCCTTCTCCACCAGCTATCTCCCTGACAACACCAATGTCTGGCTTCATTACTGGGATGGGTTTTTTTCCCCAAAATCAGCACTTACAAAAAATTGTCGTGAGCTGCAGAAAATGAGCAGACAGACACTGTGGAATGGGCAAAATAGCGTTGCTCCTGCTTCCCCACATGGTCTATCCAAATCCTTTCAATTGCTTTTTCAGGCTCATTTTAAACATGGGCTCACCATTCTTTGAGAAGAGTGTGCAGCAATGGCTTTCAAAAAGCTGATAGGTGCAGGAGAAGGACGATGGTACTGAGATAAAGTTCTTCCACTGCATTGTCCATCCGCCCAGCACTGCATTCTGTTTTTAGAATTGTAAAAGCAATTATAAAAATAAAATTATGACAGTAAAAGTTCCAAAGTGAGCCGAAAAATACGTGACAGGTGCTCCAAGGGCTGCGTGGTGAAGCAGGATCTCCCCCGCTTCATCACGTCACTCTTAACACTGCCTGTCAGCTGCTTCTCAGGCTGGCTGATAGATGCTGGCAGGTTAACCTGTTCCTCCTGCTACCTCTCCTCCCTCCCTCCCCATCAGCCTTGGCAGCCTGCTGGGAGGAATACCAGGGAGAATCTACAGGGTGGCTGGGGGCTTCCTAGCCCCCAGTAAAATAGGGACTGTTCTCCTGTTCTGCTGAGGACCCCCCACCCACCCAATCAGCAGGAAGCATGGGGCCTTCCGGGTAAACCAGGAAATTCCTGTGTTACCAGGAAGCACCCCCCAGGCCCCCAGCCTGTAATATAGTAGCCTAGGGAAAGCAGGGAAAGGTTTTCCCAGTAATTTGAACCTTGACTCCTTCATTATAAAAAAAGCCTATATATAGGCTGACCATACATCCCGTTTTGAATGGGACAGTCCTGTTTTTAAAGCATTTTTCAACCATCCCATCGTTTTCATAAAAATCTCAATTTTGTCCCGTTTTTCAAACCCAGCGGGAATAACGCGGAAGGAGGACCCGAGCCGAAGCACAGACCGGGGGCGGGGTTTGCAGGCAGGAGCTAATCGTGCGGACCGGGTGGCGGGGTTTGCAGGCGGGAGCCAATCACGCGGACCGGGGCTGGGGTTTGCAGGCGGGAGCCAATCACGCAGACTGGGGGCGGGGTTTGCAGGTGGGAGCGAATCGCGCAGACCGGGGGGTGGGGACCCCTGTCTTTTTCATGAATACGGAATATTACATAAGACCCCGTCCTGTTTTGCCATCCTGAAATATGGTCAGCCTACCTATACACAAGAAGCAATCTTTCAATCATGACTTACTAACTTACCGGCACTATTTTCTGAAAGATCTTTTAAATGCCCGTCTGGTTTATACAGAGAGATGGATGCCAGTAAATATATAGACTCCTTCCTAGAAAAGGAAAGGTCAGATTTTGCACATGCGAGTTTCCAAAGGTACCAACTCTATATTAATTTAAAAAAATCAACTGACACTGCCAAACACCTGCCCAATGTGGGTTCCAGTCTGTTTGAAGATGCCATCTCCTCATACCTGAAATGCTACTGTATTTAGGTGGCAAATTCAACAGCCATAAAAAGTTGAATGGGCTCAAGAATAATACTTCAATAGATACTGCAACAGCCAATCGATATATTATGGAAACTTGGCTATCAAGTCACCTCATCAATTATGAATGTTAAAAATGGATCTAAATAATTGCTTTTCAATACGAAACAGGCCTCTGCTTTTGTGGAGTAAAAAAGGGCAAGGTAAACATGGGTGTGCATTGTTTGGAAACAAGAATGAAACCAACTTTTTTGTTTTTGCAGATACATGTCATCAGGAACCTTGAATTGACTATGCCTCCATAATTAACATGCAATCAATGATCTATTGCCACCACATATGTGACATACCACATTATGTGTATTTATTTTGAAGGCATAGATATCATAATATACTAACTATAGTATTCAGGATATGCTTCACCTTAGTAAAGAATTTCGTTGACTGAACTTAATCAAATCAATGAGTTTTTTTTAAAACCAACTCATCAATCAATGGGAAATGAATTTCCATGTGGGTATTTTTCAGCATCCCAACTGACCACATTTCTTTTTAAAGAAGTGCTTTGAAAGATGGAAATGATGAACCATCGCTTTCAGGTTTCCCTTGGGTGAACTTTTATTTTAGCTCATCAAGCAGCCGCTCGTATTAGGATTGTGTTTCATTCTTCAATTAGAACCGGTCGGAACCTTATCAAGCCAAAGAACAAAGGGACGCACGGGAATTCCAGCCAAAGGGAACGCAGCCCCCTTGTGCTTCCCAGGCCGCAAAACTTTCTACTGGCTGGATGTTATTTCAAGAGCTGTGCATCCCACCCAGAGGCTTCTGTGAATCCAGAAGCCGATGGGTTCTGACGCCTTGCGAGCATCAAACTTATTCATGTTCAGGAATGGGAGGGTCGGGGCCATTGACACACACCAGTATCCTGCTGCCTATTATTTCCTGCCAGTTCTGGCAGCTTCCCAAGCTCTGACATGACAGGTGGATGGAGTTCACAAGGAAATCATGTCATGGGCCAGTTTTCCAGGAAAGCTGTTAATTCAATTCACAAAGTGAGCTCTTGAGACAGAAAGGGAATCTAACTGAGGGTGACTGCTCGTCTCTGATTTTTTAGGAGAGGAGAGGAAATCTTTCAGATACCTAGCTTTATCCAATGCAGGGGAGATTCTATTCTAGAATATGGTGTAAAATATTTTGATTCCTGAGTGGAAGTGGGGGACTATTCTTCGTAAGATATGGCTCTGTCCATTTGGTGAATCAGGTACCAAACCAGAGAGATCACAGTGGAATCAATATGAAAACAAGTGAAAACTATTTGGCCAAAATAATACACGGAGAAGTAAAAAAAAAATTGATAAATGAGCAAGGTTAAGTAACGGGTATAATTTGGCGGTACTTTTAAAGGATTATTGGTGTTATTAGTTTTATTGATATGGGTGAAATTCACTAACTGCCTGCCTTCCCTCCTCCAGCCTGTTCCCGGAGTGCCCCTATGATAGCCACGTTGAGGTGGGCAGTTAGGATGTTTCCAGGCTGACAGCTCCCAGTGCAACTAATCAAAAGACACACCAGGTAGTTATTTTTGCCCTTTCCTGCTTAAAACATGGTGTCTGCATGAAGTAAAAGTCAGAAGAAATAATGGGGGGAATGTAGCAGTTAGACTGGAATGTGCCATTATCTGGACTCCTTCCAATTCTTTGAATCAAGCAGGGCGATTACCAGATGTAAATCTCACTGAGGAACATCTTGAGTTGGGGGAATTTCAGAAGGGAACTGGGTGGGACTAGGTAATAGCTTTGGAGGCATTATTTCTCTCAATGGGGCCAGCAAAGAAGGGAACGTTGGCAAAGAAAGAAAGGACAATTGAAAAAGAAATCCCCTCCCATTTGCTGTTCCTGAGTGAGCCCAGTAGGACATAGGAAGCTATTTCGTTTCCAGTGATCCTCCCTCCCACTTTCTGTTGAATTATGCTTCTCATACCCATTTTGCCTAAATAAATGGCCAATTAGAGATTTGAACATGTTGCAAAAGAGCTACTGGTCTCAGTTATCCATATATGCACAATGGTTCTTGTTCAGTCACCTCTGGCCCACCATGTTGTTCAGGAGTTTGAAGCCTGACCCCAACCTGAAAAGCCTTGAACAGTAGTGAGCTGAATGTCTGGGTCAGGAAAAAGGCTAGCCCTATCATACCATCCTTGTGAGAAGGTGTTCTGTCTTCTATACTCACGTACAGTTGAGATGCCTGGCTGATGGTTTCAGTGCACCTGAGCTTTACAATACACCCAGTCAAATTGCTGTGCTAAACAAAATTCCAGCAGGGAAAAAAAAAGCATATTACAGCCAGAACATACTGTCTTTGTTTCCCTAGTTGACGCTTGATCAGAATGATTGCTTCAGCAAGGGAGTGACCCCCTCTGCCTTGCAGATGTTAACCACTGCCCTCATTCTGAATAAGAGTGGTTTTTTAAATCCTCTGCCCACTGATTTAGCATTGCTGTGTGTCCTGCTAATTGTCACTCTGTACAACAGCTTTATATTGTAAGAGAACACCCCCTAATATTTTTAATGACCTTAAGCAAAGTGATTGACATAAGATACCCGTGTCAGATGTTCTAGTGACGCAATACGTTCCCCCAGTAGCAGGACAGCTTCCTGCCATGATTAAGTTCGAGCTATGAAAAGTGCTAAAATGTGTGGTCAGCTTTCCTCTGATGCAAGTGATTTTATTATAGTGTCTGGTAACTGTGGAGTGTAGCAACACAAATACTGAGTCTAAACATCCCCTCCCATATGTATAGCCTCTGCTCTATTTAAATCACAGCTTGCACTTTAGAAGGCTAGGGTCTCAGTTATGAGCGCTGTTTGCATTTTTAATGGAAGAGTTGGGATAATCCATGCAATGATGTACCACCACCATTCCTTCATCTGGAGGAAGCCAGTAATATTCTGAGAGGAAATTTCTGCAGCTTGATTTTATACCTCTCTAGACACAGAGCGTTGTTGTAGTTTCAAAGCTGCAATCCTATTCACATTTACTTACGAACAAATCCTATTGGGACAAAAATAGGACATTTCAGTTGTATATAAAACTGAGCTACAGGTTCACTTCCATCCAGGAAGGCACATTCTTAATCATCTGTATGGCTGTATCTTTAAAATGTAGGACTACACTAGCCAATTTCACAAACACCTCAGGTCTTTTTGTTATTACTGTACATTCTTACACGGCAGGATGTCATGGCCCAAATCAAAGTCACATCCTTTGGTTTGGAACTTTCTTTCTATTCCCAAATGAATCTTACACACTAAGGAAGGAATGACCCTTTGAACATGATCAGATAGACTCTGTTGTTACTACTTAACATGCTAACATGCCACAGAACTGAGTCTTAACACTGGAAATAGGCTGAGATGCTTTTGCTCAAGTCTTGGACATACCCCAAATTACAGCTTCTTTGGCATGCGGAGAGATAGAAGAAACGGGATCCTGAGACCAACACTGTCCCTTGCCGCAAGTGCTGTTTTGAGGTACGAGAACAGTTCATTCTTTGTACTGGGTAGGACAAACTTTCTTGACCAAGGAATCCATCCCTGCAAGCATAGTCTGGTAGAGAGTCGGATTCCATCAATGAAGTTCAGTGGCAAAGCCACAGTGAGTGGGGCAAGGCCACCCTTTCTCTTTCTGGCGTCCTTTTTCAGTCTCTCTATTGCCCTTTTTGCTCTTTTACTCCTCACAGAGCAGGCTGTCAGGGAAAGTTTAAATCACTTGCCCAAAGTCTGAATTTTGTTCCTGCAAGAGGCTGTTGAAATTAGGTTGAGGGTATATGAAATTAGGCAATGAGCCACATGTGCTACATGTTGCCTACCTCTCCCCTATAAGCACAATAGCAGTCAACATCAACACCAGATATTCTCCTTTACTGCTACTTATGAAGCTTACTTACATTACAACAGACAAACACATTTCCAAACTTGAAATCAGTGCCACATCTTGTGGCAGTGAATTCCATGAATTGTGGTCTGAGAGAAGTAGTGGTTTCTTTCCTGATATACTGCAAATTAGAGCATCTGTCTGGAATATCATTATTACGAAATACTTACACTTTTTTTCTTCTCTTCATGAAGTGTTTTATTTGATACTTGCACCCCCTTCCTTATCTGCTGTTCATGTATTATATTACAGCCCATCTTTTTTGTCTTTTCTATAAAACAAATGCATTTACTATGTATAAATGGGAAGGGCTTACTAGGGAAAATATTCTAACTTTGGAATCTGATCCCACGGGAAACATGGCTCGCACCAGCTCTGAATTAAATTCAACAATCTGTTAGAACCATTTTATTTGCATTTAATGCATTTAATTTGTATATACATTTTACCATTTCAATTTGCATTTGATTTGAGCTTTTTAAAATTTTACTGCTTAAGGCTTGGTTCTTAGGATCTTTTATTGTATTTAAGTTTTTAACACAATTTTTGCATACACTGCCCCATACATTTCTTAAATAAAGATGCAGAAGAGAAGGTTCAACATTAGCAGACTTTTAGAGGTTCAACTGCACTCAATAATCAGTAATTCTACAAGCTTTCAGGGACTGGATAAAAGTTCAATCTGTGTTGCTCAATTCAAGGTGGTAGCCCTGCATGCCAAAGTATTTCCCCTCTAGTTTCTCACATTCCTTAGAATTTCAGTGGGGCAGGGATGAACATAACACACTGAATCCATCCTTCATATCACTAATATGCATACTGGTCTTCTGGGATGGATCAGTACAAAAAGTTCCAGATCAGAATGCAAATAACTAAACCTTGTGAAGCTCTAGCAGCAGCAATTATTTATTATTTTTAAATGAAGGGTTCATTAAAAAAATTAATATCAAAACCACCCCAAAGTGCTAAGTATGAGAGCATTATAATAATGAAATTTACAGAAAAAGTCACTTTTAGCTGTACAGGTGTTTTGTTGTTTTCTTTGGGCTAATAAGCATAGAGATCAACTTGTGTCTAAGTATTAATCCCCCTCCCCTGAGCACCCCAAAAGTTTTTTTTAAAGTTCACCATTTCTTTTTAAACAGTACCACAACTTTCTCAGGAACTAAACAAAGAGTAGAGAAGAGATCCAAGAACTGGCTAATGCAGCTACTGTAGCCTTTTAAAAAATATGTTGATCAAAGATGTGTATGAACTTCATCTATAGAAAACACAATGCTACAAAATTAGAGGACAAAACCATGGAGCAGGCTTTTGGCACTTTTAGGTGTGTTCTGATCACCTTCTCAATTTTCCTGACATTTCCTGACATTTGTTTCCAACATTATCCAAGCATTCAGAATAGCTTGGAACGCAACAAAAGTCTTTTGGAGCAGGAGATGGGGCTGGGGAAGGGGGCAGTTGGCAGGGGCAAAGAATGGGGATGAGGAGGCAAATAACATTTCAAGATTGGTTTTCCAAATGGGTATAGAAGGAAAAAGGGGATTGCTTTGGTTGCAGCCCTTTGTAGATCAAGCAAACATGCTAATCAATTAAGCATGCAATGGAATTGCTATTTTCAGTTTGGGAGATGGAACTGAAGCAGGATCTTTATGTTCCACACAAAGGCATGCAACAACAGCTAGAAGTCGATTTTTCAAGGGGAATCTGGAGTAGAAAGGCAGCTGAGGTTTAAGTCTTTCCCTGCCTTTTGTGGGAAAGACGACTATGGAATTATTTACCACAAGATGTGGCTATAGTGACACAGATGTATTTGCGACTATTAGCCATGATAGAATTGTTCACATGCTCCTCTCCCCAATTGTTTTCAAAAGTTGCTTCTCAGGAAAGGAATTTAAGGCAAGCTTTTGTCACATATATAGACTTGAAACAAATAAATCTATGAAAAAAGATAAAACATTACCTTGCTCTTATGGGGATATACACTGCTCAAAAAAATAAAGGGAACACTGAAACAACACAATGTAAGTCCAAGTCAATCACACTTCTATGAAATCAAACTGTCCACTTAGGTAGCAACACTGATTGACAATCAATTTCACATGCTGTTGTGCACATGGAATAGACAACAGGCGGAAAGCATAGGCAGTTAGCAAGACATCCCCAATAAAGGAGTGGATCTGCAGGTGGTGACCACAGACCACTTCTCAGTTCCTATGCTTTCTGGCTGATGGTTTGGTCACTTTTGAATGCTGGTGGTGCTTCCACTCTAGTGGTAGCATGAGACGGAGTCTACAACCCACACAAGTGGCTCAGGTAGTGCAGCTCATCCAGGATGGCACATCAATGCGAGCTGTGGCAAGGTTTGCTGTGTCTGTCAGCGTAGTGTCCAGAGCATGGAGGCGCTACCAGGAGACAGGTCAGTACATCAGGAGACGTGGAGGAGGCCATAGGAGGGCAACAACCCAGCAGCAGGACCGCTACCTCCTCCTTTGTGCAAGGAGGGACAGGAGGAGCACTGCCAGAGCCCTGCAAAATGACCTCCAGTGGGCCACAAATGTGTGTGTGGCTGCTCAAACGGTCAGAAACAGACTCCATGAGGGTGGTATGAGGGCCCGACGTCCACAGGTGGGGGTTGTGCTTACAGCCCAACACCGTGCAGGACGTTTGGCATTTGCCAGAGAACACCAAGATTGGCAACTTCGCCACTGGCGCCCTGTGCCCTTCACAGATGAAAGCAGGTTCACACTGAGCACATGTGACAGACGTGACAGGGTCTGGAGACGCTGTGGAGAACGTTCTGCTGCCTGCAACATCCTCCAGCATGACCAGTTTGGCAGTGGGTCAGTAATGGTGTGGGGTGGCATTTCTTTAGGGGGCCGCACAGCCCTCCATGTGCTCGCCAGAGGTAGCCTGACTGCCATTAGGTACCGAGATGAGATCCTCAGACCCCTTGTGAGACCATATGCTGGTGCGGTTGGCCCTGGGTTCCTCCTAATGCAAGACAATGCTAGACCTCATGTGGCTGGAGTGTGCCAGCAGTTCCTGCAAGACGAAGGCATTGATTCTATGGACTGGCCCGCCCGTTCCCCAGACCTGAATCCAATTGAGCACATCTGGGACATCATGTCTCGCTCCATCCACCAACGCCACGTTGCACCACAGACTGTCCAGGAGTTGGGGGATGCTTTAGTCCAGGTGTGGGAGGAGATCCCTCAGGAGACCATCTGCCACCTCATCAGGAGCATGCCCAGGCATTGTAGGGAGGTCATACAGGCACATGGAGGCCACACACACTACTGAGCCTCATTTTGACTTGTTTTAAGGACATTGCATCAACGTTGGATCAGCCTGTAGTGTTCTTTTCCACTTTAATTTTTGAGTGTAACTCCACATCCAGACCTCCAGGGGTTGCTTACATTTGATTTCCATTGCTTTTTGTGTGATGTTGTTGTCAGCACATTCAACTATGTAATGAACAAAGTAATTAATACGAGTATTTCATTCATTCAGATCTAGGATGTCTTATTTCAGTGTTCCCTTTATTTTTTTGAGCAGCTTATTTGCCTTATCAATTGCCCACCACTGTCTTTGACTGTAATAGGTTTTCTCATCTTAGCTTGGCTTACTTTTGAAGTTTATAATACAAAGGGGGGGGGGCAAGGGGGAAATGATGATAGGGGACTAAATGGAAGAAAAAAACCTACTAAACCTAATGCATCTTGAAACATGTTTATGATAAAATGGATACCAATTATTCCTGATTTTGCAAGAATTGTTTACTTCTTAATATTGATAAATCCAATCAGTCATTAATAAAAGACATCCTGTAGCCCAAATGAAAATAAATAGACTTGTGCACTCTGTGACCCATCGCATTCTCTCTTTCTTTTTCAGAGTTTTTTCCATGCAGTTCTTAAGCAAACAGGCTCCTCTGATTAGCCACTAGAACCGTCTGGCTTTCACGCCTCTTGGCCTTCTTGTTGTGCTGGCGGATTTTCCAGCATAATGCACTTGACACCAGCAAAAAGAGTCCAGATGACAAGAGGATCAAACCAAACACTGAGATGATGGATCCATGGGAGTTGAAGCTATATGCCACAGCAGTGACCACCACCCCAGCAATGAGGATCACTACCCCAAATGGGATTGTACAGCGGTAACAGGAGAGTTCAGCTCCACCGGTGGCAGCCGTCAGTTGGCATTCGCTCACCAAAGGGACAGCTGTTACCCTGTAGTCATTGTGGTTGCTTTTCTCCTGTGTTGCACACTGAGGACACTTGGAACTGCCCAAGATCTCTTTAATCGGCTCATCTGTCATCTTGCAATTTTTGACTAGCTTCTCTTGCATCAATGCTGAGGCTTGAATGGGTGTTGTCTGAAAGGTTTCAGCTGTGAAAAGGAAATGGATTTGAATGCATGAGTATTTCTGGACTAACTCTAGAAACAGGACGGACAATCTGTAGCCCCCCCCCCCACCTTCTAACTCCCAGAGCCCTCTGTAACCCAAAGTCAATAGCATTTGGAAATGGGAAAGCAAACGGCAATATAAGCCATAAAATAGTCTTAACATTGTACAAAACCGGATACAGCATCCTAAGCCTTGCCTCCCAAATCCAAGAATAACCTGGGCCCACTTATGTGCCACAACCCTACCCACAGTGCCCCTCACTCCCCCCATATAATGTTAAGAACAACTTGTTCATTTCCACATCACTATTGGGGAGAGAGGGATAAATATTCTCTGACGCTATTATCCCTAACCTGGGAGTTATTGGCAAATTCTGTCCTGTGCCTATATTGAAAGTTGGGAGAGAATGAGTCTTTCCAATGTAATTCAGAGCCACCTTCTGTCTTCCTATATTTTTAACTTAAACTCAGACATTCCTCTACTACAATTTTATATTGATTCATTTGTTGTAATTCAAATAATTGTGAGTTTGGGGGCACAGATTAGTTGAGTAGTAAAAATGGCAAGAGAAAATATTTTTGAAGGGGTAACAGAGATTCCTTGCTAACGTCTGGAGTAATCTTTGAGATATTTGAACAAAAATGCAACTGACATTTATCTAAATATTATGGAATAAATGGTATCATCATATTGAAAGTTACCAAAAAGAGTATTAAGACCAGCAATGTCTAGAGAAAAGGGATAGTTCCAGCTTAGTCCATAGCACATCTACAGTATTTTGTATTCAGACTGAGAAGATCCCAGATACAAACTCTAGCATCTCTAGTTACAAAAAGGATCAGAAAGCAGGTGAGGGGAAGGATCTCTGCTGGAGACCTTCTTTATCCATGAACAGTGGTAGATCACCTCTTCCCTTGATCGTCATTGCTCTTCTTTGTATCTTATACTATATATTATGTAGGACTGTTGGGAAGGGCTTTGTTGGCTGTGGTGATCCAAATGTAGAATGTCGCCTCCTCGTCTTCAAAATTTCACTGGCACCAATCCTGATTAATTTATTCTGGGTTATTTATACAATTTTGGATTCTTAATTGAACATATTAAGAACATAATAATACTCTTATGTTCCTTTGTAGTGACCGCTGTTGAATAGTTTAATTGACTGACCCTGAAGTTTCTGATTCAGACTGGGTTTGAAACAATTAAAGCAATACAGGTTGATCTGTGAATATCGGAGACAGTCCACTCCACTTTTGTTTTTAGTTTGAGGTTTCTAGTGTCCTACTGAAATCAAGGAGAGAGAAAGAGAGAGAAGTAGTTGGTGTGGAACTGTCAAGCCTTAACTTGTTCGGGTCAGTGCCTGAACAGAGCTATCAAATGTACTCTGCAGGTATCTTTTACTTATTGAAAACATTTACTCTGGGCCTTTCCAAACCTCAATATAGGTTCCAGCAATACAACAATGAAAGTACAAAATTATTTGTGATTTTTCAGGCTATTACACTACATAGCTCACACAAGGCAAACTGATCTCCTACTGTTTGTATGTGCAGCCTTCCTTCTCCCAGTCATTTGCTGCCAGTCATTTCCTTCCAGATGGAAGAAAAGCAGGGAGCATGAACCTTTACAATACCTGCCTATCCTGGCTTTTAAAAAGCACTGGGACCTTCCCAGGTATGACCTGGCCACCCTGGAAAACTCAGTGGGAAAGAAGTAAGAAGAGGGAGAAAAATATTTCCAATTTTAGGCAGTAGAATTAAACACCCTGTTAGATCAACACCTTAATTTACACCCCAATTTGGTATAATCTCAGCATAAAGATATTTTAAATAAATAATCATTCCCTGTTTAGGACAGCAACTGAACATGAATTATTCTAGCACAATGGGACCGGAGTGATGCTACCATAGTGCTATATACCCCTGAATTTCTATTTTATTATTATTATTAGATTTTAATCCCACCTTTACATTTGGTCAACGCAAGGTTGTACCTAATTCTCCCACCTCCTATTTTCCCCACAAAACAACCCTGTGAGGTGGGTTGGGCTAAGAGAGAGGGACTGGCCCTAAGTCCCCCAGCCAGCTTTCATGCCGAAGGGAGGCCTAGAACTCACAGTCTCCTGGTTTCTAAGTCAGCACCTTAACCACTACATCAAACTGGCTCTCCATTTCCCCACTGAAAGCCGCCATTTGCAGAGTAAAAGCTTCTGGTAATTGGAAAGCCACTCTACCTGTATTCCATTGGTACTTTGCTGTTTGGTTTGATATGCTTTTGTTTCTGTTTCAGTTATAAAGTTTTATATTATATGTAATTCATTCTTTTTATCGACCAGGAAGATTATTTTGGCAGAAATAGAAAATCAATCAGTCAATTAATAGGGTAAAAGTAATTATTAAGGGTAGATCAACATAATCTGAGGGGAAGAGTAAGTAATTTCAGGCTTAATGGTTTATGGATCATGACTGAGCAGAACAGCTAAAAGTATAAACACATTGCAGGAGTACTAGGGACCATGCACTTATATTTTAAAGCAAGTTCCATGGAAATCTATGGGATAAGAAACATATAGGCCTAGCTAATTGTACAGGGTATGAGTTATTGAGTGTTCTACTGGTTTAGGTAGCACAACTGGGAGAAAATGAAGGGTTGTATAGCATGTTTTTCTTCTTCCACACTAGGTACCATACTCCCATCAACAATTCTTAAGTACTAAAATTCACTGTTTTAGATCAGGTCAAACTTGCACATAGATAGGATTCTCAAAAGTCATATAACAAGGTTTGTTAATTTTTATTTAGTGTGAGCCGTTTTAGTTTAGAATCTGTGGTCTCTCTTATGAATGAACCAGTTTACTATGCTTGCAAAACACACACACAGCATACCACAGCCATCAACAATTGAATACTGATTTTCAATCTATTTTATAATCAAGCTTATTTTTCATTCAATAATAATTGAATAATTGAAATATTATTTCCATATTCCCAGAATGTAGATGTGAATTTTTTGCAATATAAAGCATCAATAATTGATCTTTTTTTTAAAAAAATGCTGTTGCACTCCATACTCATTTATACCCTAATATTCTGCATCAGCCTTTATTCATGCCTGATACCCTGTCTAAATCAATAGATGTACCACTAGCTGGTACAAAATATATTCAAAATAAGCAAAATCAAGTATTTATTTGCAATTTCCTAAGGCACAGAAACACCAAAGATTGCTTAACACTGTTTTCCAGGCATTCATCATCACTGGTCAGTAATTCTTACAGAGAATTCTTGGGTGGTGAGTCAGGGAATGTTTATAGAAACCACTGCCCATTACCTTTCTTAAGCTTATTCCCACTTTAAGTTAACCTACTTCCCTGTCATTAGACAAACTATTTTAAGACTGTAGTGAGAGTAGCCAGTTCCCATTGCAACGTAAATTTCTCTAGAAAAATGTCCTTGATGAAAAGCATTCCCTTTCACATATTTTAAACTAGAGAGATTGAGGGAAAAATGCAATTTGGAATAGTTTTGTTTTTTAATGCTTTTCAGTAGTGAGCATTGTTTGGGGGTATTTCTGTGTTTCTTTCAATAAAGAATCCCAGCATGTTGCAAAGTTCTTCACAGAAATCCTATTCAATTAATGCATTACATTTTTAATATCTACCTTGACTGAAGCTGGATAAAGTATGGCAAAACTGACCTTACTATGACCATACTAAAATCATTTTTCTTCTTATTGAGAGGTTGCTGCAAGATGCCAGTTTTGTCAAGATGCCAAAGATAGCGGGCTCTCAATTTAAGTGGAGCAACCACCCAGTGAGATTAACATAAAGATTATCTTGACTCCACTCTGAACAATTTATATTCATGTGGCAAATGATGCCCTTGTCTTTTTATGCATAATACATGTTCCCTCTTCTTAAAAAAATAGATCATTACTTTTCAAAATAACACAGTGTGATAAGAAAGGGAAATAAATTTAGCAACACTATTATCCAAACTTGATACAAGTTTCTACCTGGTTTCCAGATACAAAAGCTGTATACTAGCGGTTCTCAACCTTTCATATCTTAGGTTCCATCTATCACTCTGTCAAAGAATATACAGCACTATAGGTCCCACCATAATAGAAACACAAAGACTACTTTTCAGAAGAAGCTATGAATATACCTGCAGGCATTCCGTTATTCCATTTATCATGTATGGTAAGCATCAAAGATTTAAGGTTTCACTGACATGCTGTGCTCCACCTAGACAATTTCTGAGTCTTACTTGTGGTATGCATATCACTATTGAGAACCATTGCTAAATGTTACTATGGTGGGGGGGTTTTTTTGTGCCTTCAAGTAAGTTTTTGACTCCTGGTGACCGTCTAGACAAGTCCCTGCAGTTTAATTGGCAAGGTTTTTTGGAAGTGGTTTGCCATTGCCTCCTTTCTAGGGCTGAGAGAGAGTGACTGGCCCAAGGTCACCCAGCTGGCTTCGTGCCTAAGGCAGGACTAGAACTCAGTCTCCTGGTTTCTAGCCTGATGCCTTAGCCACTACACTAAGCTGGCTCTCTACACTACTATAGTGTAGATCAAGGGTGGGCAACGTCAGGCCCGCGGGGCTCCCGCCTGCAAACCCCAACCCTTCCACACGATTGGCTCCCGCCCACAAACCCCACCCCCCAGTGCTTGTGATTGGCTCCCGCCCACAAACTCCGGCCCCCAGTCCGCGGAAATCCCAGAAACCCCGCCCCCACCCACCCCCGTCCCCAGTTATAAATATCCAAATGGCCCTTGGCAGAAAAAATGTTCCCCACTCCTGGTGTAGATGAAGCAATATTTATGTTTTTATTGATTTCTAATATAAAGATATAAACAAATCCAGTATAATATATTACAAAAGAGAAGGGGCTATGAGCAACAGAGTTTCCAATTCAAGATCTTATATCAGTCATTGAAATATTGCATAGTCATTCTCAGATCGTCCTACAGACAGAGACACACAGACATAGATAGTCCTACAGAGACACACAGACACAAGCTACCAGTTATACTGAGGATCTAAACAGCTTAACAGTAGTGACAACATTTAAAGAAATTGTTATGTAATTAGTAGGAAATCTTAGCCATCAAGCACAGTTCTTCACAACTTTTTCTGTTGGATAAATCTTGAGGACGAAAAAAAAGAATTCTGTGAAAGAGAACAACCATTTTCAGTCATAATAGAACAAGAAGAATGCCAACAAAAGGTTTAAATTATAATAATTTTCCAAGTATCTCAGAAATATACACCCAATGCTCCTGCCATGCTATCTATTATATACATAAAGAGATAATCAAGGGTGTATTTGATAATCCATCTTGCAGCCTCTTCATTAGTAAGGTAAAAACACCTCGTATTTTATACTCATGATATGGCTATAATCGAGTAAGACCTGATAATGCAGGTATTTAAACATTACACAGCATGGACTCATCGAAAAGTGTTTCCAACAGCACAGAAAGGAATAAGGATTACAGAAAGAATAACTTCAACACTCAAAGACCAGTCAAAACATCTTATAAAAAGAAATACACAGCAAGAGAGGCTCACTACTCATATCCATTCCATACCCAAGGCGCTCTTGAAAAGTTGTGTTTTAATGGCCTCCCTCAAAACCAACAGGATGGAAGCCAACCTAATTCTGGGGACCATGCTGTTCCAAAAAAGGAGTCAGGGATTGAGAAGGCTCATTCCCACAGCCTCTAAAATGACAACCCTTAAAAAAGAGACCTAGAGAGAGCCCATCCTACCACTGCAAGAAGGCAATCTTGTAGATAACCAGGCCCTAACCCACGAAGGACATTAAAGGTGACAATGAGCACATTGAATGGCACCTGGAAAAGAATGAGCAACCATTCTGAATGAGCGGCTCTTGAAGTAGAAGTGTTACATGAGAGAAACTCAAGGCTTCCTGTACTATTCAAGCCCTTGCATTCTGGACCAACTTGAGCTTCTGGATGCTCTTCAAGGGAAGCCCCACGTTGAAACCTTGCAAGGAATCCTCAATAGGATCTGCCTAGTTAGCACCCAGTTCCAAGTGGATTTGAGCAATTTTATGTTCCTCATCTCTCCTTAATAGGGTTAGGGCAAGGGTCGGCAAACCGCGGCTCGCGAGCCACATGCGGCTCTTTGGCCCCTTGAGTGTGGCTCTTCCACAAAATACTGCATCACTGTCCGGAATGGTCTAAATAGAACGCCGCTCTACGAATACCGTCACGCGCCCAGCTAAGCCTTCGGACGGGTGCGCGTGTATCTACGGGCTCAGAAGCCAGGGTGCGTGCATCAAAAGGTGTGCCGCTCTTCTCATTGGCTGCTCGGACGGAGACGCGTCGCACCCAAACATTGCGGGGCGTGACCAATAGCCAAGCCCGAAGCAGAGATCTCGAGAGAGTTGATCTGAAGCTGGCACCGCCATGTTGAAATAGGGAGAGGCCACAGCCAGTTTATGTCATTCTTCGGGGTTTTTTTATTTTCGAAAAGGAACGCGAACACCTCAGGGAAGCATTTGGATCGACACGTGTTTTAAATTGTTCCCCCCCCCCCGAGAAATCCCGGTGGTGTCAAAGAGGCGGGCAGGGGGACGGCAACGAGAGGATGGTGCAGTCCTGCTCTGCCTACCGTTGCCGGAATCGATACGACAAAGAGAAGCCCATCTCTTTCCACAAGTGAGTAGGGGCGGGGGCAAGAAAACGGGAGCGGGGGAGAGAGCGAGAGAGACGCTCTCTGGACCAGGCGGGAAAGGGAGACAGCGTTCGCTTCGCCAAGAGCAGCGGGCGCAGTGGGGACTGCATTGGCGGCAACCATGAGGCAGCAGCAGCAAGCTAAAGCCACCTTGTGCCTGATCCACCTTGCCTTGCAGGCACAGAGGAGCTGGCCGAGGGGGTGGGGAAGAAGATCCCTGGTTGCAATCAGGAAAGGGGCAGATTGTGGGAGACTTTGTCTCCAAGGCGCTGTAAGGGAGCGAAGGACAGGCAGAGGAGAAGATCAGGGAAGCGGACTTGTCTCCAAGCAATTAACTCGGAGATTATACGCTGGTGGCGGGTGGGGTGGGGTGGGGTGGGGTGGGGAGCTGCAGCTACATTTTGCCACCCAAAATTGTTTTCAAGGCTCCCGCCCACAAACCCTGCCCCCAGTACGTGCAATTGGCTCCTGCCCACAAACCCCGCCCCCTTCCACGCGATTGGCTCCTGTCTGCAAACCCCGCCCCCTTCCACGCGATTGGCTCCCGCCCGCAAACCCCGCCCCCTGGCCCTCGAGTGATGTTATAAATGTCAAAATGGCTCCTGGCATAAAAAAGTTTGCCGACCCCTGGGTTAGGGTAACTTTAAATGAGAGCCAGTTTGGTGTAGTGGTTAAGGCACTGGGCTAGAAACCAGGAGACTGTGAGTTCTAGTTCCGCCTTGGGCATGAAGCCAGCTGGGTGGCCTTGGGCCAGTCACTTTCTCTCAGCCCTGGGAAGCAGGCAATAGCAAACCACTTCTGAAAAACCTTGCCAAGAAAACTGCAGGGACTTGTCCAGGCAGTCTCCAAGAATCGGACACAATTGAACGGATTTAAAAAAACACCTTTAAATAGGGCCACTGGGTAACAATCTGTGGACGCAATATGAGAAGAGAAATATTTCACCACTCTTATTAGCACAGTGTAGGCTCAAAGCTATACTCTTACAAGGTCCAGGTAGGCTTGCTCTTTGTCTTTTGCTGATGTTGCTTTAGGTATCTCTTCTGCTGTTTCACTTCCTGGAGCCTCTCAATAATCCAAGGAGTTCTCCTGAACTGGTGTTCAGGAAGAGGCCACCCAGGTGCAATTCCATCCAAAGCTGCAGCTGTCCCAGTATTCCAGCTGGAGACCAACACCTCAGCAGAGGGGCCCACCAGGTCTTGGGAATCTCACCAAGCACTCTCTGGAAGCCAAGTGGATCCATTATGTGCTTTGTTGTTGTTGTTGTTCAGTCGTTGTGTCTGACTCTTTGTGACTCCATGGACCATAGCACGCCAGGCCTTCCTGTCCTCCACTGTCTCCCGGAGTTTACTCAAATTCACATTACATTGGTGATGCTATTTAACCAATTCATCCTCTGCCGTCCCCTTCTCCTTTTGCCTTCAGTCTTTCCCAGCATTAGGGTCAGGCCAATCAAATAGGTCTATCCTCCCTGTTTGGTAGCACTGCTCAGCTCCATAGCAATCAATCTGACCATATTAAAGGGCAGATGTTAACATCCTATATATATCACATTTGTTCCAAGACAACCACCAGATCCAACACATGACCTCCTACATGCGTTGGGGCTGTGACTCATAGAGAGATTATATCCTAGTATCATTTATTTTGCTTGTAGCTCTCCAATATCTTTGGCAAACAAGCTTCTACACAATATCTGAACTTTAAAAAAGCAAATAAAAATGAACCATGTTGAATGAACAGTTCCTTTTGTTTTCTAAAGAAGAAAAAAAGAAAATTCCTCAGCTCTCAAAGTGAGCAATACAGGCGGTGAGGTTAACCTAAAAACAAACCTAGAGATTACAGGCCAGGTTGTCAATTGGATAATCTCTTGGATATCCTTTTATGACAGGTCTGGTTTAATTACAGTGCAAGTATCATATGTCTGTTGTATACCACAATTAAAAAAACCTTGAGTTAAGCTACTATACCATACCATCTTTACTATCCATATCTATACTGCTGCCACCTCTTCAGCTCAGAAGACTAAAGGTATCCTTAAACACACAGGCCTGCATATTTTTATTAACAACCTATTATCTACTCAGCTGCATCAATGTATGTCATGTTCTGCAAAGTTTTCTAAGCAAAAGTTATTTCCCCCCAGGAAGATTGCTGTTGAACAACTGACAGTTAGAAAATCAAGGTAATATGCACCAGGAGAACGTAAGAAGCATTTCATAGACAGAAGTAAGAAATAGAGGTAAATGACCTATAAGGACTTCTTAAAAATTGGGAAAATTGGATTTTATTAAGAATATAAGATAACTCATATGTAAATATGTTTTACGACTTACAGTCGTACGTTTGTATGTTTGCGACTTACAGGGGGGGGGTAAAGCCTATATGGGGTTATGAAGACTAAAATATATACTATTATTTTCTTAATGAGTGGAAATTATTAATAGACTATTTGCAAAATGCAGGAGGGGCAAAGCTTGTATGAGGATTGGAAGATCAAAATATATATAAATGGATATATTAGACAAGAAATGTTTTTTAATATTATATATAGACCTAGCAAGTAAGATAAATTCTTTATATAACCATGACCAGAGATAAGTCGGAAGTTGACTATTTTGTATGTTTCATCTTTTTCTTTTTTTTCTTTGCTTTACTACACTTTTTTTCTTCTCTCTTTGATTTGTATTTCTATTTCTTTTTCTGTTTCTAACTTTTAACTGTGTATAATCAAAATTTAATAAAATTTATTTAAAAAAAGAAAATCAAGGTAATACACACTTTGGAGTGTCACTTTCATTCTTTACATATGAGTTATAATACATTTCTTCCTTTCCTCTTCCATGGGGCAAGTGCGAGCACCCTCCTAACCTCAAAATGTCTTCAAATCAGAAGAACTACAACATTTTCCTTCTGATAGAATATAAATTAGGGTTGTGCGAATCAAATGTTGTAACATAAATGGATCAGAAATACAGGATAGAAATTGTTCATCTTAATATTAACAAACATGTTTAAAAAGCCTATTGAATGATACATTTGTATTCCTTCCTTCAGATATTGTGTTATACTAATGCACAGTTTTGATTTCTGGTCTAAGACCATAATTTTTTGTTTTGTACTTGTTGTTGTTCATGAACACAAGCAAGAGCCAGCTTCCACCTACCTCTTCTGTAAAACATTTATCATGGCTTGTTTTGGTGAGCAAAGATGTATTTTGAAGGTTTATTCCAAAAATCAGACTTTTATCCTCCAAACCAGTCAATGAACAGCAAAAACTAAGGACTTCTGATGGTTTGTGTTGTTTTTCTTGTGAAAACCAGACACTCTATAGCACCAAAATGGGAACCTAGAGAAAAGAAATTGGATAGAATGATAACTGCAAAAGTGTGAAGTTACACAAATGATAGAAGTGTTCAATATAAGCAAAAGCATAAGCTTTTTTTCATACACACATACACACAGATAAATATATATAAATTTCTTTCAGGATTTCTGCTTACTAAATAAAGTATTTACTGCAGAATTTATTAGTCAGACTATAGCTAACAGCTCTCAAGGCAGGGCAATATATGACAAACACACACATATCAATACATTAAAAAGAACAAAACAACCAGTTTTGGGTGGGGTCTTAATTAAACCCTGCTCAAAGAGTCAGGAAGTAAACATTACCAGATATCTCCCTTTTCAAGGGAATTACCTTTGTCTGGAAGAGTTCAACATCATTCAGCCCACCAGATTAGAATTCCACAGAATAGACACCAGAGCTCTAGAAGCTCCATTATTTATGCCATTTGATCTGGTAACTTCATCCTTGTTTGTTCCTCATCAACTGCTCCAAAGAATTTTTTCAGCCTGGCTCATCTGACCAGAGAGGCCTCCAACATGACAGCGATCCAGAGGGAACAGGAAACACAAATCACTTGAGCAGCTTCTCTTCACACATAGCATTCAAAATAAAACACTTGCATTTCTCTCTGTGAAGGAGAGTCTACCTATACACCAGGGCTTTCCAAAGTTTTTCCCACGGCGACACACCAACCGGCGTTGGTGTGTCGCCGCGGGAAAACCCGGAAGTGCGGCAGCGCGCAAAAACCCGGAAGCGCTGCTGCTGCTTTTGGGTTTTCCGCGCTGCAGTTGGTGTGTCGCCGCAGGAAAACCCGGAAGCGCTGATGATGATCAGCGCTTCCGGGTTGTGTGGCGACACACCAGACTGTGTGTGGCGACACACTTTTGTGTCGCGACACACAGTTTGGAAAGCTCTGCTATACACAGTCAGCCCTATCCTTAAGCAAAATGAGACAACTTGGGAGAAGCCGAGGAGCAGTCAGGCAGTCCCCTGGCCTGCCATCCTGTTCTTTCATTCTGTCTTAGGTTACAGTGAGGTTAGAAAGATCTGTGCACCCCACTTTTTATTCTTAGCTCCCTAAACTAGCTTGTTGCCTCAGGTAGAGGGGTGAATGCTTGTCCTGCTCAGTCTCGGAAGCAAGATCCTGTCAGTGTGTGGATTGGGAGGGGAGCACCATCTTGTTCCTTGCGATCTTTCAAGTCGATCCCATTTAAAAAGACAAGCTTTCTTGAACACCTGCAGTTCTAACAGCTACAGCCGAGACTGACACTTTCCATGACTTCCCTAAGCAAGGAAGAGCCAAAGCAATGTCAACTAGAGCAACAGCTGTGAAACCGCCAGGCAGCCAGGTTAACCTTCTGAACCTGCAAAAGATCTGCTACTAAGCTTACTCAACATTCCTTTGCTCTGCCTGAATGGCTCTGGAGGATGCTTTGGCCACTTCAACACTGCAGGCCAGGGCTTCAGAGCAGGGCTAGCAAGAAATGTGAGGAACATACAAGGGGGTAACTGCCTACATACTACCTGCATTGGACCAAAATACCAAGCTGGGCTGATCCTGTCTTCTGGCCGCAGACATCCTCACTGTAACTGTCAAGGATGTATCCAGAAACACAGCCTTGAATAGTAACATTTGAAATATTTATCTTTTCTTTTGCAACATGCCTTACAAAAGTACAAGACTGGATTTTCAGTAACAACCTGACTCCAGTTGGCATTTTCAGATGCATTGGAGTATAACTCTCATAATTTCCAGCTAGAGTAGCCACTGGCTTATAGAGATGGGAACTGTAGTCCAACACATCTAGATGATGCTTGACTATGGACGGCTGCTCTATGGCAACAAAACATCTGTAATAGCAGTATAGAAAACGAAATGGACATCTGTTATTTTGAAGACTGTAATTCATGGGGGTTTCTTCTTCTCATCCCATAATTTGCTTTATGTGTAGGACATAAACATAAAGCTAATTATGTACCTTGGGCCAGTCCCTCTCTCTCAGCCCAACTCACCTCACAGGGTTGTCGTTGTGGGGAAAATAGGAGGAGGAAGGAGTATTAGGTATGTTTGCTGCCTTGAGTTATTTATAAAAATAATAAAGGCGGGATAAAAATTAAATAAATAAATAATGCACGTTTAGGCGTTCCTGTGCTCACACATACACACAAAATTCCCATTCAGTTCAATGAAAGGAGTTTCAGATTTGCAAAACATTTCGGAGATCTTGGCTCCTTGAGGAAAAGACCCAAACGCTTAGACTGCAGCTCATGGTAGAATACCTGCTTTGTACACTGATAATCTATCCCGAATTCTCTCTTTCATATTTCAAGGATTAGGCAAGAAGTGATAGGAAAGATCTCTATGTCCAATAGCTTTGAGAGCTGCTTTCTAAATAGCCAATCCTGGGCTAAACAGAGAGGTTATCTGACCTGGCATAAAGTTCTTACATTTCCTATGAATTGAAAGGCAAATGGAATTCAGGACTAGACATGTTCAATGAATTCCAGTTTCAGTGCATGAGCTGCCAAAGCACAGAATAGCTTTTCCACAGGTTAGATTTAAAGATACATCATCTATGATTCTGAAGGGCAGATAGAATCACATTCCCCCTAAAAGATAATCTCTTTCC
This sequence comes from Charina bottae, assembly GCA_023362775.1. Taxonomy (NCBI): domain Eukaryota; kingdom Metazoa; phylum Chordata; class Lepidosauria; order Squamata; family Charinaidae; genus Charina; species Charina bottae. The sequence goes on along the minus strand of JALMGJ010000002.1, from coordinate 147,147,983 downwards.
TTCTTTTGAAGGATCAACAGGGTTAGTTCCACATGTTGCATTGTTCCAGGTACCAGTTATGGCACTCCACATTTATACTGTTCCTGCTAGCTAGCTGACTGAATCAGTCAAATGAGGAAAATGTGTATGTCCTGCTTGTGGGCTGCTCTTGTAAATTATCTGAGAAGGTTGCTAAGTTGTGTGGCAACTGCTATGAGGAGGATGTGGGTCTAATGCCAAACTTGTTGAATTGTCTAGATGTTGCTACATACATTATTAACATCATTATTTTCTGTCTAAAAGCATTTTATGAGATGCACCCTAACACTGCCAAATATTTTAATTAAACAAATTTATTTTATAGTTCTGCCATTCCAGTTAAAATGATGTTGGCAGAGTCCCATTTCTTAAAATTACAAGCACATAAAAATATCACCAAAGCTGAACAACTACAAACCTGGTGTTATGTTTTCAAACAAAAGCACAGAATGGGACATGTGAACTAAGGATACACAACTTTCTGTGTCTTCACACTCAATCACACATGGCTTTCACCACCTCAGAGGCTAGCTACATCCAGCAGAGAGCGCTAAGGGAGGACTGAAATATCTACAGCTTGTTTCAAGACAACTTATTACAAACTAATTCTCAAGTACAGAGGATACATGAGCAGAACTCTTAGTAGCTGGGGCGCATGTGTGTACATATTATACCATGTTCCCATAGAATGCTTGAATAGTTGGGCTCCTGGGCAGCTGTTCAGCTGGGCTCCTGGACAGTCATTCAGACAGTCATTCAGCCAGTCCTCACTTGGCTACAAAGTTCCTTGAATACCCTTGGGCCAGTCAATTGAACCTATGGTGAGGGTAAAGAAACACACATCTGCCCTGTCCTGCGATGTCTGATTTAGCACTGTTGCAGAATACAAACTCCAGTGCAACCATCAGTACAGAGGAGACCGGAGTCAAAGCCAGATAGACCTATAGTGTACTGAAGTACAGACCCACAACTACCATGGCATGTGCAGAAGGTTGGGCCAAATATTAAATGGTTTGGCAGCTTTCACCACATTCTGGGAGCTAAGCAGGAGAAGGATCATAATTCTGTGGCAGAGCACGTGGTTTGGATGCCAAAAATCCTGAGTTTAATTCACAGCATCACTAAGTAGAACTTTATATAAGTGTGAGCCTGCCCCAAAGTATGAGCCTGACCAGTGTCTAAATGAAGTATTCAAAAATAATCAAAATCATACAAGCAAAAGGTGTAAAACCTTGCTAATCTAATCAACTATCACATTTTTTAAAAAAAAATCATTAATTGTGATCAAGAGGAGAATAAAAGCATACATAGTTAGATGTACCTGTGAATCTGTACCTGTATTTCCTATCCTATCCTAACTATAGTAGCTCACAAGTCCATATGCTTGTACTATATGCATTTACACATATCAAATTTTACTATGGAGCAATCTTAAAGCTAATTGCTTTGAAGTAAAGTCCCACTGATATGAACCAAAGAAACTTGGACAGGATCAAACTAGAAAACTCTCTTTTGATCTTCTTTCCTCATCCCTCCTGCCATGAGATCCTCCTTTCAATAGTTCCTTTTTCTGTGTCTTTCTTAGAACATATTTCTCTGCCCAAGGATGGAAGGAGACAACATCAGGATTGTCATAATCTTGAAAGAGATCAGATTCTCCATAGCCTAACAGTACTTTTAATGTTCTTCCCATCTTTCACATCTTTTGTTGGACAAGGCTTGCAACTTTTGAAGCATGACAGAGTTTGGGAACAGAGACTGACTGTACCGGGAAATTATCTGTACACTTCTTGCAAAAACAGCTTTTCCCTTTGATCTTTCATGCCAGAGAAAAAAAACTCTAGTCTGTATTTCAGAACTGTCCAAACCTTGTTTTACTCATTCCTTTGCTACCTTCAACATTTTCTCTATTTCTGCTTATCTTTACTTAACTAAATTGCAAATCTTTCAGGTACTTCTATATCCTGTCTAGTGTCAATCCATTTTTCATCCTTAATTATGTTTAGCAGAAGTTGTAATAGCAGATGGGGGGTTATTTGTACAATGTTTCACCAGAACTGAGCGCCAGATTAGCCCCCGATTATGTGAAGAATTGGGGGAAAAAAACAGTTGAGCATTAACTGTGACATTTTGCAGAAAGAAGATTAAAAAGTTATGGCTTCCAGGAATGCTCAAGGTTGGCCACTTTAAAGTAAAATTAAAAAAAGTAAAGTAAAACACACTAATAATAGTGACGGACCAGGCCTGATAATCCTTGCTGAGTATAGCATTTATTAGCAACTATAAGGGGCTGCTCTTATGTTCTTACTCAGAAGTAAGCTCTGCTCCATTAAAAGTTTTTTTACTTCCATAACATTGTGCACAACCTTGATGGCATAATAATATTAAGGGAAAAGAAAGCAAATTTCCCCATCCTGTCTGCATTTAACAGCTATAAATGAAATATATACATACTTACAATTTGATAAGAAAACTGGAGCACAAAAAAACTTCAACACAGACACCCAGACAGCAATCTATCTGCTGCTTCCTTGCCTGCTATTGCACACAAGCGCGCACACGCACACGCACACACACAGGGGAGAAGCCACCCCTTTTAGGACCAGATCCTTTAATAGACTTCATCCTGTGTACGTACACAATTCAGTTTGTTTGTTGAGAACTACTGCTGCATTCCCCAGTCCAGGTATGAATTCAACATTCATGTAGCTCTGTCTCTCGACTTTTTAAAATCTTAAAATATGACTACACTTGTCCTAGCTGAGGCACAGAACGATCCCCCTCCTAACCCAGAACACTCCAGGCATCAACCTCAGGATGGTCAAGGAACACTCAAACGCAAATTAGACCACTAGGTCCAGCTGCATTTCAGAGACCTGGGTTCAAGAAAAAGAGAATCCACAGAGAAGTAACATTTTGCATATGATTATTCTTGTCCTTCCCCACCTATTCCGAGGGGGGGGGGGAAATCGGTGTAATCTAGTCTTAATCTAATCGTACTATAAGTACGATTCCAACAGCTAGTTCCGGTTGTGCGGTCCAAACGTTTATGTGCATGGTCTGTCTTTAAGCCCCATTGTGCTCAATAGGACTTAAGATCCTATAATGTTTGGAAATCTGGCAGTGAGGAAAGCGGAGCCAGAGTGGTAAAGCAAACCCCTCGCTCACCGTCGGTAATCAAATGGATAAACAAATACATAAATAAAATATACTGCGGCCCGTTTCTTTGAATACTAAGAAAGATCAAAAGACAGCAGCGCAGTTATAGGAGAGTTTTCGATTACTGTCATAGCACTAAATGCCTGGAAAATTTAGCTTAAGAGAGATTGGAGGGAAAGGGAGAAACTATCTGGAAGCACTTATCCTTTAAAAACAGAAGAGCCTAGTTTTTGTTTTTTTTAAACTGCCTACAGCCTTTGAGGAACAAAAGGGGGAAAAGACCACTTTAAAAATCCCGATTGCATTTAATATCAACCCCCTGAACTTCTCGGTGCTCTACGGACGCTTTTCGAGGTTTCCCCTACAGCTTCTCTCTCGTAACCAAAAACTGGAGTTACCGTTTAAAGGCTATCTCATTTAGGAAGGGGAAAAAAGTCTAATGCCCGGAAAAGTTTCCAAAGCTCTCCCTTTAAATCCAGCCCAGGAGCCAAAAACGCGCGCAGCTTACCTCCGCTCCACCAGAAACGAACTGAACATACACTTGCCCAGCGCGCTCCGAAGAAGGGGAAGCTAGGGACTGTAAACAAACGGCTGAGCCAGAGCTTTAAAAAAATCAAGGGACCGGAGTCAATTTCACAAGATTAAATGAAAAGCGTTCTTGGAGGGAACAAGCTGCTCATGGGTTAACCCTCCTAGTCCGGGGTGGTCTCCGGAAAATCACGGCAAAGGGGTGCCTGGGGAACCAGACCGATCCTTTGCTAACGGCAGTACAGGTTCCAGGAGACTTGACAGTGGACGAAAGTGTCTCCTTATAGAAACAAGGGTGACTCCCCTTCTGCATTAATCAATAATTGCAGGACATCTGTGTAATTATTTACCTTTGGGCAAAACACAGCTATTCAGACATTGGCAATAATTTGCTTTTACTTTATATGGTCATTTATGATTATTTACATGGACTGGTCCATGAAGTCACGAAGAGTCGGAAACGACTGAACGAATAAACAACAAATGATTATTTACACCCAGGCTTTACAAAAATTATTAGGTGTTATATTGTAAGTATTGATATCTGTCTTATTTATACCTGCCTCCCAGCTGTAATGGGGAAAAATAGTTAAAGACTGGCTGGCTGGCATGGATTATTGGGAGCCATAAGCATACTTCCCACTCCATTACAGCCAGTTACATCAACATGGTGACATTTGCATCATGTTACTGTGCAGATCAGCACAGACTGTGACTGCAGCCATGAAATTAAAAGATGCTTGCTCCTTTGGAGGAAAGCTATGGCAAACCTAGACAGCATATTAAAAAGCAGAGACATCACCTTGCCGACAAAGGTCCGTATAGTAAAAGCTATGGTTTTCCCAGTAGTAATGTATGGCTGTGAGAGTTGGACCATAAGGAAGGCTGAGCGCCGAAGAATTGATGCTTTCGAGCTGTGGTGCTGGAGAAGACTCTTGAGAGTCCCTTGGACTGCAAGGAGGTCAAATCAGTCAATCCTAAAGGAAATCAACCCTGACTGCTCATTGGAAGGACAGATGCTGAAGCTGAAGCTCAAATACCTAATGCGAAGAGAGGACTCCCTGGAAAAGACCCTGATGCTGGGAAAGACTGAAGGCAAAAGGAGAAGGGGACGGCAGAGGATGAGATGGTTAAATAGCATCACCGATGTAATGAACATGAATTTGAGTAAACTCCGGGAGACAGCGGAGGACAGGAAGGCCTGGCGTGCTATGGTCCATGGGGTCACGAAGAGTCGGACACAACTGAACAACAACAACTGTGCAAATGTAATGATTGTAAACCGCCCAGAGTCTACCATGGTAGAGATGGGTGGTGATAAATCCAAATAATAAACAAACAAACAAACAAACAAATAAATAAATAAAATGTCTCAATTATATATTTTGCATCAATCACAACGCATGTGTTGCATCACTTGCACAATGATGCCCTGGTCTCTTGTCCCTTCTGCTAACACCCATGTCTTGGGCCACCCTTCACTTGTCGTGTAGCTTTGCACCACTCATTATTTCTCAGACTTACCACCTTCATAAGAGTATTATGAGGGAAAAATAAGTAATAGGTGAGGAGAATCAATATGTCTCAAACTGTTTGGAGGAAAAGGAAGATATACATATGAATATACATACTTCAATATGCTGCCAATCAAGATGTGTTAATTCCCAACAGATGTGCATGTGTCACATTGACTCACAAACTACCCAACCACATTCTAGCTTAGCATATTGTACAAGCCCAGCCATGTAGTTGGTTAGGGTTCTGTGTGGTGTGCAAGTTGAGAAATTGGGTTAAATGACTAAACCAAAGTTAATAATGGCTAAGTATGTCATGAGAGACAACCAGTTTGGTGTAGTGGTTAAGGCACTAGGCTAGAACTTTTAGGAGACCATGAGTTCTAGTCTTGCCTTGGGCACAAAGCCAGTTGGGTGACTCTGGGCCAGTCCCTCTCTCTCATATCCAGGAAGAAGGCAAGGGCAAACCACTTCCAAAAATCTTACCAAGAAAATGGCAGGGACTAGTCCAGACAATTGCCAGGAGACCATACTGATTCAAAGGCACCAAAAAGAAAAAGTAATGAGAACACAGCCAGGATTTTAAACAGCTTTTGTGGGTTTTCAATGAGGACATGACATTCTCAATATCTGCAAAATGTTGGCTGTCAACTGAAAAAACACAAGATATCCGCCAAATTGGGGATGCAGGTAAGGATGACATAATGAAATGGCCTTCTGAAAAAGAAATGGCTGAACAGTACCTGAACAGAAAACACACCATAGGCCAGTTAGGCTTTTCCATACTGCAGCCTTCAGTGCATAAACCAGCTGAAAATGAAGCTGGCTTAAGAAATCTTTTTCAGGATTTCAATCCATTTTGACCCCAATGATGACCAGATGTTCTATCTGGACTGCAGTTAAAACTGAAGACCATTAGTGGGCAGCTAGTACCACTCAATGGAGCAGAGCGTATAACAGCAAAGAAACACGCACACAGAGAGTTTTTATCAAAATAGCATTAATGAGCGCACTAGAGAGATGTAGGTTATTGATCTTAACACACTTAGCCCACCCAAGCACAAAGAATTACATGCTTAGACAACATAGGTTCAAAAAGTAAGTACAAAAGAGTTCTTACGTTTATTTGGTCCAGTTACAGTTACATCCATTCTGTTAGGAATGATTCTTCTTCTGTGTTTCCCTAAACTGTTTGTAGATCCCTGACCCTCTTTGCTGCCAGGGGCTGCATGGAGAAAGAGGGTGGGAAATCTCCTGATTCTAGGCCGCATTGTCTCAAGATGGAGAGAGCAGTAGCATGCTGCTTCCACCTCCGGTGGATGGAGGCAGAGAGAGAGAGAAAGAGGAAGCGGGAGGGGCAACAAGCAGCTACCTCTAGAAGCACATAGAGAGTTTGCCTCCTAGAGCAATCACCCATATGCTAATGAGACATGCTGATTTGCTGGAACCTCCAACAACAGCCTCATATGGGTGGATTGCCCTGCTTCTTTCCATCTCCCACTCATGCCAGGAAAGCAAGCACCAAATTGCCTTCTGTTCTGTGGGCAGGGTTTTGAGAACTGGTTAAAAAAAAAGACAGCCATTTTACAGTTCTTCCTATTGATGGAGTTTTGAAGGTTAACAAAAGAACTCCAAGCAGCTAACAACAATCTTGCAAAGTAGAAGTGTGAACCAGAAGGGACTTGCACATTACGCTTAATTAAGATCCTACCATCCTCTGGATTTTTATATTCTTATTTATTGTACTGTTTATTGTATTTTAATGATTATTGATTTTTAATCTTAATTTTAACATTTATTGTAAACCGCCCAGAGTCTACTGTGGTGGAGATGGGCGGTGATAAATTTTATTAATAAATAAATAAATAAATAATTATGTTCAGAGATAAATTCAGTCTTCACATAGTAGTTAGATGAAGAAAAATAGAGATAGCTTACATTTATTCAGTAGATATGGATACAAGTAGATTCATAGTAGATCTGTGTGCAAGCAAGATGAAAGGACGAGAGCTGCATCTTGCAGCACCTCCTGCTTGCAGGTGTGCCCAAAGAGTAATGGAGACTGTTAATCCCCCAAACTCAAGAAGAAGAAGGAAGTGGAAATCAGGTGACCCATGTGACATCTCACAAGCACAATAGAGATGTGTTTACTAGAAAGGACCCCCCCCCTTATGCTTATGAGACAATGCTGAGTTGACCCCTGATAATTCCAACACCTATCACTCCAAGCAGTCATGGATTACTGTCTGCTTCATCATATATGCGAGAGGAATATTCCATACTATATATGTGCCCCATCAAATATTCATTGCTTTATTTGCAAACAGTAAAAATGAGAAGTAGTATGTGATTTCTGGGGATCACAAAAAAGAGGGTGAAAATGTGCCCCACATTGCTTGGCTTGTTAGATCCTCTCTGAGAATAGCACCGCCATTTAAATTTTACTTAAAGTCTGCTGAAGGTAATCTTACATTACCCTGTGGCACCTTTCGCATAAGAACTGTAGGAAATAGCGGTGGTGGCAACAGCCATCCACACAGAGAAATATGACCCTGGCAGTGATTGGAACAGACAGACAGACAGACAGACAGACAGACAGACAGACAGACACACACACACACACACACACACACACACATAGAGGGTTGGGGAATTCACTCTATAAATTCCAAGTCAAAATTTCTTCCCAGACAACTGCTCAATGTTATTTCCAAGATCCAAGGATTCTTTGGTATAGTGTCCCTATTTATTTCCTTTAAACTGAAGAATCTAGAAATCTCACATCTTTAGGGCTGGCTTTTATAAAACAGAATAGTGGGATTCTTAGAACAACAGGCTAACTGGGAGTTTTCGGACTAAAGCAATGGATCCAAGTAAGACTAATTAAACAACTTGCAAGAGTTAGACTGAAGCATGAGCAACAAGGATCATTGTTACTTTGGTCTGCTGAAATTGCCAAGCAATTCCTCATTGCAAAAGAATTGGAAAAGGGAGGTGTTTATTCTTCTGTAAGTAGCATAGGATGTTCAGAGTGGGATACTCCCAGCAGGGGCCAGAAGGCAGAATGAAAAGGTCTGAATGTGAACACAAGGAGCAAATCTTTGATTTCTCAAGACACCATTTGCCAGATCCAATAAAGCTAGTACCTCCTTCTTATTAAGAAAACAAGGGCTCTTTTCCTGAAGAATGAACAATTTGAAGAGGGTGTAACTGTTCATAATTATGATTTGAGTGGCTGTGCTTTGTGAGAATATCAACAAAAGAAAAGACCTTTTGAAAACCCAATGTTTCTGAACTATGCTAGTGTAAAGAGATTTGTGTTTTTTTAAAGGATGTTTAATTAAAACCTTAAAAATATGTAGCCTTTACTCCACAACAGAGGTTTTCAAACAGTTGCACCAAGTATCACAAAGTGTGATTCAAAGGGAGATCTTGCTGCTGAGATAGAGGATTGTTGAGTTAAAAATGCTACCCACCACTCCTTCTGCCAGCAGAAAACTATATTGACATAAAAATCTGCTCCCCCACTGATAATCCCTATATTGTCACAGGTACAATGGAAGCAAGTTATTCTGTCCTTACAGTGTACAGGTTACCTTATAGACAGCAACTGGTGGATTTCCCCAGCTTTGTTTCCCTCCCCTCTCTCTAAATGTCACCAGCCACCAGGAAAACATCCACTAATCCCTCTCCTTAATGTGGGCTGGGGTAGAAGTGAGTTTTGATAGCTGGTGAGACTGGCAGTTTAGTCATCTGTCAAAATTTCCTCTTGGTTTTGCACATTTTTTTTTGCATCTCAGCTGATATTAGGCTGCTTTTGGACATGGATTTCATGCTATTCCAGAACAGTATTAAATTTGCATTCAAAAGAAGGCCAACCAGCAGCTGGTGGGCACAGGAGAGTATGGCTGTGTCTCCCATTTACTATGCAGCCACACCTTGTCAGCTCTGCTGGTCCCTTATGGCAGGTATGGGGGGGAAGCTGCATGGTGAAGTGAGAAACAAAGCCAGGACTCTCCTGCACACCTGTCCCTGCATCTGTACCTATACCTGGTGGCTACAGGGGTCAGGAAGCTCAAATACTTTGGCCGCCTAATGCGAAGAGAGGACTCACTGGAAAAGACCCTGATGCTGGGAAAAACTGAGGGCAGAAGGAGAAGGGGATGGCAGAGGATGAGATGGTTAGATAGCATCACCAATGTAATGAACATGAATTTGAGTAAACTCCGGGAGACAGTGGAGGACAGGAAGGCCTGGCGTGCTATGGTCCATGAGGTCACGAAGAGTCAGACACGACTAAACGACTGAACAACAACAACAACAGGGGTCAGCCTGGTTTGAAAAAATGAGAGTCTCCTACTACACAAAAGAGAATGGATCTGGATTACAGAGACCAGTGGGGAGGTAGCATACCTGTCCTAGCTTAAATTTGGGATCAGATGAAGGCAGCTTCATAAGGATACAGCAAAAAAAGAAGATGCCAAGCTATGTCAGTATTACAGTTAGATGCAAGTGAGGAAATTCTCATGAATATGTGGAAATTAGAAACCTGCAGTTGCAGCTTGTTACAGTAGTTCAAATTAACATTCAGAAGCTGTCCTTGCTACAATCCTTTCACAGTTCCTGTGCCATTGTCTCACTGAAGTAAGAAAATGGAAGCCACTTTGTTTGTGTTCTGCCTAACAGTATACAGTCATATCCCTTTTTAATGACTTTATGCAAAATGATTTTGTTTTAATCTTATTTCATAATTACTGATTTGCTTAGGTGCTAGATCCTTATTTTCTGCATGTAGCAGTGATATGGGGAATTTCTGCCCCTTAGGAAATGGAGTTTTTCCAATACAAGCTCCTTAGAGCTAAGTTAGGCGTACCTAACAGTACACCTATTTCCTTTTTGCGTGCAGAAACTGGCACATACCCAATTAAAGCCAAAATAATTGTTAAGGTACTTAATTACTGGGTTAGGCTTTAATTACTGGGTTAGGTGGATTCCCAATTTGTCAAGTTGTGTCTCTTGAAGCAACTGAAATTTCCCACTTCATCTTCCAAAAGTCTTTCTGAATTCAAATAATGCATATGACAATTAGCTAATTAAAAACAGGATTCCTGATATTTTCAAAGGAATTGTTTACATAGTAACATCGCCCCTTGGCATGCACTTAATAAAACCAACTGAATATGAGTACTGTTTTAAGGTGTGTAACAGAGCCATCCCTTACAGAGGTACTCATCAGAATAGTTTAAACAAATGACATATTCCTTAAAATACCATATATTACAAGTAGTCCTTGTTTAGCGATCACAATTAGGACCAGCAACTTGGTCGTTAAGCAAAGCAATCGTTAAGTGGAACCACAACTGTGCTTATGAACTTACTTCAGCTTTGCTTTACAGACCTGTGAAGGTCATAAATGTGAGGATTGGTCGCAAAGTTACTTTTTCATCACCATTGTAACTGCAAACGGTCGCTGTCCGAGGCAGTCACTAAATGAAGAATTACCTGCATGTGTTTCTGCTCATGTTCAAATAAAACGATAGGAAACCTTTCATATTATTTATTGCACTGTCCTACTTGTGCCTATGGAAAATTGGGGAAACTATTTTGGCCCAATTCACTCAAAATTTAATATTTAATGAATTCAGACAGGGGGGCTTTATTATGGAGGCGGGAAAGCTTTGCTCAAGCAACTAAACCAAGAAATGATTTTATTAAAATTCTTAACCTTTTACTTTGATAATTAACATAGTGAAGAGAGTTAATATACTGAAATGTATATTGTATTACTAATGTACACCCTAGTAAACCTTTTAGAATTATGCTGTGTTAACATAACTGCTCTTTGCTTCTGTAAACAACGCTTCAGCTAAGAAAGTACACGTATCCAGGACTAGGAAGAGATAATTGCCTGCTGTTCAGTAGAAATGTAACATCTTCTACTGAGAACAGAGAGAGATAAGCTGCCTGCGCACTGGGACAGAGAGAAGCGCCTTTGTTCCCTGCTTGCCTATGTCATTGCTTTTGCCTGTTTGTATGACCTTGCTCTAATTGTAACCTATAAAGTGCCTGGGCCAGTTCATTGAGATTCATGGGATTCCTATACAGCATTACCTGTCATAGCGCTTTTCAGGAAGGCCCATCCAGCCTTATTTAGCTAAATAAAACTGCTTTATTTTCTTTCTACAATCCAAGCCTCGCTCAAGTTCTTTCTATTGGTAAATGAAAGGAAGCTTGGGAAATAATATCACACCTTTCAATAGCAATAATGCTCTGTAAGTTTTAATTAATTTTATGTATTCTAATTTATTTTAATTTTGGATGATTATCTTTTTACTTAACTCTCATACTGTTTATTATAACCTGTGGTTGAAACAATAAATAGATTGCATTGAGTATCTGCTTAGGCTTCCACACTGTTCCAATCAACTTTGAGCAGATTAGTTTTTCCTCACAGTAATGAACTATTGTATATAAACCCTAACAACGTAATTGGTAAAACAAGCCCTAAAAAATCCTCATAACAAGAAGCATCCATTAGCACAATAATAATCAATTTTCCTGGTGTTTCTTCCATCTCAGGAGCAGATAATCAGTCCCTTTCTATCCCTGCGCTAGAGCCAGGTCCTTACAGCCCTCCAAAACATTAAGAGAGAGAGATCCCTCTGGGGATAAGCTGCTCCAGAGGAAGAGACTTATGGATTAGAATCAGATTCCTTCATAATTTCAGTACCTTTAAATCTTTGCCTGATGTGGCCTAAATGTCTCTGCTCAGGTTTAGTGTTATTCCTTTGGATTCAGCAGCTGTTAAGCATTTCTGGGACTCTCCTAAAAACTATCTGAGCCATTATTGTCCTGTGCTGGCATGACAGACTGAAATATCAACAAGCCAATCACATTTTAGGCTTGTCACTTATGGAAACTCAGCCCATGTGGTTACTTTATGGTTGCTTGTGTATGTCATGCAAACTCAGAATTGGATTAACTGAGCATGTCATGGGAACAGAGTCTGTCAAAGCGATTCTTAGGCAAAGTGTCTGACTGCACTGTGGTGACCCGTTTGCAATTATTCTTGGATGAAAGGAGCTATTTAGATCTGTTGTACTTTTGGCTTTTAGCCCAGTTTGCAGACCGTGCAAAGGTAATCCTGGCAGACAATTCTTTTAAGCCCCTTAGCGGCCTTTGATTCTAACCACCATTATCTTTTTCTGGGTCGCCTGGCAGGAGCCGTCCGAAGAAACATGACATGAGTGGTCGTCATTGGCGGGGATCTGTCCCACAGGATACCGTTCTCCAGATCATGCGAGCTTGAGCGAGGGGGCAGATTCTGGGGCCCTTCCTTCTTCCTCCAGGCGCGTGTGCATTTTTCCCTCGCAACACCCCGGCAGGGGGGTCAGAGGGATTCGAACCCGGGCCGCGCGCGCCCCTCCGGCAACCGTTACGCCGCGCCAGGCCCGCGCGAGCTGCGCGCACGCCAGGAGCTCCGCCGGCGATGCCGCTTGGTCCCGGGCCATGTGCCCCCCGGAGATTTTTCGCGACCTGGTCCGGAGGCGCCCGGGGGGCTGCTGAAGGCGGCGGCAGAGGACGGGCGAAAGGGCGACGGGCACCACGTCTGGCGGGCCCGCGTGTGCCCCTTCTCGGTGGGGATGTCCCGAGGCGGCGGCGTGGCCTCCTCCTCGGGTGCCCCCGCCCACAGTCCGCAGCAGCACCGCGGGATCTTCTCCGAGGACCAGTTCCTGGCCATGTGCCGGGATGTGGGCAGCCCAAGCGGACCCCCCGACGGGTCCTGGCAGCTCCTCACCGATGCCGAGGGCGTCAGCATCTACCGGCTGCACGACGAGGTGCGAGGCGCCGCACCAGGGACCCCGGAGCCTGCTGCCCAGGGGAGACGGGCGGGAGAGTGCGAGGGCCTTACTTACTTACTTACTTACTTACTTACTTACTTACTTACTTCTTACTTACTCATTCATTAATCCAATTCAGTTTATTCAATTTCAGTTATGCTGTACTATGGCATTATTACCATAGAAACCAAAACCCGAAATATTCCGGGGGAGGGCGCTTACCCCAGAGTTCATTACAATATTGCCCACCTAGTTGGCAGCACTTAGCGAGCTTGGCTCATTTCAAAAAGAACGGGAAGGCTTCGATGGGAGACCTGCCAGAAATCGAAAACAAAGAGGCAGGGTGAATCACTTCTGCCCCATGGTGGAGAAGCCAGAGTGGTTGCATCCATGTAATCTCCAGCAATCGAGCTAATTTTGCAAAAGACCTTACCTTTAATTATGTTTTAACCCCACCTCTTTTCCCCAAGGAGTGCAGGGGGGCCTGCAGTGTGGCTTCCCACCTGTTATCCTCACAGCAACCCTGTAGGGAAGTTCAGTAGAAAGAGGCAGACTATGACCCAAAATCTTTCTGTAAAAGGGTGGTTGTGGAGGTTTGAACCTTGGAGCTCCCTTATCAGTCTTCCACATTTTAACCACTTTACCCATGAGCAAAACCGTGGAGAGAATAGGACTGTCAGGTGTCTTCCACCAAAGACATGGTGGTATAGTTTTTTAACCTGGAAGCTTTAATCTGTCAATTTTTTAAGCCATCTTTTTTGGGAGAAGAAATAGTTATGAAGTATCTGGGCATACATCAAATGTCCCTATCTTAAACTATGAAGATTGGCAAAATCAAATCAAAGGTTCTTCCAGTTCAATACTGTTTCCAATAGTCACCAGCCAGGAGCCTTCAGGAAATCTTGCACACAACAGTAAAGAGTCAGTTTTCTATATTTCTTTGCTGCCATCCAGTTGTCTAGATGTTTGCAGCCTAGATAGAGTAGCCCTAGCATTTAGAGGTATGCTTTTAAGGTGAAGGTTCTGTTTAGTTGTGAGGAGTAATAATCATTGATAGATTTGGCCTATTAGGGGAACTAACATAGAAGATAGGAAGGTTAACAAAAAGAATAGGCCCATGTTTATTTCTATAGGTTGAGCCACTATGACTGAGTGGCGCTTTGTAAACTGCTGTCACTAAGTTTCTCATAAATAAATAGGAACAGAACATTTACAAATGTATTTATTTATGGATTTTTATTGACAAGTGCCCAAAGAGACGCCTTCATTTTTCATGAACATTCTGCTTCTGTCATCCTGCCTTTCAAGACTCGGGATCCCATGATCCTGCAGCTTTTATTTTCTTTCTTCTGTTTCCCAGACGTGAGATGAGATGAAAGTGAGGGCTAACAGCTGGAGTTTATCTTACTTAACCATGGGGATATAGAATTTTTTTTTGTTTTCTTTTGCTTCTTTTCACTTAGGGAAGTTCACTAGGACAAAGTTGGAGAAGCTGTAGGATGCAGATCCAGCTCTTATTGCAAGGACTGGCTTTTCTGCAGCATCCTTGAGCTGGTCAGGGAGCCGGGCAGAATGCTTGGAGTGTAGGTAGAGGCAAATTTTTTCTCCTACTCTCCCTATGTAGTTTGCATCTTTGGAAATAAAGCTTTTGCTCCCCTCCTCTTCATATTCTATAGAGCTTGCTGAAAGAATACAAAGAGTGATGCGGGTTTGGGAATTAAAAATAATTATTTCTCCAAAGCCCAATTGTTCTCTTACATTTAGAAAAGTTATTCTTATTGTACATTTGTTTTTTCAGGAGAAAAAAACCTACATAATATGCTTATCACAACCATTGTCAGCTCCTGAGATCTGAAAGGCCTAGATAAAGACTTTAAACTATTTTCTCCAATATATTATCAAATAAAATAGAGTCTCCTCATCTTAGATTTTTTAAAACTTAAACTTTATTTTTTTTTCTTTCTTAGATATACCCACTGATTACCCCTACATTTATTTAGGAGGTATGAACACCATATTTCTATTGTCCCTTCCTGATTTCCTCAGCTCAAGAAGATTTTCTATAGTGCTCTGGTATAGTCTAGTAGGGGCATGGTGGCTCAGCGGGTAAGACACCAGGCTTGTTGATTGGAAGATTGCAAGTTCAGAGGTTCGAATCCCTAGTCCCGTGTGACGGAGTGAGCTCCCGCACTCGCCCCAGCTCTTGCCAACCTAGCAATTCGAAAGCATGCAAATGCAAGTAGATTAATAGGTACCACTTCGGTGGGTAGGTAACAGCGTTCCGCGCGCGTCATGCCGGCCACATGACAGCGGAAGCGTCTTCGGACCACGCTGGCTCTTTGGCTAACAAACGGAGATGAGCACCGGCCCCTGGAGTCGGACACGACTGCACAAATGTGCGGGGGGATACTTTACATTTACCTTTATAGTCTAGTACTGTCCATGTTTATCCATATTCAGGGTGGCTTAGTTCTTAGTACAGGTAGTCCTCAACTTAGGACCATTTATTCTGTGACTGTTTGAAGTTACGGTGGCGCTGAATGAAGGAACTTACGACCGGTCCCCGAAGTTATGGCCATTGCAGCACCCCCATGGTCATGTGATCAAAATTCTAGCACTTGGCAGTCCGCCTGCACTTACGACTGCAGGGGCGCTTCAACTCCCCCCACCCTCCTATTTCCCCCCATCTGTGCCCTTTTGGGCCCCTGCCGCCCTGTGCTCTGCCGCCCCAGCTGACCTTCGCTGTCTTCTTGCTCCAGACTGGCCCTTCACGAGGCAGCTGCTGGCCACGTGAGGCTTCCTTCCCCAGGTCATGCATGGTGGTTTCCTCGCAAGACCTGAGGAAGAAAGCCTCACGTGACCAGCAGCTGCCTCACGAAGGGCCAGTCTGGGCACGCCTTGTCAGTAATGAGAGCAAGAAGATGGCGAAGGTCAGCTGGGGTGGCGGAGCGCAGGGCAGCAGGGGCCCAAAAGGGCATAGATGGGGAAGATAGGCGGGTGGGGGGAGTTGGAGGCAGTCCCTTACCTTACTGAGGTTCGGGGCTGGGAAGGATCAAGCCCAGAATGGCTTGGATTGGGGTGGGTCCTTGGCTAATGACTGGTGGAATTTGCTTAACAACAGCAATGGAGAGTGCCGGGATTGCCATTGCTAAGCGATGCAGTCACATGACGTTGCGCTTTACAACCACATTGCTTAGTGATGGAACTTCTGGTCCCAATTGTGGTTGTAAGTCGAGGACTACCTGTAAGGGTGTCTAGGATTGCAGTCTGATTCATTCTTCTGTATGCTAACTCCAATAAGGTGTGGGTGTTAGTAAAATGTTTTTATTGTTTACCCTACAACTATGGAACTCCTCTCTGTTGACTTGCCATATTGCTGCCACGAAAATTATGTGGATGTGTCCATGTACTCATAAGGAGTCAGTCTTGTGTTGAAATGCAAATATAGAACAGTCTAAATCAACATCTGAATACATTCATTCAGCTATTAATTGCCAGCTTTATAATTAGTTTAGAATTGATATAGCTATTTCTTCCTTCTGGTGCCTTTCCCAAACATTCAGTTTTTCCTAAAGTCTGGCCAGGAGCCTTTTCATCCATTGACTGGTCTTTACTCTCCCCTTTCCCTGGTCAAAATCCAGCATTCTAGTCATTAGATCCTGTAGATTCATCTGGTTACCATCTCTGATCAATAGTCTGATATGCAAGTTTAGAATGATCTTGTAAAATTATTAGTATTTCATGCTTTTAAGTACTTATTCCAATACGCCTGCATGCACACAATTATGTCAAGTGTTATGATGTAAACTAACAGCTGGACAAGTGCCAGAATGATGATCAAAAGCAGAACCAGATGTAAAAGACATGTTGCTGATTGCATATTCTTTCTTGTTACTGAATCCAGATGTGATATGATACACATGGAGTTTATATGACAGAATGTGCATCTATAACAAATGATGCTGTGTGACAGGAATGATTCACCCCCAATCAAAACTGGTGACTGATGACTACCCACAGTTGACACCTTTGCAGCTTCAGCCCATGTTCACATCACATATATATGAGGTAGCCAGACTTGGTACCTAATCACTGCTGGGAATGGCTTAACAGCAACTACAGCATCCTGTAGCAGTGTACAGTCAGGCCACTTGGTATCATTAATGAAGACAAAAATGTCAGACTTTGCTATGATGTGCTTTATATAGAAGTGGATCAACACCTTCTCAATTAATTTAATTCTCATGTGGTATTGGCAAATTTGAGGACGTATCTCACTCAGTACAGATTTGAAGCGGCTTCTATTTTGGGATAGATAACTGGCCAACTAAGGGCATTCTGCCTTGAAACCTTAAAGACTTGCTGCTCTCCTGGCCAAGAGGAAAATGTGGTCAGAGCTAGCGTGATTAAAGCAGCTGCTAGGGAAGCCTGGAAGGGAACTCACTGCAGGCAGGAAGCCCGATTCTCCACCAACGAGTGCTATCATAATCGGGATGTGTGCAGATGGAATGCTGGAAGTCCTGGCTATTTCATGTGTGTATTTTGTAGCTCCCTAAGAGAGAGAGAACAATTTTGATAGTTGGGTTTAGAAATAAAGGATTTTAAATGGTAAATTACCCTACTGGTGAGATTATGCCATCTGTTGGGCCAATGTTGACCCCAATTGAGAATAATTTCACAGGGGATTTAAAACAGTCTGTGATTAAATTGCTTTGTTGTGTGAACTATGCATTGGTTGGAGTTCTCACACATTTAACAAATTTCAGTTTCTTCTTTCTCTCTGTTTTTCTTCCAAAATAAACACTAATCACATGTTCATAAAAAGTTAAAATTCTCAGGTCAAATCATACTAGTGTGAATGTTAGGAGCTTGAAATACCATTTCAAGGAGAAAAGTTAGGATGTCTCACAACTTAACTAATTTGCCATTAGAAAACATCTACAAGCTTCTAAAATCGAAAGGAGATGCCAATAAAATAATAAATAAATCACCTAAAATACGTGGTGGAATCCATCTGATAACTTGCAGTTACACTCAAAAGTATAGGATATATCTATTGTTATACAAGGTATTTTCAAATTTGTATTTAGTTTTAATTGGAAAGATTTGCTAATTTTCTGGCAAATACTTGTTTTTCACTAATTTGGCATATAGATGTATCTATGGTGTCTTGTTTTGCATTAGCACCTTTATGCATTCTAAAAAGTACTGCCTAGAAAGTATATTGTTTAAAGTTTGTTATACGCAATATAAAATAACTCTGAGAAATGGAAAAAAAAGTTCAGTATGCTTAATGTTAATGCTCCTTACCCTTCCTAAAAATATTGGAGGCCCTTTCCCTTCCCCCAAGACCCTAATTAGGAAGCTATTTCCTAGGAATCTTATTGGTTACAAAGAGTTATACTCAGCCACTAGCCCCTGGATTGTGTATATGTGTGAAACAGAGAGAGGGAGGGGGAAATAATGAGAAGAAAGAGATGAGCATGGTATGATTTCAGTCCATTAACATAAGAAGACCCTGAATTGTGAGACTTGGAAAAACCATAATTACAGTTCAGAAATTGGGGTGCTTTCACATACTAATTGATTAGATGCACTGGGTGACATTTTTCATAATGAAGTGAAACTGCTAAAGAAAGGGAATTTAAGGACTTTGATTCCAGTTTCTGCTATTTTCTCTGAATTTTCACAGATCTGTACTCAAAAGTATTATTGAAGTTATCTCAACATAGTAGCTAGATATTATATACAGTATCTGCATAAATAGCTTAGAGAAATAAAATAAGCATTTTTCCTGATGTGTATTATTTCTTGTTAATCCAGCCTACAGGTGTAAATAGAAGGAAAGCTTTTCTGCAAGATAATGGAATAGATGAATTTCTCAACCCTGAGAAAGAGGTGATGATGCAAAAAGATGCAAAAAGAATCAGGATGAGTGTTGTAACTTTTGAGATTGTAACTTTTGGCTTACAATCTTGATTATAACTTTTTAATACTAAATTAGGTTATGAGTTATACAATATAACTTATAACCTTTTATTAATTTATAACCTTATATATAAGTTATACAATAGTTCTAGTTGCAAGTATCTACAGGTCCAAATCAATTGATTGTGGAATAACTGAAGTATCTTTTTATTGATAGGAACATGTTATTCACATCAAGAAGGCATATTTGTTATACAGTAAACCATTGTAATTTTTCTGGTTTATAACAAGAAATAGCTATACAGTATAGGAATGGTTTATTGAGTCAGAGGCCATGGTGGAACTGTAATACAAGTCTGATGATCATATTTAGAATTTCAAGGTTTCTGTGTTTGTAATTCTTAATGAAATATATTTTGAACTGCTGTTCCATCTGATTGCAGCTGTATTCATTAGATCAAGCCAGTATGCTCAGATCAAACTTGGGTTACATATTCAGAACTTGATTAATTTATCTCTTGATTTTAGTGAGAAACATTGTTTCCTTCATATTTGCTATACTTTTTCCCCGCCTTCTCCAAGCTGGTGGTTCCAAATGTTTTAGATTCCAACTTCTGTCAGTCCCAGCCAACAGACTGCTCTATCTGCTGACTACATCCAGCCTTGGAGCAGGCTACTAAAATTAGGCCATTTTAGTATACACTGTATCCCTTTGTATTGGCACATTTCGTTATTGCAAAATATCTTCCTGAAGCAGTGGGGAAAAGAAGTAAAGCTTAAAGATTTTTAAAGCAGTGAAATAAAAGTATCCTTCTGGATAAAATTTTGTTGTAATTTTCTATAATATAAACATTAAGTTTTAGTTTAATATCCAGAGTAGATATAATTGCTTACCTCTGAAGGAGCAGGTTTGATGCAGATATATTCCAGCACCTATAAATCAGCATGAACTGAGTTTCTGCTGTGGTCTTTTGTAGCATAGAACACCAGTTTGGTGGCTTCCAGTTATGTTGGTCTACAGTTCCCATATTCCCAAATATTAATGTTGTACATGAAGTATTAGTCATTTAAATAATATAAGATTATTGGTAGACTTTATAAAGATTCTAACGTATCAGGAATCACTATTATTTAATTTATGAGTCTTTGGGGAAAAGACATCTGGGTTTAGGCAAAAGTGGATAACTTCATAAACTTCATAAACGTTTCCCCTTATTTAGTATTTATTTACTTTCAATACTTTTTCACAGTAATGCTTTGAAAAATCATTCCAGCAATCAAGATAGAATCCACCCTTGCCTGCAAACACCATTACGAAATTGTATGTGAATTGTACATCTTTATTTAAAAATATTTCCTTTTTTTCTTTAAATGTTGGCTTAATAGAGGCCCTAGCTGATGGCATTGAATGAAATTATGTGCATTGAATTGAGATACTATATTTAAAATTCTAACAGAATATAAGATTTAATAACCATTAGAACTCTAAGAAAGGGTAATTTCAGTGATATTATCACTTAACTTCTACTCATATAGAGTATAATATTCAGCGTGTTTCTCATCTCATCAGGGAAAACTCTTATTTCTGTTAATGCATTAAATTAGACTTGATATTCTGTTTCTACAATGAGTAATGCTAATAGCAACAAGTTCTTTATTGCTTCAAAAGTTCTAATATATCATGTAAAGCAAAGTAGTTAACAGATTAGATTATCTGGATTGAGGACTTGTAATGGTTTGCAGGAATCTAACAGAAGTAAGGTATTTAAAAGTCATAGCTAACTTTAAAAAGTAGTTACTATTATAGCTAAACATCACAACAGAAATATAATTCTTGCTACTTCCTATTGTCAAGGATGTCCCACTGCCTACGTGCCATCCTGACATGATAGTAGAGAAGGATAGACAATAGACAGAGACGGAAGGTATTCAATGTGTATTCAGCCTGATGACTTAAGTGTGAAGCCGACAGCCGCAAGCACCGATGGGAGGGAGACAAGGTACTTAGACTGTTGTTTGCAAACTTGATTTCACTTGGGTCTTTGAGATGACATGGGTCACGAACTGTAAATAAAAGATTCCTATCGATTGCAACGCTATTCATGTGAGGAGTACTGATTTGCAGGAATGGACCATCACAGAAAGACCCAAGTCAAAATGATGGACTGGAACAAGAGCAACCAGCTCTTCGAAGACAGTTCAAAATTGGGAGAACCAAGACCGGGGGGCGAAACCTCAAACCCGAAAGGGGAGGGCAGCAATCCAGGAACTCAAATCCCACAACCAGGCAACACAGGTATGATCCCGAAAGCCTGGGTAAGCACGCCACAACCACTGTCACTGATGGTAACAGGGTATGATCCCACGTGGGTGAACTCCAAAGGAGGAAACTAAGGGTGGAAGTCATCCCCAGCAACGCCCAGCTACGGAGAGAGCCCCAACATCGCAAAGACAAGGTGGAATGGGGACTTGGAATCGAGGGTCAGACAGATGGAGGAACGCCTGGACCAGATACAAGGGATGTTGGAGAAAATACTGCAGAGGCTGGAACAGTTACCAATGGGCGAAGTGGAGGTGAGAGTACAATGGGCAACAAATGAGAGCTCCAGGGGGCCGGTAGAGGGGTTGGAAAGGCAGGCAGCAGGAAGAAATCCCAATAGCCACTATACTCCAAGGGCCCCCCCAAGCGAGCTAAGAATAAAATTCGCCGGGGACTCAAAGATGCTACCCTGGTTTTTAAGCCAAAGTGAGGGGTTACATGAGAGAATGCGGAGATTCAATTCCATCGGAGGAAACGAGAATAAACTGTGTAGCAGCTTGCTTAGAGGGAGTAGCAGCTAAATGGCTCGTATCACTACACGACACTCGTGCGAGTGAATTAAGATCATTCGATGGGTTTATGCATGCATTGAGAGAAAGGTTTGAAGACCCAATGTTGAAGTTAAAAGCAGAAACAAACCTCCAGCGCCTCAAGCAGGGAACCAGCTCAGTTTCTGAATACTCGCTAGAGTTCAGGAAATTTAGCTGAAAGACTAACAGACTGGCCAGAATTCTTAAAAAGTACAATATTACCAAAAAGGGTTTACGGACAGAAATCCTGAGATGGGCTCTAATGAGGGGAAACCCAAAGACAGTGAAGGAATGGATTGCGTTGGCCGGTACAAATGCAGGTAGAGGAACAGCAGCAAGACGAGAGGAACAGGCATCAGGCAGCGTGCAACCCCCCCCCCCACGAAAGCAGCGGAGCCCGCAAAGCGTGAGAGGAAGAAAAAGCGCAGAGTGAGGAAAAACTTATGCTTTAAATGTGGAAGGGAGGGGCATCATATTGCAGAATGCCGACAAAACGCAACAACGAAAGGGGGCAAGAAAGGAGGGGGCAGCACCAAGATGCCGGCAGCGAAGGCAAAACCACCCGTGGCCACAGCGAAGGGGGAGGCTCCCCAAGCTAGCAGAGACAGAAAGAAGCTCCTCAGATGAATAAATTCAAATGGTGGGAAACGCCTGGGGCTTGTTCTGAACGCCGAAGGACAAGCTGAACAGGAAAGGCGTACAAATATGATGAGCGGAGACTGCCCCGCAATGTTGATAAAATTGCAAATAGAAGCACTCGGGGGGAGGGTCAGGTTGAAACAGAGCTATTAGACTCCGGATGCACAAGGAGTCTAGTGAACATGGAAATTGTTAAACAGCTGGGGTTGAAAGTAAAAAAGTTAAGGGAACCCATAAACTTTGTTGAACTTGATAGGTCTGAAATGTATTGCTCCGAGCCAGTAAAAATGAAGATAGGTACCCACGAGGAAGTATTGAATTTCATAGTGGCACTAGTCTCAGACCCACCAGTAGTAGTGGGTCTAGCGTGGCTGAGGGCATGGAATCCTCAAGTGGATTGGGCAGAAAGCAGCTTGAGGTTTGGGGAGGAGGAGAACAAAGAACACAGGGAAAGGCAGGAGCTGGGAGGAGCAGCTTCAGATTTAAAAAAGGAATCAGAGGAGGGGACACAAGCTGAGATAATCTCTGAGAACTATAGAGATTGGAGGGTGGTATTTGAAGAGGAGGAAGCAAATCAACTCCCGCCCCATAGAAAAACTGATTGTGCAATAGAGCTAATACCGGGGACGGCACTACCGAAGCCAAGGATCTACCCATTGACCCCAAAGGAATTACAAGCTCTGAGAGAGTTTGTAGACAAAAACTTAAAACGCGGATTTATCTGGCCAGCCGCTTCCCCAAAGGCGGCGCCAGTATTGTTTAGAACAAAGAAAGACGGTCATTACGCATGTGCAGGGACTACAGAGGGCTAAATGTGATCTCAATGGTGAATAAATACCCGTTGCCACTCAAAAAAGACATGCTAGCGCACCTATCAAAAGGAAAAATATTTACCAAACTGGACTTGAGGGAGGCGTACCACAGAGTAAGAATTAGGGAGGGTGACGAATGGGAAACAGCATTTAATTGTCAATTGGGTTGTTTTGAATTTCTGGTTTTACTGTTCAGGCTTAAAGGCGGGGCAGGTGTGTTTATGCAAATGATAAATGAGGTCTTGCATGACCTGTTATTCACAGGAGTGCTTGTTTACTTTGAGGACATTTTAATATTCACAGAAACAATGGAAGAACACGTAGGATTAGTAAGAGAGGTATTGAAAAGGCTAGCAGAAAACCAGTTGTATGCCAAACCATCGAAGTGCGAGTTTCACAAAGAACAACTGGACTACCTAGGATACAGAATATCAAACAAAGGTATAGGGATGGATCCCGAAAAGGTATGAGCTGTATTGGGATGGGAGGTGCCCAAGACAAAAAAGCAACTCCAGAGTTTCTTAGGGTTCATGAGTTTCTATCGCCAATTCATACCCCAATTTGCACAGTTAGCTTTGCCACTAACTGATCTATTGAAGACCAAAGGAAAGGGAGAAGGGAGGAAAAAAGCGAAAGCAAGCACACCAATTAAGTGGTTGGCAGAATGCCAAGAGGTGTTTGAACAGCTAAAGAAGTTATTCTCATAAGAACCAATTTTAAAACACCCTGACCCGGGAAAGCCCCTAATAGTCCAGGTTGACACTTCAGACGTGGCCACTGGGGGCATACTTTTACAAAGGGACGAACAAGGGAAATTACACCCCTGCGCATATCTGTCACGCAAGTTTAACAACACAGAGCGAAAGTGGCACGTTTGGGAGAAAGGCATTTGCAGTCAAGTCAGCATTAGTAAATTGGAGGCATCTACTAGAAGGAGCCACACACCCATTCGAAATATGGACAGATCATAAAAATCTGGAGGCGCTAAGAACCCCGAGAAAGCTAAACCCCAAACAGATTAGGTGGGCTCAATTTTTCAGCAGGTTCAACTTCACATTGAAGTATTTACCGGGGGGAGCAAACTTTTATTTATTTTATTTATCATATTTATATCCCGCCCATCTCCCCCACAAGGCGGGACCCTGGGCGGATGCTTCATTGCGCCTCCCACAACATAATAGCCAAAGGGAAGAGGTGATTGAAGCGATAATCCCAGTGAAGCAGAGGGGAGGGGCGGCAGTAACCAGGAACCAATCAAGGAAAAACAGAGAGAAAGCAGCAGAACGAATACAGGAGGAGCTAAGGGCAGCACTAGAAAAAGACAGCTGGCTACAAGCCAATAAAAGCAGCCTGGTACAAAAGAAGGGACTTTGGTGGAAAGGAGACAAAATTTATTTGCCAGACCCCATGAAAGGGAAGATATTAGAAAGATGCCATGACAGCAAATCAGCAGGTAATTTTGGTTTTGTAAAAATGATGCACCTATTAAGAAGGCAATTCTGGTGGCCGAGTCTTAGACAAGACGTGGAGCAATATGTGGCCAGCTGCCTAACTTGCACCATGGCAAAATAGGTGGGGGGAAGCCAAGGGGTCTACTGCAAGAGGTAGCTAACCCCACCCACCCCTGGAAACAAATTTCCATGGATTTCATCGTAGACCTACCAGAGAGTCAGAAAAAGACAGTTATATGAGTAATAACTGATTTGTTTTCCAAACAGGCACACTTTGCACCATGCGCAGGGATTCCAACAGTGGGGCAGCTAGCCAAACTGTTGGTACAGCACGTCTACAGATTGCACGGAACCCCGGAACAGATAATATCCGACCGCAGAGTTCAATTCACCGCAAAATTTTGGAGAGCTTTTTTGAAATTAATAGGGCTGGTGCAAGGTCTGAGTTCAAGTCACCGTCCAGCCACAAATGGAGGCTGTGAACGTTCTAACCAAGTATTAGAACAATATATCTGTTGTTATGTACAGTAAATTACCAACAAGACAACTGGGTAGAGCTATTACCGTTTGCAGAGGTAGCATTCAATAATTCCATACATCAGAGCACGGGAAGTCTCCATTTAAAGTAGTAAACGGGTAGGACTTTGTAGCATTCCCTGATTTACCAAAACCAGAGGACATCTCAGTACCGCTAGATGAGTGGACAAAGCGCATAGCAGAGGGGTGGCCAGCTATACAGAAAGCATTACAACATGCAAGAGAGAATTACAAAAAATATGCTGATCGCAAAAGAGTCCCCAAGTGGAAATTAAAAGTAGGAGATAAAGTATATCTGTCAACAAAGTTTATAAAATCCACACAACCCTCCAAAAAGTTAGGACCAAAGTTTATAGGACCATCACAGAGGTGATCAATTACGTAACAATGAGATTGGACTTACCAAAAAACCTCAAAAAAATTCATCCAGTATTCCACTGTAGTTTATTGAAGCCAGCCAGGGAGTCAAAACGCTGGCACCCACAGAAAGAAATACCACCACCAATAATAGTAAAGGGAGAAGGCCACTTTGAGGTGCAAGACATACTAGACTCTAGAGTACATAGGAAGAAACTTCAATACCTGATCCAATGGGAAAACTTCCCCAAAGCACAGAGTGAATGGGTGTACAGTCATGATGTAAACGCACCCCGGTTAGTGAAGGAGTTCCATAGAAAATACCCAGAAAAACCTAAACGAGGAGGGTGATCTTCGGGGGGGCAGAATGTCAGGGATGTCCCATTGCCTACGTGCCATCCTGACATGATACTAGAGAAGGATAGACAATAGACAGAGACGGAAGGTATTCAATGTGTATTCAGCCTGATGACTTAAGTGTGAAGCCGACAGCCGCAAGTACTGACGGGAGGGAGACAAGGTACTTAGACTGTTGTTTGCAAACTTGATTTCACTTGGGTCTTTGAGATGACATGGGTCACGAACTGTAAATAAAAGATTCCTATCGATTGCAACGCTATTCGTGTGAGGAGTACTGATTTGCAGGAACGGACCATCACACCTATATTTGGGAGGATCAACAATTAGCTTCTGTATATCAAAGGCAGGCAATTTACTGCTTTAATCCTTTGAAGCCCTCAATGTGCTTTTGAACACAATTGTCAAAAACTGATGTTATGTTTTCCTACCACTTTAGAATTACTTTAAAATGGCAATGTACATCCTAAAATAGTCTCAATGCCATTTTAAAAACAATGAAAGAACTCAAGAAAACTCGGCGAAAAACTCATCCCAATTCTTTTTGTATCATCACCTCTTTCTCAGTTAGGGTTGAGGTAGTTCTCAGCTAAAAAATGACAGTTACATAAACATACAATAATCATTTGGCTTTAAGGCCATTAAGTGTCATGTCAAGAGTATGTGGAAGGGGCAGGAGAAAAAAACAATGAGTCTAAACCACCACGGGTCTAAAACTCATTACCACTGTTTTGTATGGCTTCATTCTCATCTAGAGTAAAGAATATTACTTAGCCAATTCATGTCTGAAACTTCTGCCAAGTCTAGCTGAAGAACCAAACTAAGCCATGAAATGTCAGAAGATCTGTAATTTGTTGCTAAGTACCAATTGCAAATTGTCAATTATAAGAAGAGGGAGAACAAAAAAACTCCCTCCTTTCTTTCAGCGCAGAAGTGCCTCTCAGTTCTCCTCAGTTCTCCTAGAACCCAGTAATGCTTTTGACTTGTTAAATCCCTGGATTCAAGCAAGTGCTGGGATGAAACAGAAAGCAGTTTGCCAGTTTTGCCTTCTAGCTCAAATGACAAGAATAGTGAATGGTGAAACTGTGGTGTGTTTCCCCCCCAGTGGTCTACTGATGGACTGGTGAAATGTTCATTGTGAGCAAGCAAATCTTGCAGTAAACATGAGATTGGGTCAGATGTCCTCTAAGCCCCCTCCCAGCTGAATGATTCATTGACTGTTGGATGTTGTTTGCAAATGAAAACCACATTTCCTCAAATATCTGCCCACAGAAAGGAAAGCGATTAGTGCTTCTTTTCCCAACGTTGGAGGGAGGGGTAAAGAAGCAGGTGAATCCACCAGCTAGTGGCCATGGTTAGTACTGTTTGCGCAGAACATCTGGCCAGCATCATTGCCGAAGCTTGACATCTAGACAGGTTTCGTATCTAGCTAGTATCAGCATAGGAGATAAACACCCTAAGGCTGCTGTGCAGAATTACCTTAAGAGTTATATGGTTAGTATATGAAGACATCTGTGTCTTACAGGACAGAAGCCTGTAGCTTGTATCTAGCTGTACTTCCACAAATGGAATAGATAATTAGGTGCCATTCAGTTGAGTTCAATTTCTGGTGACTTTCTGGACAAATGCTTGCCATCTTGGTCTGTCTTCCGTAATATCATACAGCTCTTCCGAGGACATTCCAGCAATGTTTTTCATCCTGTCCATCCATTATCTGTTCTCTTCCCCTTTTTTTTCCTCCTCTTAGCCTTGCCAGCCAAGCATAGTCATTCTCTGTAGTGCTACATCTGTTCTCATCTCTTCAGAGCAGATGGGGGGGCTATGATTGCAGACGGAGGAGCGGAAGGGGAGGCACCATTGCATGAGTGAGCGGAAGCCTGCTTGCACAATATTGCACTGTACATTTGGAAGGGATGGTCTAGGCCTTTCACCAAATGGTCAAAAGTATCTGTCTTTAGGACAAATATTCTTCTGTTTGAGATGTTAATGTCAATTGGTTTTATGAAAGCAGGTGGGATTGGTAAAAGTAGCCTTCCCCAACTTGGTGCCCTCTAGCTATGAACACTGCAACTCCCTGATTCTCAGCAGTGGCTATGCTGAGGGACGCTGGGTAGAAGAAGGCTTAAGACAGAGGTGGTACTATAAAGCAATGCTATTTTTCATCCGACAGTTTGATTTTTAATATTTATTTCCAGAAATCAGGGCTGTATGAATATAAAATCTACAGTGTGCTTGCTGATTGTTCCCCAGAGCTATGTGCTGACGTTTATATGGACTTAAACTACAGAACAAAATGGGACGAATATATTAAAGGTTAGTAAACAATTCACAGAGCATTGTTAGAAAAAAAAATTAACCGTTGCTTTGTTTCTGTCTTCTGGATTGCTATCATTTCTAAGGCTCTTCCATTTCACTTGTCTTAGATCCTTGACATTTTTCAAAGGTGATTAATTCAGTGAGTGAACTTCCCTTTCTTAAAGTACAAATGCTGTTTAAAATTCTCTTGCCGTGTTTATAAAATAACCTTGAAAGTATGGCTATTTATTTGAGAAATTATTTTAAAAATGTGCCAGTTTCTAGTCAGCCATTTGTTTCAGTCAGCTCTCTTCGATCCCTCAGTGTTATTCAGTTTACTGGTATTAAGTCCTCAATGCAAGGAAATCTTCTAAAGAAATTATATTCTGCCTATAGAAAGTTTTTGGCTCATATACCCAGAGTTCTGATTTCTTAAGTGATTTGAAATATTGTCTGTACTGTACTATATCTCCATGCATCAATTTATGTTAATTCTCATTATACTGAGTATCTGCGATTCAGAATATAAAGTATATTAGCTTTGCATCATCTGTCTCTGTTATGTAATGTGCTATTCTCTCCTTTTGCCTGTAACTTGTTTGTATCTGCAGTGTAGGCAGTAAGGCTTTGGGTATAGGTTTTGTAACTGGAGAAATATAAAAATATGAATATCATTTGGTTATGAAGTGGCTGTTTGATTTAAGTATTGTATGAAGGCTTCATTTGTGTCTGATAATTGGAAGGAGGCCATTAAGGTTCCCCTGTACAGAGGGTAATGTAGCAAGAGTGAATGCAAAAACTACAGGGGAATTCGTTAGTTAAGTATAGCTGAAAGATGTTTGGCAGAATTCTGACTGAAAGGATACTAGAAGTTAAAATGAATTAAAATGTGGAAAGGGTGGTGCAGTTTTATGCCATACAGGGGTTATATAGACCTGATTTTTGCTCTTCAGGAAGACATTAGGAATTGTATATGTCAGAGTGGCGCACGTGATCTGTCCAATCCAATCCATGAGTGGTGCAAAAAGAAATCTGCTTGGAGTCTGTGACTTCCAATATATACAGACTTCTCTCTCTCTCTCTCTCTTTCTATATATATATATATATATATATATATATATATATATACATATACATATACATATACATATACATATACATATACATATACATATACATACACACACACACACACACACACACACACACACACACACACAGCAATACTATCAAGCAACTCCTACAACACCCAGCAAAAGATACATTTATCTTGCACTGCTTATATACATTATTGTGTGCTGAGTCACTTACAGAATTTTTTTTCCAGTAACAATTCAGGTGTTAGCAATTAGCTCTCATAGACCTTCTGAGCTAATTACCCATCATACCTAGCTGTGTAATTTTGCCTTGTCATTTCATTATTCACACAGTAAAATTCTATTCTTTGGTATACCCCGACAGTATGAAAGTGAAAAGATAATTAATTCTGTATTTGTTGATTTAGAGAGAGCATGCAATAAAGTGAATAGGCTTGTTTTGCACAAATATGGTATTGAATAATGATTTCTGAATACTGTAAGAATGATATATGATGAAAACAAAGCATACATAAGAATAGAGAGCTTAGCAAATGGCTCAACATTGAGCAGGATATAAGAAGTAAAAGTCCCTTTGATTGTTTAATATATTTATGGATAGATGTGTAAGATTAGAGATGTCCTGGCTGGAGATATAAATATACTTTTGAGTGCAGACAATGCTGTGTTGTTAACCGAGAATCCAAATTCTTTGCAGCAAATGTTAGATTATATAATGCAACAAGGAATATGGATCTGAAAGTAAATGTATTGAAGACCATGGTTGTGTTTAACAGGGAAGATGAACAGAATGATTGCAGGTTAAAAATATATGGAGGAAAAGCTTGGGCAAGTAGATGAATTTGTGTATATTGGAGGACTGTTTACTAAAGATGGAAAATGGATGGCTAAATTATAAAAGGGGTTAAAGAAGGTCAATGAGTAATATGTGACCTGCTGCAAGGTATGAATGTTTGCTTAAAGAAGTGAAAATTTGCTGACTATAAAAGTGTGTTTCTGCCTACTTTGTTATATGAAAGTGAGAGTTGGGTAAAATCAGGAGATATATAAAATGAAGTTGAATGCAATGGAAATATGGTACTTGAGAAGCATGTGGGCTAAAACAAGAAGAGGTAAGATCAAGAATTAAAGTGGATTGAATGTAAAAGTGAGTGGCTGATACATTGCAGTGGTATATTGAGAGAGAATGAATGAAAATTGAATTAAGAAAATATAACACAAGAGTAATGCTTTGAAAGGAAGGGGAAGAGCAAGGAAGTTGTGACTGGATGGAGATGATGAGACCCTCAGATACAGAAAGTGAGAAAGGCATTGTATAAAGCAGTATATGAATATGATAGAAGCAAGGTTGATCTGCAAAGATAGAAAGTCATGTAGAAGTATAATTAATGGTATTGTTGTAAACTAGATTTAACTATATTTCCTTTTATTTTCTCTTTCATGCCTTTATTTTGCTTACCATTTCTTACTTCTTTTCTGCACTTTATGTAACTGCGTATCCCAAAAGATTAATGTATATTGATG
Organism: Charina bottae; assembly: GCA_023362775.1. Classification (NCBI taxonomy): domain Eukaryota; kingdom Metazoa; phylum Chordata; class Lepidosauria; order Squamata; family Charinaidae; genus Charina; species Charina bottae. The sequence goes on along the minus strand of JALMGJ010000002.1, from coordinate 147,117,076 downwards.
CATCTATGATTTTTTAGATCATCTTTTCCAATCTAATTACATCCAAATGTGTTGGACTACATACCTTGTCATCTCCAGCTAGTACCAGGTTAAGGAAAGCTGCCCTGAATATATAAAGAAGGTTTGCTTATCTTCCATCTCTCTTGCTGATCCTGCTGATTCTTTGCTGATCCTCCATCTCAGAGTGTACACATTACTTGGATTTGAGTGACACTAAGCCCAGTTCCAGTGGACTGGGGAAGAAAACCCATATTTTTGGTATGCCAGGGAAAAGATGTGAAATTCCCCTTCTGCAAATGGACCACATTGTACACGTGTCTAATTAATTAATTAATGGTATTCATGGTATTAGAGTTAAAAAAGAAGTTTATAAATTAAGAGCCTTCGCTGACGACTTAGTCATTACTTTGGAGAATCCACTAGATGGAATTGAATTATTGATACAGAAATTGAAAGACTTTGGGTCGTTAGCAGGGTTTAAAGTGAATTTACAGAAAACAAAAGTTTTGACTAAAAATATGGATCATCATCAACAAGAGAAATTGAAAGAAATAACGGGATATTCAATGGAAGAAAAAGTAAAATATTTGGGAGTATATTTAACATCTAAAAATGTTAAGTTGTTTAAAAATAATTATATTCCACTTTGGATGGATATTAAAAAAGATTTGGACCAATGGGAAAAATTGCAACTATCATTGTTAGGTAGAATTTCAGCAATTAAAATGAATATTTTGCCACGAATTTTATATCTTTTTCAAACATTACCTATATTGGCATCAGAAAAACCTTTTAAACAATGGCAGCGGGACATTTCAAAGTTCATTTGGCAAGGGAAAAAAACAAGAATAAAATATAAAATCTTGCAAGATTCAAAAGAAAGAGGTGGACTAGGTCTACCGGATTTGAAACTATACTATGCTGCTTGTTGCTTGGTATGGATTAAAGAATGGATAGTGTTGAAAAATGAAAAATTATTGAACTTGGAGGGTCATGAATTAAGATATGGATGGCATGGATATCTGTGGTATGATAAAGTTAAAGTTAATGTGGACTTTAAAAATCATTATATTAGAAGATCATTGTTAAGAATTTGGAATGAATATAAATTAACTTTATGTTATAAAAGACCTTTATGGATTTCCACGCAAGAAGCATTTCATAGAACAGAAGTAAGAAATAAAGATAAATGGGTGACCTACAAGGATTTTTTAAAAAAAGAACAAGGACAATATATAACTAAAACAAAAGAAGAACTTGCCTTAGAAGGATATACATTTCAATGCCTTTCCTATATGCAACTTGTAGAAAAATTTAAATTAGATTAAAAAAAAATTGAATTTGAACAAACTAAATCGGAATTCGAGATACAATTATGTGAGTCAGACGACCACTTAATTGCTAAAATGTACAAATTATTGTTAAAAGGAGAAATGGTAGAGGAACAAGTCAAAGAGTGCATGATTAAATGGGCAAAAAATATTGGCCATAATATACAAATGCAACAATGGGAAGATATGTGGAATAAAGGGCTAAAATTTACTTTGTGCTACAATTTGAAGGAAAATTTTTATAAGATGATGTACAGATGGTATATGACCCCACAAAAACTTGCTAAAATGTATGGGAATGTTTCCAACTTGTGTTGGAAATGTAAAAAAAAAGAGGGGTCTTTTTACCATATGTGGTGGACATGTGAAGTGGCAAAGAAATTTTGGACTCAAATACATTCATTAATGCAAAATATATTACAAATTCGAGTTCCATTTAAACCGGAATTATTTTTATTGGGAATATTGGAAGAACAAATAGGAAAACAATTTACAGGAATTATGCAATACTGTATATGATAACAGCAGCAAGAATTGTATATGCACAAAATTGGAAAAATCAAATTTTACCTACATTACAAGATTGGATGTTAAAACTGATGGATATGGCAGAAAATGATAAATTGACATGTTTATTAAAAGAAAATTCAAACTATTACTTTCTTAAAGAGTGGAAACCACTAACAGACTATTTGCAACCTGCAGGAGGGGCAAAGCTTATATGGGGTTTTGAAGATTAATATATATATAAATTGATATATTAGACAAGAAATGTTTTTGAATGTTATATATAGAACTAGCATGTAAGATAATTTTTTTAAATTACTATGACCAGAGATAAATCAGAAGTTGACCAATTTCCATGCTTTATCTTTTTCTTTTTTTCTTTACTTTTCAACACTCTTTTTCTTCTTTCTTTGATTTGTATTTCTATTTCTTTTTCATTTCTACCTTTTAACTATGTATATTAAAAACTCTAATAAAACTTTGGGGAAAAAAATATTGCTATTGCTACCTCCATTTGTGTGCAACATTTTCCTCCTATGCAGCTAGCTGTCTGAATAGGTAGTTTAGAAAGTGGGGGAAGGTGAAATGTATTTCTAGAGGTAGCACTTTGTGTCTTGTTGATACTATTTCCAAGAGTCCACAACCCAGGAGAACTTTATGGCGGAACAGGAGTCTATCTCTGAAAGAGCATCCATTCATATCACTATAATTAGTGCGGTTCACTGTCCCTTATTCTGGCCTTTTAAAAAACCCAATAGACAAATTTTGGGCAGCCAATATTCCTACTAATGAGTGTGTAAAGGTTATAGGCTTTTTAAAAAATAGTGCAAAAAATAACAAACAAAAGCATAAGCCAGACACTACGATAGAAAACTGGCTGTAAAATGAACAAAGTAATCGGACAAATTCTAATCTGCAGACCACCCTTACTATCTTTGATTCTTCCAACCCTCTGGGCAGTATTGAAAAAATTGGATTCTGAAATAATAAAATGCAGTGATCGGTTTTATTATATAACTTAGGTTTCACCTTGTGTGAGAGAATATAAAACACATTAACATTTAAAAGGAAGTCTTCTGCAATTTGTGCATTAAATGAAAGCTTCAAATGTGATATTTTTTCTCAAACCTTCATTTTTAAGTTTGATTTCCCTTGCCACAGAATATTGAATATGCTGTCCAGTGGTACCAAATTAATACTCCAGTGACCTCTGGTGGAAAATGGAATATTCTATGGTGACTTACCACTTTCTGGGAATTATACTCTATTCCATTAGAAAGTTGGCATTACATATGAAATCCTGTGAAAATAACCATGCTCAGCAACGATGCAGAATCAAGATGGGTTAGGTCTCTGTCTACAGATTTCTTGGACCTAAAAGGGTCCCAAATAAAAAGATTTTGTGTTTGCCATCAAGGACTGGCTGTTTCCACTTCTTTGCTTCACTGTCAGCTCTAGGAATTTCATAATAGAGTCACTGCTAGAAGGAATGGTGAGAAGAGATAGACTTGTCCTTCTAGGCTTGGCTCTTTCTCCTTGCCGCACGTTACCCAAGAAGAAGCTTTCTCCATTTTGTGTCTCCTGGTGCTCGGCTGTTTTGAGAGGGCCAGGAGAGGATTCATCATGAGGATGATGTCCTAGTGGCTCAAGTTACAGGGCCATGGATCTTCCTCTGCTGGACAAAGGAGGGCTCTTGACAGATACTTCGTGTTCTTACGCTTATTTATTTTATTTGTGAGATTTATAGCCCACCTTTCCTCCAGGAGTTCAAGGCAGTACATAGCGTTCCTTCCTTCACTTTTTCCCCGAAACAAAATGTGAGGTAAGTTGAGAGAGAATGATTAACTCAGAGGGGGTTTCCATGGCTGAGGCTGGACCTGAACCTGGGTCTCCCCAGTCCTAGGCCAACACCTTAATTACTCTAACAGATACATTATGCTTTATTTATCTGTCTGTTCTGTTTCTTGTGGGCAAGGCAATTTATTAGGTATTATGGATCTGATAAGCTAGTCTTTCCCAGCCTGTTGCATTCCAAATGGGTGGACCATCTGAATTCCCATCAATGGCCATGCTGGCTGGGGAATACTGGGAGCTGAAGTAAACATAACTGGAGGGTACGTGACCCACTGTATATTAAAGTCCAGCCTCTGTTAGATCACACTGTTTCCTTGGAAAACTGTTTCTTTTATTTGAATCTGAATTGTATACAGTAGTATCTCTATGTGCACTACTGTCTGGCCCCCAAATAACTGCAGGTGTTTCTTTTGGGCAACAAGATACTTGAGACAGAAGTGAATGGAGTAGTGAGAGGAAGGGAAACCTCCTCCTGCAAGAAATTGGGTGAAGGATTTATTGTATGTGTGCCTTATTTGGGACCCTTTTAGGTCCAAGAAATCTGTAGACGGAGACCTAACCCATCTTGATTCTGCATCGTTGCTGAGCATGGTTCTCCCCTTTCATGACAGAGTCAGGAGTACATTCTTTGTTTTTCTTTAAGGAGGCTAAACAAATGATAGATAGATAAGTAACTTCTGTTCGTGTTCTTTCCTATTCTTCTTCTGTAGAACTTTTCCTTTTCCTTATGTATTCCTCTTTTTGTAAATCCAGTCCACTTTTGGGCGTTCCTTTTCCTTAGGCCCTGTGGTCTTGAGGGCTAACTTTTGGAAGCTAAAGCTGCTATCCACTGAAGAGCAGTCAAGATGTAATGATTCCATGGTTGCTGCCTTGGATTCTGGCCTTGATCTATCTTACTAACCTGAAATCTATTCTGAATCATCATCATCATCATCATCATCATCATCATCATCATCATCATCATCTTGTATGCCGCATGACTCTAAACGACTTTCAACGATGAGCAGCTCCTGCCTCCCCACATAAAGCCTTAGATCCTGACTGCCTAGGTCAGGGCTTTCCAAACTTTTGCCGTTGGTGACACACCAACGGCCGGCGCGCAAAACCCCGGAAGCGCTGCCGCTGTGGCATGCAAAACCCTGGAAGTGCCGGCGGCGGTGCTTCCGTGTTGCCGCCACTGCCGCGCTTTTGGGTTTTTGCGTGCGGCAGCAGCGGCGGCATCCTGGTGTGTTGCACGACAACCCGGAAGCGCTGATGGCCCGCCGCCGCTGCTGCGCATGGCAGCGGTGGCACGCCATCAGCGCTTCCGGATTGTCGTGCGACACACTTGGGGCCCCCAGGCGGCACAGTACTGTGTCGCGACACAGAGTTTGGAAAGCCCTGGCCTAGGGCCAGAGGGGGCACTTATTGAGGCCTCACATATACCTAGTTTGATTTGTGCGTGACTTGTAGCATTTTAATTAAATGCTTTCTAATCATTATCTACTTGTAAGTTCAGTGATATAATTATGTTTCTCATACATTTTACCACCACTTTATAGATCTATGTGAGAAAACTCAAGATGGCAAAACAGCTATCTACTGGGAAGTGAAGTTCCCCTTCCCCTTGGCAAACAGAGATGTATCCTTTCAAGTCTTTGACTGGAGTTTTACTTTTAACTTTACTAGCTGCAAATCTTGTTATGATCCCAGTTCTTCTCAGTTTCTGAAAGTTTAAATGGTGTACAAATTAATCCTTATTAGAAACTAAGAAAGTAAGACCTTGATACATGCTCTTGTGGAACCATGTTTCATCTTATACTTTTTGAAAAGCAAAATAACCAAATAATTTTAAGTCCAAAAATGCAAATTGAATCTATGCTCCCTAAATTTGGAATACTTCTGGATCCATAATGTATCTTAAATTTTAAAATCCTGATTATTTCTTAAACTTCAGTACAGTATGTTTTTGCTCGTGAGCGTCGAGATATGGACCTTGATGGGCAGAAGATCTGTGTTATATTGGCTAAAAGCGTAAATACTGTTAAATTCCCTGAAAAGACTGGGAATGTTAGAGTAAAGAATTATAAACAAGGTGTGGCCTTTGCAAGTGATGGCAAGAAAGGGTGCAAAGGTAAGAAATCAATGCGTAACTTTATAGGAATGGTTACTTTGAGCAGAAAATTTAAATTTCTAAGTAAGGATTATGATAAACATCTATATACCCTTGTAAAAATTAATCCATGTCTTTCGCTAAGGAATTGGATAAACAGATTGCTGAAAGAATGTATGCAAAATAGTAATCCAGGCCTACGGCCAATGGTTTAGCTCATAAATTCCAATCATTCTCTCTCGCTAGCTAACCAATCAATGAGTCATGAGAGATTCTCTCCCATTTAGCTTTCATCTTGCTTCTTTCTGCTGCTCTTTGTCTCCTACCTAGGGATTAAAAAACATCTACCATAGATCCCTCTGGAAGTGAATTTGAAAATTTGCTGCTATCAGATTTTTCATGGGATGCCTAGTAACTGAAAAGTAATTTGGCTAGCAAAAATCATGGGGGGGGGGGGGTGCGGACAGACAGTGGTTGTACACACTTTTAAAACTGTATGTGGTCTATGAAGAGTAGAGGTTTTCCCAGCACTTCTTGGATTGACCATGTGACCGGGTGAGAAAATTATGTAAAATCTAAGCTTGCTGAAGAAATATCAACAGACTTTCTGGAAAGGTAATTTCTTCCTCAATGACCTTTTAAAGTTCTTTGAAGGCATCCTTAAGCATATGGATAGGGATGATCCATTAGATGTTGGGTTTTTTGGACTTTCACAAGGCTTACCAGAGGCTCCTGAGTAAACCCACCATTATGGGATTGGAAGATTGGTAACTGGTTAAAGAACAGAAAATAGAAAGAAAAAACAAATGGCTTTAAAATGGGACTGTAAACAGCAACCAAAATTTTGTCACACTTCATCTGAAAACATTTATGGGCAAATTGAAAAGCAACGAGATGGCTAAGTTTGCTAATCATAGCAGATTAGTTAGAATGCTTAAAACAAAAAGGAATGTCGGTTCTCCAAAAAGCTATTTCTTCACTGGAGAATGGGTGTGGTAAATATAGTTCAATGTAAATTTAGTTAAGTGCAAACAAGCATGAGGAAATGCACATTTGAGAAGAAAAGGTGAGCTCTCGTCACTTAGTCCTAGCTCCTGTCAACCCAGCAGTTCGAAAGCTTAGCAAGTAGATAAAATGGGTACCACCTTAAGTGGGAGAATTTGCTGGCGTCCTGTCGGGAGCCAGTTCCACCGGAGGAAAGATCGGAGGAAAGATTGAATGGTGACGGTGAGGACAGACCTGGAAGTGACATCAAAAGGACGTCAGCAGCCGGCTCAAGGCATCCTGGGAATTGTAGTCCAGAGCCTTAGAAGAGCCGGTTCCCTTACCCCCTCTCCTGGTGCACGAGTTAATTACACTTGGTGACATTGTATAATGATAAAATGTATATATATGTATGTAAGCCGCCTAGAGTCCTCCGTTAGGGAGGGGATAGGCGGGGTATAAATAGCACTATAAATAAATAAATAAAATCCACACATCACATACTATATATGCTGATGAGGTTTGCACTGAAGTGAATGAGCAGGAAAGATTGTTTGGGCATATTCCATAAGCACTTTTTGAGAGGGCACTCAATTAAATGGCAAGCATTGGGATAGGGTGAGGTTGGAGTCCATGAACTGAATTGCTAGATGTATAGACGCCAGGTTTTGGTTTTTCTGTTGTCCTGGTTTTTATTGTTGCGAGCTGCCCCGAGTAGTGTTACATGAGGTAGGCAGCCATATAACTCGTATTAAGACAGGGCTGTGTCTTGAGCCCATTGTTGTTCACCCTGATGACACATGACTGTTGCGCCAGGTTTACCACCAATTCCATTGTGAAATATGCGGATGATACAACGGTAATGGGTCTTATCAGGGGTGAGGATGAGTGGGCTTATAGGGAGGAGGTGAAGGGCTTGGTGGAGTGGTGCAATAAAAACAGCTTGGTTCTAAATGTGGAAAAAACTAAGGTTATTATAGACTTCAGGAAGAACCGATGTAGTCACACTCCACTTTTTATCAATAACATAGCTGTGGAGTCAGTCAGTAGCATCAGATTCCTGGGGGTGCAGTTAACGAATAGTCTGACCTGGTCCCTTAATACTGCATTTTTGGTAAAGCGAGCACAGCAACATTTGCACTTTTTGCATCGGATGAAGAAAGTACATCTCCCATCTTCCATTCTCCTTACTTTCTATAGAGGCACTATAGAGAGTGTACTTATTAATTGTATTTCCATCTGGTTTGAAGGCTGTAGTGCCTCAGATAGAAAGCCTGTGCAGAGAGTGGTAAGGGCAGCAGAAAAGATAATTGGGATATCTCTGCCTCTCATCCAAGATTTAGCACATGCATGCTGTTTGTCCAGAGCTCGAAAGATCATCAGTGTCGCCTCCCATCCTCATCATGGTTTGTTTTCTTTGTTACCCTCTGGGAAGAGGTTCCGCTGTATCCGATGTAGAACAGCCAGATTGGGAAACACCCCCAAGCTATTGGATTCTTGAATGCTTAAATAAGTTCTTTTAGGTGAAATGTTGGACGTGTAAAGAATGTATATTTTATAGTAACTATGGATTTTTTAAAATTAGTATTTTAATGTTTGATTGAAATTGTGAGACAACTGCAATGAGATTTCATTTTATTGTACACTTGGTGTATAGTGGGATGACAATAAAGTTATTATTCTATTCTATTCTATTCTATTCTATTCTATTCTATTCTATTCTATTCATTAATTCACTGCAGGATCTGATAAATGGCATGGTGGAAGCATTTAAAGAGATTGGACAAACTGATGAAGGGAAGGATTATCAGTAGCTGGCAGTCATGATGACAATCTATTTTTTGCAATATCAGAAGCCATCTATCTCTGAATAGCAGTTGTGGAAGAAAAACTGGATAGTGCTGTCTCTTGTCCTGCTTATGGATCTGACTGGACACTAGGAATAACATGCTGGGCTAGATAGGTTTTTAGTGTGATCCAGCAATTTCTATGATATTAGGACTCCAAGACTAAGATTCTTTATACTTTTAAATGGAGATGCCACAATAATCTTTCCCTTCCCTTCCCTCCCCTCCCCTCCCCTCATCTCTCTGTCTCTCTCTCTCTCTCTCTCTCACACACACACACACAAACACACACAGAGATTTGGTAAAGGCCAAATTTAGATTTTCACACACAAAGGGTAGGTGAGGCAATAGAGTTAGGAAGGGAATGACTTTTCCAGATTCATCCCTTTTCTTTACTGCGTTTGTTCTGGACCAGGTTTATGTGCAGTAAGTTGTGCAGTTCCTTGGAACAGAATTCACATGAGCAGAACATTGTGTGTGTGTGGGGTGTGTGTGGCAAATTATGATATCTGGGGGAGGGAAAAGGAACAAAACGTGCTCAGAAATCATGTGAAGGTTCAGCAGATATCTCATCTTGATGTTTAGTGAAATAATATTTTCTGTGGAATAAGTTCCATCCATCCTTAATTCTAAATTACAGGTATTTAATTATGACTTTTATTGAATTTTAAATTGTTTTATTGTGAACCGCCCAGGGTCTCTCCTTGTGGGGGAGATGGGCAGTGATATAAATGTGATAAATAAATAAATGAATGAATAAATAAATAAATTTACCAGTTGGCAATAAATGAAAAAGCTATGTTTAAAATTGCACTTTGTTTCTTTTTTTGGTTAAAAAGTTTTCATGTCCTATTTTGATGATCCTGGTGGAAATCTTCCTTCGTGGGTTGTCAACTGGGCAACTAAGGTAAGCAGGGTAGTTGAAGCTTTAGAGCAGAGCTTTCCAAACTTTTTATGTTGGTGACACACTCTTATAGCAGGGCATCATTTCGCGACACACTCTTACAGCAGGGCATCATTTCGCGACACACTCTTACAGCAGGGCACAAGGCAGGCACTAGGACCTGCGCGGAATCACAGCAGGTTTGGAGGCAGCAAGGCACAAGGCAGGCACTAGGACCTGCATGGAATCCTGGCAGGGCAGGTTTGGAGGCAGCAAGGCACAAGGCAGGCAATAGGACCTGCGTGGAATCCTGGCAGGCCTCCGAAGCAGCAGCAGTCGCGACATACCCAGACACTGCAGCCGACACACTAACGTGTCCCGACACACAGTTTGGAAAGCTCTGCTTTAGAGAACTAATGCTATGGGTTAAGTCAAGAAGTCATTTTGATTCATGGGCTCCTAGAAGTTTGGTATATTGCTTTGTGGTTGCTTTCCATATAAAATTATATAATTTGAAAAGTGTGAATGGTAGTAACTGGCTGCTACTGTAGAAGTAATTCATTGAGTGTGTCCCTAGAATTAGTACAGATATTAAGCCTCTGATATGGTGCTTCTCTGTCAATCAAAGGGTGAAATGGGTGACTTAAATGAATGTTTTTTCTTTGAGTAGTAGTAAAAGTAATGAAATGTAAAGAAAATTAGTTGTTACTTAGTAGACTGTTAAATATAGAAGGATAAGTGTTTTTCCATTCCTGTTTCAGACTGGAGTTCCCAACTTCTTGAAAGACATGCAGAAAGCTTGCCTCAGTTATCGTAAGAGATAAACTGCTCTGTGAATTCAATCTGAAGGACTGGTTTAAAGATATACTTTCCACAGTTGGTCATTGGTGTGGATAATAGTCATGAGATATCACTGAATAACAGCTGCCTTCTGGGATGGTAATCATGAGCCATGGAAGCTCCCAGGCATATGATAACGGAACTTATTAAACTTTTCATTTTCTGTTTTCCAGTCCTGCCTTTCTTTTACTTTTGATGGCTTGGAAGCATGGTGAAGTGTTTGTGTCTCTCATCATAACCTAATAATCTTCTTTGAGC